>CM060881.1:41005000-41605000 GCA_030762935.1 Hymenopus coronatus
AAAACTTACAAGCACATGACTGAGATCAGATACCCAATAAGGGGCAGACGAGCTATGGCTCAGATAGGGTATCCAGGGATGGTGGATCAGCCCAATGCCTAGTAAGAAAGCGAGGAAATAGTTGATCTGGAATTTTAGGTCAAATGCTTGATAAGATAGATGATGGTGGAGAAATTGGTGAAATTAATGGCGGGGGAAACGGAAGGACTCAGATAAAACGAGCTACAAATGCCCCATGCAGTTTCCTGGGATTGGACTTGGACCGCTTACGTGGAAGGCGAACGCTCCAATCACACTGTCACGATGTCGTTTCTGACGCAAAACTCAACTGCTCATATTTATTTAAAAAGATATAGTTATTATATATATATATACATATATATATAGATAGATAGATAGATAGATAGATAGATAGATAGATAGATAGATAGATAGATAGATAGATAGATAGATAGATAGCAAGTGGTACATTATATGCTAGCCATGCTATCACGCGGATTTGTTGCAGGAGATCTTTACAATAAAGCTCTCTTAACAATTCAGTTTATGGCTTACAAATACCAATCGTAACAGCGAATAAAACGGAAAGAGTTAATCCTTCAACATAGTAACTTCACATTTATTGTATGTCATAAGCTCTAAATTTTACCTATTGTAAACTTTGCGATCTAAGGTATCGCAATGAGAATTAAGATGTTGAAAAAGATAAAAGTTGTGTACTAAAAGTTCAAGTAGTGCATTTTATTTCCTTTCAATGGCTCAGACACATGATGTAATCAAATTAATTTTCAGGAAATTAAACAAAAACATGTAACTGATTCTTAAAATTTCATCTTGCACAGCTGCTATTGTTATTATTATTAACACATAAATTATAATAATTCTGAGGACATAAAAAGGTTTATAAATAAGGCTCTACATCAGGTAATAAATTACTTTTAGTGTTACGTCAATATAGTAAACCGAGGATATACAAATTTCAACGCCTTGCCTTTAACACTGAATCGTAAAAAATGTAAGTACAACGAATATTAAAACTCCTTCCTTAAGGATAAGGATATTAAGGCTTCATAAGACTCCTTAATGTAAACGACTCAACAGACATGTAAAATTACCTTAAAAGTTCGCGTTGCTAAGCAGATGTTTAGAAAGAATGGTCTTAAATCACCAAAACATACTTTAACTTTGAAACGGTAGCATTCAGAAGCATAACCAATTACGGATATATTAATTATTTATATACTATTTAGTTGTTCCCGTGTATAAACGCCTGTTTCAAGAAGTCTTTGCGAATGCAGGATTTGACGAACAGAGGTTTGAAGTCAGGCAGAATCTCTTTGTTTAAGCTAAGGGAAAGCGTTTACAACGTCGACTAGCGGATCTCCCCTACCCCCGAAATTGCACTGTAACATTTTAAGATTTCAGGAAAGAGGTGTATGTTTGCTACCTGGACAGAAGGCAGGAAGACAGAGGTGAGTTGAGAGATGACGTGCTAAGAGCCCGGTTGGATATGCAAATGGTAAAGAGTGAATGTGCTAGTGTCGCGCAGTAATAACATAAGTCCGAACCTTAGAAATATTGTAAGCTCAGTGCTTGTAACAATAAGTATGACACACGACGACGAACCCTATTTTCAGCTAAATAAAGTACTATATGTAGCAGTTATGTGTTATTTTGAGTGTATTTAATGTGTATTCCCATTTGGTTCCCCACTGGGTGAGTCAAAAAACATGCTCTACCATTAACTCCGAACCAAACTTCCTGAGTAGCCGAGGGCAACAAGTGTATCGGACTGTAACGTCAACCAGATACGTCACTCTGAGAACTTGTGCTCTTGACGTGTACACGCACACGCGCGCGCACACACACACACACACACACATATGCACTCACACACCTACCCACACACAGTATGTCGCAACTTTTTAGAAATAATTTGCGTTTTCTCCTTTAAAACCCTGTTTGTTATATTTAGAAAAAAAGGCACTTTAATGACCTATTACGATGTTGCATTCCTTGTATGTAGAAAGGAAATAAGGAAATAGGTTAAAGTGATAGTCAAAAGCTGGTTGCTAATTGACTGAAGTTCCTTTGTATGGACACGGAATTGACAAATTTCTGTATGAGAAAAGTACACGTTTTTCATAGCTGAAACCGTAAAAAAGACTATATAAAAACGATCAACTCCACGAAAAAAAGGTATATAACATAAATGGTGTGTTTTAATGTGCTCTACATTTTTTGTGTGGTAAGTTTTTGTTTATCTCTTACGGTTTAGCAGTTATTCCGTAAAATTCATCCAGAATAAAGTAGTCTTCGGAGGCTATTCCCAGAAAATTCAAGATATGTATTATATTTATCAGGTAAATATCCTTAATGCATGATATTTTAATCAAAATCGTTAGAGCCATTATTGAGAAAATCAAAATTTTCGAAATAAATTCCATGTAAAGGGTAGTTGGAAGTGGGGGATTTTCTTGAAAATCTTCGTGTTGCATCCTTGGAAGATATCAATCTTAAAAACCAAGTTTAGTATTTAATGGTCTTTTCGTTTTTGAGCTATGCTGTCCAAAGACATACACACGCGCACACACGACCTTTTTCCAATAATGCTTTTTTTGGATTCATGGGGACCCAAAACATGTATTTCCGGTGAAATCTCGGTATCGAATTCTTGGGTGGAATGCAATACCTTCTCTATACACTATGTACATAGTACGTATAGAAAAAGTGATCAAAAGGACTTCTCAGAGTATTTGCGGAAAATTCAAGAAACACTCCCACATTGCATTTGTGATGAAAATATCATAAACATGTATTTTAAAGTAAATGCTAGAACCATTTTTGAAAATTAAAAGATAACTAACATCTTTATATGTAAAGGTACATATTTTGGTTTGGGAGTACTTTCTTGAAAATCTTCCTGAAGTAAGTGGAAGACGCTGAAATTAAATACCGGGTTTTGTTTATAACCGACTTTCTTTTTAGTTATATGTTTCATAGACACACTCACACACACACACACACACACACACACACACACACACAAAATCTTTTCTCTAAAATGCCTGTTTTTAGTTTGGTTCAGGGAGCATACCGTGTACTTCCAGTTATTTCTCCGTATGGAATTTTTGGTTTAAATGCGATACATTTATTATTATTGGTAAGTAATAGAGAAAGCAATGACGATGTATTTTTTTTTTAACTCTGACCTCGGAGGTATCTCGCTAACCACAAAAAAATGAAGAAAACTTGAGATCCATTGATAGGCAACTGTCAGGATGTCCTCCAAGGCACTTCTTTTCAAAATGTTTGGCAACCGCTTAAGGACATTATTCACAGGTTTGAAGCCTGCGTGTAGCTGCAGGTGAGAAAAGGCCACTGGGGTGTCAAGGTGGTATAAGAAAAGCAAGTAATGAAGAGTTGAATTTACTGAGACCAAGGCCAGGCTACTCTTACTTAGCACGAACAGGAAATTTGATGATTACGTCTGAGGTTTCCTGCTCTTGTCGATGATGAGGTTAGGGCCAGCGAAGTTAAACCTGCAGGGCACGGGTAGAGTAACAGTATTAGAAACAAAAAATAATGCAGGAACAGGATACCCATAAAGCCAGAAGGTTCAGATTTAAAGATAGATATCTATTGTGTTACCTTCACATGGCTTTCTCTACCTATTCTGTAGTAAACTATTGTTACAGAAGCTTATTCTTCTATCTACTTCATGCTAATCGAAAAAAAAAATATTTAGTAGAAATGATCTTACTAGTAAGTATAGCGATTATAAGAATGACCTTATAAGTAAGGAGAACAAGAGATATACTAGGCTAAAGCGATAGTCAAATCTTTTAAAAGCTCGTCGCTATGTGAAACAATTGAAATTCTGTCCTTTTTTGCATTCCCGAGAGTAAAGCAAACGAGATATGAAACGATATATGACATAAATTGTGCGTTTTATGTCTTCAGGAGCTGTTCCCAAAAAATTCAGGATATGCACTTGGTTTGTCATGAAAATATCTTAAACATATGGTATTTTAATAAACATTTTCGAAATGTTCCATGTAAAGGGTAATTTTTCCTAAAAACATGGTTGAATATGCATTTGAACAGCACCCTTGGTATTAAAGTAAGAAGAAGCTGAAAAAATGCGATTGCTGCCTGTGAGTTTAATATCATATGACTGACGCTACACATTTTGCCAACGGTATTCAGCTGTTGAGGGAAACCGTGGTACTCCATGAGGGCTGCGCTTTCATTTTTGAAGAGGACGTACGAGGGGCTTACTGTATTGATTTACACATTTTTCCCTACATAATTACGTAATTTACAACCTGGTACAGAGGCCCATTCTCTATATATAGCCCCTCGCCATGTGTGTGACAACATCTCCAAATCTGGACAACTGTTATCAGGTTTTTCAACTCTCGCAGTCATACAAAGAGGAGAATTTCAGAGCCATCACGTAGTGAACCGCATTTTAAAGATTTGACTATCCTATAGGCATCCTGTATCCACTTTGTACTTATATCAGAATGCGTAATGAACTCACTTGCGCCATGTGTGTGACAGCATCTCCAAATCTGGACAACTGTTATCAGGTTTTTCAACTCTCGCAGTCATACAAAGAGGAGAATTTCAGAGCCATCATGTAGTGAACCGCATTTTAAAGATTGACTATCCTATAGGCATCCTGTATCCACTTTGTACTTATATCAGAATGCGTAATGAACTCATTTCTATAAACGTTTATATCGATTAACAAGGGTTGCCCCATTTAAGCTCGGGAATTTTTATTTGCGTTTTTTTTTTCATGTGTATTTGCGTTTTTTTTTTTTTTTACACCTTTCGCCATCACCTATTGTGAGTAATGTGATCTCCACGTGCTATAGTTATATGGCATTAGTATTATAGAAGAATGCGTCTAAGAACAGGATAGGAAGATGATAGTCCACTCCTGGCAGACTTTCCAAAAGTCTTACAATTGTGATGAGATGCCAAGAAGAAAATCACGTTTCAGCAGAATAAATCTGCAAAGCACTATTGGTGAGGCATCTGGTTACTTTACAGGGATCCTTTTAAATGCTGTCGCTTTGTCACAGCATTCCAGTGATAGTAAAGCTGGAAAGATCGAGAAGTATGGCTGTGTGTTTTATCCCTATGGATCATCATCGTACAAACGGGGAATCTCTTCATGAAAATGAGGTCCATAACATTCCTTTGATAGTAGACTGCATTCATTTTTACATTGTTAACAAGTATGTGAATACTAAGTTTCCCCCAGGAACAGTAACCTGCAAGCACCATGAATCTATTGGAAAACTTTCCCTTGTTCTCTGAAGTGAAGCACCCCTTTTGGCCTACTTGGTGGTAATAAATTGCCCAGGATCTGTTTGCATTAGATAAACTCATGCTTCATCTAAAGAAAACATCCATTGCCACTTTTCACCTGTCAGGTGATGTCCATAGAGTTTTCTTGCGTAGGTGAAGAGTTTTCTGATATGCCTCTTTTTAAAGGCATGTCCACATGCTTTATTTCGCCGTTCTACATCTCAATTGTTGTGTATTATTCGATAAGTGCCCCTTTAGATGTCCCAATGCTGCTTTGTGTTGGTGGGTTTTCTTGAGTCACTATGGCTCTCGCCATGGGTACGGCACCTTTAGGTCGTGCTGGTTGTGCCCTTTTTCTTGGTAATTTTTTTCAACATTGAGCCTCAGATGGGAATTCATTTTTAAGTAGCGCTATATGACTCACGCAACTTACTTATAATAAAACCTTTTTGTTTGCAATATCATTGAAAGGTGGTAACAGGCATTTCAAAACTCAAAAATGTACCCCTGTCACAAATCGGCGACTATTGAAGCCATTACGGAGTAAATTTTGCCTCAGACTTACCCAGCAGACTGCAGGCACACGCACATGTTGCCACAATAAACATAAGAGTTTTGACCAGAAGTGGAATGGCGTTCTACAAGTGAGGCAATTCTCTGTAAATAGAAGAATAAGCTTTTCAGAGGACCGTGTATCTCCTCTCTACACAATGCTAAAGTGTGCAAAGATTTGGTAAGCTCGGCTCTTAAACTAAGAAGATAGAATTCGACTATTGTATTCTCCTATGCCTTTTATTACCTAATAAACCGAGGGAGGAAGCACCGCAGTAGCGTGCTTGTCTCTTATTAGGGAACTCGCAGGTTCGATTATTGTCGACCGTGCACTCTGACTTGGGGGTTCTCGTGGTTCCCCCTTGCCACTTAGGCGAATGCTGGTATGCTTATTTTCCACGACTTCCTTTCCCTCATTTACCTTCATGTCATTTCCTTCTCATCTTTTAGGTGTATGCGCCTCTGGACTCGTGTGGTGGCAGTGCTGGCAGGTGGCGCGCGTATGCATGCGGTTTACAAATGCTGCTCTCAGCGTTGGGGCGACACTGTGGTCTCTATTCTCACGGGGCCTGGTACGGTTGACTTGCAACTTGCGGAACCCGTGGTGTTGTCGGCTTCGTGGCGCTCCTGGTGCCAAAATTCAGCTAAACTGTTAGACAATTCTACGTGACTCTAGGCTTTCTGCACCCGGCCTTTGGCCACGTGTGGTTCCCTTCTTTTATCCCTTCCTCGTAGGAGACGTTAGCGCGCACTGGATCAGTGTAGGTCTCAGTACTCAGAACGTGAGGTGGCCTCCGCCGTTTCTAGCCTTTACCTGCGTACTCGTATTAAATATAATTAAGTTTCTACTATTTATTAGGGTCATTTTCCCCGATTTTTATTTTCCAAGTAATAAACATTTGTATAGAATGTCAGAGTTAATATTTTTTTTAAAAGAAAAGGTTTTCCAATAATCATTAATCCCTTGTGTTTAATAGAAACCGCAGTTAAGTATTAATTACCGTAAACATGGGTTGTCAATGTTGAACCGTTTTCATACTGAGCGAACAGTGAAAAATGGCGTTAAAATAAAACCAACGAAAACAAGAAAAGGCTTGAAGGATCTAAATAGTTGCGTATATGGCACTTCTAATAATAGTTCAGAGTTAATGCACAAGAATCGCCCAAAAAACAAATTTTGAAAATTTTAAGCCACATCGACATTCGGCCCCCTAGAAAAATGAGTAGAAAAAGTCATGTGAGTGGTAATACATCTGATTACTTCTTTACTGCATGCTATAGAAAGTAAAATTAAAAGTAAAGGTACTTATGACGAAAGAGCCCTCCGCAACAGGAGCTAAGCACCGCATGTAGGCTCGCAGATCTTTTTTGCTTCGAACGCGAACCCTGGGAGGGGAAGAACCAAGGGGGCGACCATATACGGATGACGAGTGTAACCATGAACATGGTGTAACGAACTGAGCCACTCAAATCGATAAAATGTGTGTGTGTGTGTGTGTGTGTGTTTGTGTGTATATATATATATATATATATAATTATTTGAACAGCATAACTTAAAAACGAAATGTCTGATGCAAATTTTGTGTTGTGTATCATCCAAGGATGCGGCACAAAGATTTTAAAGAGATTTGTCCCACCTCAAACTACTCTTTACATGAAAAATGTGTCCATCAATCAATAGTTCTTTTGATTAAAATACCATATGTTTAAGATGTTCTCTTTACAAATGAAATTCATATCTTGAGCTTTCTGGGGATAACCTCTAAAGTCCTCTAGAGGGGATGATTTAGAGCCAACATGTTTAAATACGCAATTCTATATCCATCCGAAGTAGTGTTCAAGATTGTATTTTTGGATATAATTATATTTGAAGAAATTTCCATATGTGTGTAAATATAATTAAGGAAAACTATGACTTTTAACAATTTATTTAAACCACGGGTCAAAAATAAATTTTAAGCCTTTCCAAAATAATGCTCATTATTGATATTGCAAACGGTTGTTTACCTTTATATCTAATCAACTTCATTAAAAACTTGAGTTTCAGGAGTGCTTCAATTTCTTAGTATTTTGATTGACGTTTCCAGCTAATTCTATCAATATTCAACCATCTTTCAAAAAGAAAAAAAAATTGAAAATAAATACATAAAATAAAACAAAACAAAACTATTATATAAATTGCATTTTGGGATTGTTGATTCATATATATATATATATATATATATATATAGAGGTATTTAAAATGGTTTAAGTTAATATCTCGTATATGTGTATATATAAATATATTTATTCTATTGCAGTTAAATTAACATAAAATTGTATATGGACTATCGTCAGAAAAATGTAAATGGCTTGTTATTTATGGTCGCTCTTTCACTACTGTGGTTCTCAGGGTCCCATTCTGAATTTGGCATGAAAGACCGCTTAATTTTGCTCAGAGGCCTCTGTGTCAGGCTTGAGGTTCTTTTACGTGTCGTAAATCTACGACACGGAACCAAGAGCTTTACTTCCCTTCCGAAGGAAGCCATGCAAAGGATTTTTACACCCGAAAAAATCCATCGTCCTCCGCCGGGTTTGAACCCACGAAGTTAGCATGGTAACCATTACACCACGGAGGGCGACTTATCGTCAGATAAGTGATATACGTTATTAAACTCAGTAGCTTCTGGTTTATTTTGTGCAGCAAATAACGGTATGAACGTTTCGGGAGTCAATTATTGATTAATAAAGCTTAATTAAATTTAATACCGGGATGAAAACTAGAAAAATGGATTTAAACAAAATTAAAACTCGTGAAATGGTTACTCATAATAGACTGTGATTAATTTTCAGTCAGACACAATGAACATGTTTTCAGCGGTTCCTTAAGCTCAATAAACGCTGCTAGAGCAGTCAGACCAAGATGACAACTAACCAAAATCACCCTCTGTTTCATCGCATCATATTCGCCTTCTAGCCCCTTAGTTTTTTCGATATCTTCACAAAAAAGTTTCAGAAGCTGTACCACACTCAGAAATGCCATGGCATTCTCTGGTTTTCATCATTCGGATGTGAGAAATACCAGAGTGGAGCGGCTCTTCACGTCACACCCTATAACTTCCTCTAAAGTGACGGAAATGTGAAGGAAGGTCTGGTTATGACTAGGGAATGGATTATAAGATGCCAAGGAAAAGCAAGTTAGTATTTTATAGTCTACATTATAGGTCTTTTAGTCATTTAAAATAACATTCGTTACTTACATATTTTAATTGAATGATAAGAGTACTTTAAAACTCCGCTATTCCGAATTAATTCGGGGTGTGGTCTGTTCGAATTAGGAAAAGTTCGGTTTATCCAAAAATGTGATGTGTTCCATTCACATGACTTTCTCTACATCTCCGTAAAAATTATGTTAATAAGCTTATTCTCCTATCTACTTCATGCTAACCGAGATAAACATTAGCAGAAACGGTCTTACTACTTAGTTTCTTATAAGTAGAAGGAAAATAAGAGAATACCATAGGCTAAACCGTCAGTCAAATATGTTAAAATGTGATTGCTATGGTATAGAAATTCGATCCTTTGCTTGGTTTGTGTCGACAAGTACCCGTAAGAGAAGAGAATTAGGTATATTTTAAAACTCAAATCAATAACAAGGAATATCTTAAAAAAATCAACTCCAGAAAAAAAAAATGCATATAATATAAATTGTGTACTTTAACAATATCTACATTTTTATTAAGTACGTTTTTGTCTCTCTTACGGTTTACCAGTAATGCAAAATTCATTCAGAATAAAGATGTCTTAAGAAGCTATTCCCAGAATATTCAAGATATACATTTTATTTGCTTTAATATACGATATTTTAATCACAATCGATAGCGCCGTTCTTGAGAAAATCTAAATTTTCGAAAATTTTTCTATGTAAAGGGTAGTTGGGTATGGGGGATTTTTTTTTTTTATATATACATCTTCGTGTCGCATCCTTGAAAGATACAGAACTTAAATACGAAGTTTGTTATTTAACGGAATTTTGTTTTTGAACTATGCTGTACACACACACGGACCTTTTTCCAAAAATGTTTTTTTTTTATTCAGGGAGACGCAAAACTGTATTTCCAGTGAAATCTCGGTATCGAATTTTTGGGGGCAATACAATACCTTCTCTATACACCATGTACATAGTACGTGTAGAGAAAGTAAAAAACAGGAAGCAATTATATAAATACAGCTATGGGATTAGCAGCTGTAAGCTAATATAGCGTAGCAATGTGAGGAAGCGGCAACGCAGCGATTTTCACGCGCAAAGAACGATGTATTCTTATGATCTGTGGACATAGCTGACCACATGCGATAGTGGCGGTACGTAGTTCAGTTTGTTGTTAGCGGCTATTCTACATACATTAATTTTACTTTTCGTATATCACAGAACAGGTGTTTGTGTTATATCGTGTAGTTTGTACTCCAAAATGTAAACATACTACTTTACATTAAAAGAAACATTGGAGGTGGTTAAGCCTTTTGACAATGGGGAAATCGCTATAAAATAGACTCCTGAATTTGTATTGGGAAAGCCATTGTTAGTGACTGAAAAAAAAATCAGATGTGCTCCATTCACATGACTTTCTCTACATCTCTATAACAAATTGTTGATAATAAGCCTATTCTTCTATCTATTTAATGCTAAAATATTAGCATTATGACTTAATTCCTTTAAGTAGAAGGGAAATAAGAGAATACACTAGGCTAAACCGACAGCCAAATATTTTAAAATGTGGTTACTATGGGATTGATATCCATTTCTTTGTGTAGGCAAGTGTTGACAAGTCCCTGTATGAGAAAAGTAAAACTGAAATCAATGACAAGGAATATCTTGAAAACGGCAACTCCACGAAAAAATGTGTATTTTATAAATTGTGTTTTTATCGAGATCTTTACTAGTTATGCAAAATTCAAGATATACATTTTATTTTCCATGTAAATATCTTAAATATAAGAGATTTGAATCAAAATCTTTACAGCAATTTTTGAGAAAATCAAAATTTTCGAAAATTTTTCCATGTAAAGGCTAGTTTGGAATGGAGCGATTTTCCTGAAAATGTTCGTGCCGCATCCTTGGAAGATACTGAACTTAAATCTCAAGTTTGATTTTTAACGGCCTTTTCGTTTTTGAGCTATGCTGTCCCCCCCCCTCGCCACACACACAGACACACGGATCTTTTTCTAAAAATGTTTTTTTTTATTCGGGGGAGTCCCAAAACATGTATTTCCGGCGAAACCTCGATATAGAACTTTTTGGTGCAGCACTATGTACATAGTACATGTAGAGAAAGTAAAAACGGTGGAAAATTGAGAGCTTCTGCAGCACAACTACAAGTGAAAAAACGCTCGAACTACGTCACAACTCTACTGTGTCGTCGCTGTACAATCCAAAAAAAATCAAAGCTCATCAAAAAAAAAATTGTGTAATAAAAGTTTTATTCCGATGTGTGTAGTTTCAATAACGGTTTTTCTGTTCTTTGAATAAACTCCTTTCATTACACAACAAAATAAGCTCCTTATTATTTTAATAATGGCTTTTGCGTTCGGATTAGCAGAATACTACTTTTATCACAAATACAGTTTGTGTAGTATTAATATTTATCGTTTAAGCCAAATCATCAAAATGTTTTCCTATTCACACTGATACCCCCCCCCCCCCCGTTCATCCTTATGCACTCGCTTGTACAATGATAAACCTCTTTGCATATATTAGTGCAAATTTGATGCTTGCAACTTGCTTCCGGTTCCCAAGATAGAACCTTATAAATGGTCTCGCCTTGTTGAACAGCTACTAACAACTGAATCGTTTCATAACTGTTTCACTTGCGATCCCGACGATCGTTTTGAAATGTCAGCATTCAATAACAGAGAATGCCTCAATGAGTGACACTCCAAATTTTTGCAGTGCTATGATGCAGGCTGGAAGAGGTGGACATTTATATAGAGGAGCACTAAATGTTCATATTGAAGGTGACAGATCTTTTGTTCCTCTAAGTGATAGCAACTCACTTGATACAATTTCTTAAATACATGTAAATAAAACGACGATGACGAGCATTCAATTTGAAGGTTGCTCAATGGTTGGGACGAAAATGTGGGAGAGACTACAACCCAAACTCGGCGTTCTGGCAGTGGATGCTACGGCGGTGGTGTTCTTGTTTCCCTTCCGCGGGATGGTAATAATGAAAGAACACACTTAGTCGCCCGCGCCAGACAGGGTAAATAATTAAAAAAATGAAATGCAGAGTTTCAAATAAACCAATTGTAAATACATTTTGCACTCGTTGAAGTGTTCAGCTAGTAGATCACTGCTTTCATTCAGATGCCTCACGCATAGATGGGTACTTCAACCCAGTTGTAATTCTTGAAAATCTTTGTTGCACAATAAATGCTGTTTTTAAATCAATGCAAAATGCTTTTAAAAAGATAACTTTTCGCACAAACGTGGTGCTTCTTTGGGCGTTTTAATTTCTATGGAAGTTGCCTAGGGAGAATTCTGTCTACATGACAGATCACAACTGTATTTTATCCATGCCAATTACGAAATGATGTGTGGATCAGAATAATGGCGTAGTTTCTTGAAGGAAAAGAAACCTAAGATTCTAATACATACGTAGAAGTATTATAGAGCGTCCAGCATAAACACTTCCCTCCCAAAATAAGTAACGGTTTTTAATTCTGCTTTGTGGGACAATTACCATAGTTTCTTATGGTAATATGCGTATTTATTTTCTCTACCATCTTCCCATTGTAGAGAGGAAGTATTGCTTTCCACTCAGAAATTCTATAAAAAGGTTCCTGGAGATTATCCGCTGGACGACGAAATTCAGTTAGTGGCATGGATTGGTTTGAGTCTGGCAGGTGGCTTAATTTTGTTGAAAACAGATTTTTGATCCAGTTCTACATCGTCCTTGCTCAACAAACTACGTGCAAATTTGTCGGTATTCTGCAGTTTCTATTATTTCTGAAATGAAACCGTTCTTTATCTGTGAACTATGTAATGGACAATATTTTAGGATTTTCACAATGAACATCCTTATCTGGTTCCTGCAATTGATAGACAACAGTGATCCCATTTGCTTTTAGGGGAGTTGGATGAAAGAGTGAAGTATTGCCGTGTGTTCAGATGTTCATATGTACATACGCTGATCTGTCTGATATAACAAAATTCTTCACTCTTGATTGGCCGTCCACAGCAACGGTGTTTGCCTATTTCACTCATGATCATCTTGTTTAGCAGTGGCGCAATTGCTTCTCCATTTAAATGGTCTTATCCCATTTAGGTGAAGTACAGAAGTTAAAGTGCATTTTACTCGTCTCTTATTCTTAATATTTTTTGCTGTTTGAATAGTGAATATTTGAATAGCTCTGCTTTAATTTACATTCTTGGTATTTTCAGGAGAGTTTTAGATATAGATTTAAAAATGGCCACGCAACTATTAAAACTTAAGCGGTTGATTTGAAGAAAAATGTATTACCTTATATTCTCCTTATTTCGCTGTTTATCCTCCTTGTATGCACGACTTAGCAGCCAGTGCCTGGGGTCAGATGCCTATTGAGGGGTAGAGGCTCGGGATTAGAGGCCAGGATGGTTGATAAGCCTGATGCCTGATGCGAACATGAGGAGTAGAGGATAAGAAATTACAGTGAAAGGGATGAAAGGAAAGATGATTATGGAGCAATTGATGGAATGAATGGCAAGAAACCGGAGAAAACCCACCCAGGCGCCGTTTCATCCATTACAAATCTCACTTGCGGTTCTCTGGGTTCGAACCCGCGTGAAGGGAGCGGTCTAACCATTCGGCCAGGCGCCGCTTAACTCGTAAATACAATTAAAAGCAACGGTATTCTAACACACAAAATAATCAGTATACATACAATATGTCGTTAAATTCAAAGTGAAATGATGTGACACATATAAACAGGATAAGCAGGATTTTATATTAGCGTATCAAAGGTGTTATATAACGGTTTGACGTAACTGATTAATTAATATGATTTACACACAATTATTACTAACATAATATCAGTTATAACTTCGTAACTTTAAAATATATAGGAAGCTTTGTAAAATATGAACAGTTTTATCCAACAATTTCAAGCTGTTTTACTGCGTACAATGATCATGAAAGTCTTTGTCCCCATATTTCCATACGCTAGCCCTTGTTACCTGAGCGAAGAGATCATTTTGATGCAACCTTTTCTGGAAGCATTAGTGTTAATGGTACCTCAGCAGAAATGTCACTAAACTCTACATCCGCACAAATGCCACTCCGCGGATCTGCCACAAATAGTTAAGGACATCAAAATATATATTATTTTTTGATCTCTACTTTAAACATTCAAAATCATAATAAAAAGCGGAAAGAATGACATCATACAGGTTTCGTGTGAACCAGACGTTTTTTATTTCACAATTGCTTGGGAGCCTGGCCAATCTGTCGAACATCAAAATCGTATAGTGTGCTGGCAGAAAGTAGCCGCTCGGAGATAGCTTTTTCGCTTGACTGGTTTAATCCGAAGATTAACCGGTCAAGTTTTTATAACATTCGAGCTCCCCCTCCCCCCACCACACGCTACCCTTTATGTAAGTGGATAGACCAAGCCTACAGCGTTTCGTAAATAGTCTTTGTCAAAAAGCAAGTCAATTTAAATTAATTTAATTTGCCTATTCATTGCTAAGCGGCGTCCTGCTGAGTGGTCAATCTTCCACTAGGATTTGTTCCCATCGACAGTAGGTGGAAATTTGTGGCGGACAAAGAGGCGCCTCAGGGCATTTCCGTTTCCCCTACCATTCATTCCGTCTAACGCTCCATTGTTATCCTAATAATCATGGAGCGTAGCTTGCCTACAGTCTGTTATCGTCAGCTTGAACGGAATTCCACCATCGATAATGATCTGAATGACATTCAAGGTTATTAATTTTGTTGTGTGTTTAATTACACTTGTCCATGGCTACAAGTTTTCCAACGGATGAAATGTTCATTGACGAAAATTGACAATCAATGAATAGCTGCAGGCACGCTGCTCTTGGTTAACCTTCACATAACAGCTTTATGTGACGTGTTGCTTCTGTAAAAATAGTAAAACGATTAAAATGTATGTGAACTTACTGTAGCATATGGTACAGCTTTGATTTTTGACATATAAGTCACTCACGTATGCAGGGGTGACACAAACCCATTTAGACCTACAGTAGTGGCATTAATTCTGGACCCTTTTTACTTTCTCGACACGTACTATGTACATAGTGTATAGATGAGGTATTTTTTGTGGTTTTTTAACGGCCTTTAACCTAATTGGTCATATCTGCAATTTGTGAAATGATGCTCAAATGATCTCGGGATCCATGGAGATTAAAGTTACTCGACATTCGTCTTCTCAGGATAAGGGAAAACCCCGAAAAAGCCCTTAACCGGGTAACTCACCGTAAGCGAGATTCGAACTCACGACCTTTTGAATGTGAGGCAGACCTAGGCGGGCTAGATGAGATATTGTATTGCACCCAAAAATTCGATACTGAAATTTCCACGGAAATACATGTTTTTGGACCTTCTGAATAATAAAAAAAAGTATTTCTAAAAAAAAAAAAGCATGTGTGTGTATGTTTGTGGATAACATAGCTCAAAAACGAGTAGTCCGTTAAATACAAAACTTGGTACCTATTTAAATTCAGTATGTTCCAAGGATGCGACACGAAGATTTTCAAGAAAATCGTCCCACCCCCAACTACCCTTTATATGAACAAATTTTCGAAAATTTAGATTTTCTCAAAAATGGCTCTAACGATTTGGTTTAAAGTATCGTATATTAAAGATGTTGACCTGACAAATAAACTGTATATCTTGAATTTTATGGGAATACTGAAGATATCTTTATTCTGAATTAATTTTGCGGAATTTTCCATAATTTTTAATCCGTAAGAGATAGACAAAAACTTACTACTTAAAAATGTAGAGCTCGTTAAAACACAGAATTTATGTTTTATACATTTTCCCCTGGATTTGACCGTTTTTAAGATATTCCTTTTTATCGATTTCAGTTTTAAAATAATACTCTTCTCATACGGGAACTTGTCAACACCTGATCACGCAAAGAGTCGGATTTCTATGCCATAGCGACCACGTTTTAAAGCATTTGACTGTCGGTTTAGCCTAGTGCATTTCTACCTTTAAGGAACTATGTAATAAAATTGTTTCTGCTTATGTTTATCTCGATTAATGTGAAGTGTATAGAAGAATAAGCTTATTAACAATATGTTGTTACAGAGCAGTAGAGAAAGTCATGTGAATGAGCCTATCAGATTTTTTAGCTTCTCTAGCACCTATGTATATAGTGCATAGTAGCTAGAGAAGGTATTGCATTCCACCCAAAAATTCGATGTCGAGATTTCACCGGAAATATATGTTTTGAGATCCCCCGAGTAAGAAAAAAAGTATTTTTAGAAAAAGGTCCGTGTTGGGGAAATGTATTTTTAAGATTATGGTGTTCATGGTGTTGAGTTGTCATAATTCCAAAATTAATAGAATTCTTTAAATGTCGAACTCCTGTATATAATACTAAAGCAATAAATTCAACTTTTACATTGGATACAATTTAAAATAAAATATAGGCATGTGTATATAAAATAATACATTTTCCAATATTGGGTCGAAGTAAGCCATTAGGAGCTTCAGTTATTGGTAAAATGTTCAATACTGTATTATGGTAATACTTCCTAGTTATAATTTATCGGATAAATTATCGAATGATCCTAAATGAGAGTTGAATGCAGTATTCAAATTTAACACACACAAAAGAAAAGAAAGGAAAAAATAAAGTCTAGAATTAATGCCATTATTGTAGAATTGTTTTGATGAATTTCTTCATTCTTGACACATAATCATGTCACTATCCTTTTGCTTTAATCGTCCTGGAGTATTTTATGGCAGATCTGTGGTGCTGCTATCAGCTACAAAATGTATGTATAATTCTTTTTAATTTAGTCTATCAGACAAGATATAATTATGTAAATTAAATGTATTTAATTATATTAATTCATTAGTTGTGTTTCAAAACTCATAGATACCTATAACAATAAGTGGGGGAGGGGTTTATGATCATAAACTTGGTAAACCAAATTACAGTTTTGTGTTTTGTACAACTTATGTCTTTGGTGCTAGTATGACTCGAAAGTCACGAAGCAGCTTTTTCACTTGACAATATGTTTATAGCTTATTTTCCTCTTTTATGGAAAGATAATCAAATTGTTTCCTGGCTGGACATATCGACACTTGTTCTCAAAGACAGGGTGATTCAATGAAACTTTTGTTTTACAATTATATAGTAAACAGTGGTTAGTATTTTCTGTAAATAAAGAAATAGTGTTTTTTTTTTCTTTTTTTTTTTTTTTTTCTTTTTTTACCAGTGATTTGCCATTTTATGCAATAAAATTTTCATTTCTTGAAAATAATGTCCTGGATATGTCCTCTATTTCTCGTTTCTATGAGTCTGCGAAGCATATTGTCCATTACTGTTGTAAAATTTCAACTGGAATAGTTATTCTGTGAATATTCACCTTAAAGTCTACAAGGGTCTGTGGACGATTTTAATAAATCTGGCTCTTCAACGGTTCTTAGAGAAAATAGTAAACGAAAACTCAGGCGCTCCTGGTGGTCATTCAATACCTCCAATTTTCTAGATAACGTTTCTTAATTTCTAATTTTCCTATGATTGTATTCATTTTCTTCTTCATTGTGTAATGTTTTAAGCGGAGCATCCTATTGCACCTAGCATCAACTGCTTGAAGTGTAGATGGAACGGATGTACTTAAAACACAAATTTGTGCAATGAACGAGAAATGTTATATATTACAACTGACAGCTGAGTTGAACAGCGAGGTGACGCAAATCTATATTAGCGTTTTTGATAAAGAAGGTTAGAGGAACAGTAAAAAGTAAAAACGGAAAATTAAAGCCATATAGGCTTATTAGTGTTTTAAAAAATCCAGGTCTTCTTTTGTTTCATTTGCACCTCTTCGTATAGCTCCTTGGTCTTATCGGGGAATTTCGCTTAACTTTAGGCTCTTATAATGTTAAGTAATTTTCACTAGAAAACACATGAACTACAATACGCACTTGACCTGATCTCTCCTGAGGTTAGAAACAAATTGTAATAAAAGAAAATTCCTTGTCCCAACCGGGTCCGAGATTTTTGGGATGAGGTGCAATTCTATCCTTTGAGTGGCTGGTTCTGATGTCTGGACTGTTATTGTTAGCTGCAGCGAGCTTACATATACGTTATACAGTTGCTCCCTTCTGCGACTGCGCCGCGGTTATTTCTTCCTGTAGAATTGGATATTTACTTAAACTTAACTCAAGAACTTCGTCTTATCGATTCGATTTTTTTAGAGGAACCTGAATCATTAGGCTTATATTTTGTGGGCACCAATTCATGGTGGCACAGTTCAACGCTGATTTCTGAAGCTAAGCTCGCAAGAGGAATCCAGGCGCAGAAATACGGCATTTTAGAGCTAGTTAAAACATATAAGAATATATTTCTGATCATGAATTGCGTCGGACTATGTCAGAATTTATTGTACGTTTTAACGTTGACGGAGAATTTTCCAAATGCTATTTCTGTAATCAATAAAATATACTGACTATGAATCTGCTTTTAAGCCTCTGACTAAAGAATTCACAAAACGGTCACACATTACATAAAGTCACGAATCAGTCTAAAACGGCACTTGCGCCGTGAATATTAAAGCTTCCTTACAGCTTCCTAATGTAAAGTAGAGCAAATAACATTTCATAAAAAAGTAGAAAGAAGTTTTGCGTGTATGTATGTGTGTGCTCATGTGTGAGCAACATAAAGAAAAAATAATAATAGGACCAGTACCAAACTTCGTATTTAAATTCAATGTCTTTCAATAGGCAACGATTGACTTCTCGCTGCCTAGTTACGTCACCCATCGGTCCGATCGGGTCGGCCGACAGGGTGGCGGTACAGCTATTTTCATTAAGAACCACATAACCCATACTCCTGTCCAACTCCCAGCGCTACAGCACGTGGAGGCCTGTGCAATCCGGCTTGCCGTTGGCGGGCTAGACGCGCTGCTGATGGCTGCATATGACCCACCAAACCACCGCTTCCATGAAGCGGACTACACCACCCTACTCAACCTTCACCCAGTGGTATGCATCGCAGGAGATCTCAACGCGAAACATGCCCTCTGGCATAGCCGCACCAACAACCCCGAGGCCGCGGGCTCTACCGCCTCATCAGCGGCAACCCCGCCCTCGTCGCGCACGGACCGAGAGGACCTGCGTGTCATCCGGCTCGCGGCAGACCGGATGTTCTTGACATCATAATCACCAAGAACATACCATTTCATCTAGACCTCTCGGCGGTCAACGAGATGCACTCCGACCATGACCCTGTCGTGGTGGATACAACCGAGACCGTATCAGCTCTGGTAACACCAGACTGGATAAATGAGATCGACTGGGATGCAGCCGTCCTAGACCTAAACCAAACCGTGGACCCGCGACCGCGCATCGATTCCATCGAAGCGCTGGAAGCGGCAGCCACGGCCTTCTCCCGACAACTCCTGAATGTGGTACGCGCGCATACCTACCGCATCCCATCTAACAAACCTAACCCGAGAACTATACCTAATGAACTCCGTCAGCTGCTAAAAGCCAAGACAACCGTACGGAAGCTAAGGCAGCGCTTCCGCCATCCCAGGATCCAAGCAGTGTACCAGCGGTTCAAATCCCTTCGCGCGCACCGCAAAGCGGCCTGGGAACACACAATGGCAAATGTAAACCTGGAAGAGAAACAACCCTGGAGGATCATCCGATCCCTCAGGAAAGACAAAAGTCAGTTTCAGCATCCCATCCATGGCACCCGTGGGAGACTCTCTTTTGAGCCCCAGGATAAAGCCACGGATTTCGCAGATTATCTGGAGTCTCAATTCGAACCCCGCGAAGACCCCCAGGACGAGGACCTTACTGAGCTCGTGGAAGCGACGGTAGACTACCTCTACGAGGAGCCCCCGCCGCCCCACGAGGAGATCCGCATTCCTTTAGTCACCCCGAAAGAGGTGGCTTCCCAACTCAACAACCTAAAGCCCAACAAAGCCCCGGGACATGACGCCGTCACGGCGCCTATGCTCCAGCACCTACCCAGAAAGGCCGTAATCCACCTGGCGCGGATTTACAATGCATGCCTACACCTACATCACTTTCCAAGGTGTTGGAAGGAGGCGAGGGTAGTATGCATTTTGAAACCCGGCAAGGACCCGTACTTCCCGTCAAGCTATAATCTATTAGGTTACTTCCGATCGTCTCGAAAGTATTCGAGCGGTTACTCCTACCTCGCCTCACCCCTCTCTTCGAGGAGAGACTCCTACTCCCGGATCACCAGTTTGGTTTCCGTACTGGACATTCCACAACCCTGCAGTTGCTGCGACTGGCTGAGAAGGCTGCCCTGGGCTTCCAGGACAACTTCAAAACAATCGCGGTACTCTTGGACGTGGAAAAGGCCTTCGCCACCACGTGGCATCAGGGACTCTTGTACAAGCTCAAGAACGCAGAAATCCCTCCCCTCTACCTTCACCTGCTTAGTAGCTTCCTTCGGGACCGCACTTTCAGGGTGAGGGTGGAGGGGAGGCATTCCACAGTCAGACCCATAGCGGCGGGAGTGCCGGAAGGCAGCGTGCTGTCGCCGATACTCTTTGCCGCCTACATGTCCGACTTCCCCACAGAACCCAGTACAGTTACGTGCCAGTATGCCGACGATGTCCTCATATTGGCACGTAAAGAGAACGCCCGATATTGCTTCCCCCCGCTACAGAGACAGCTCCAGGCCATAGGCAGATGGAGTGAACAGTTGCGGATGGCCATCAGCCCGCAGAAGAGCTCAGCTCTACTGCTGGCTAAAGTCCGTGGCTGGCGACCGGAGAGGTCGCTGAGGTTGCGGCGGCGGATCCCCTGGGTCCGCACCGCCAAATACCTTGGAGTTCTCCTCGACCGCGGCCTTACTTTCACTCCACATGTCAGGGAGAAGGTCGGTATGGGACCTACGGCAGTTGTTTCCCATCATCCGCTCCGCCATGCCTACACACCTAAAACAACGGCTGTACCGCGCGGTCATCCCGCCCCTGTTGCTGTACGGCTGCGAGGTCTGGGGTTCGGTGGCTCGTTCCACCATCCGCAGACTGCAGACCGTGCAGAACAGGGCATTGAGGATGATATATGACAACAGACCGTAGATCCCCGTCCCACATTCTCCATTCCCACTCCGGAATCCCTTACATAGTGGACGTTGTGCGAGAAAGAGCTCGCACAATATACACTAAACTTGCTCCTCACCCAAATCCCCAGGTGAACACTCTCGGTCTTTGCGACCACACGCTGTCTAGGGGACGCGTAAGCTACCGCATTCCCAAGGACGCCTTGGGATGGTAGTTTTTCGGCCGCCTCTCCATTCTTTACAGCTCTACCCGCCAAGTTAAGCAGCATCGGGCCCGGTCTCATCTCGGACGGGTGACCGTCCAGTTGTACTCCGACCAGATCTGCAACACTGGCTTCCCCCACCCCGTACCTACATCCTTTCAGTTCTCCCTGCTAGCCGACACTGCTTTCCTTGACAGCCCTCAAGCGGCTGGCCAAGATAAGCAGCATCGTGCCTGGTCCCTCTCTGGGTGGGTGACCACTCCGGTAGGTAAGCCAGCCCGCGCCGGCTGCACAGAGGGAAACACCCTGCCCACATTACTTCGACACAGACATAAACGCTTGCACAAGACTACATCTTTTATATCACACGGGTAAATCCGCGAGAAAAGCGGATAGGTACCATGGTGATTTGCCCCCGCCCGAGTACACTCGGGCGACTAGTTCCTGCTCCTGGCTCCTGGCTCCAGGGACGAATAATGCGTCGTAGGCTTGACAAAATATTTTTCTTCTGTGAGATCGTGTCGCAGAGATCCTGAAACGCACCGTAGATTTGGGAAATGTTTTTCTGTAGGTATGCACTACAGAAAAACAACGCTCGTTAAAGACATATCTTGCTGAAATGTTCCAATGTTTTAAGTAATACACTTGTGAAATGTTGCTTCCGAATCTTTCTTTTATTTCCAATGGGTAATTTAAAGAATGTGCAGTTTCATGACCAGAATTTAGGGATCAGCTTTTAAAATATTTTATTGTTTCAGACTTTTACATGCTACAGCGCCTGCATACTATATATGTATACATATAGTAAAACTTTCTTA
The DNA here is from genome assembly GCA_030762935.1 of Hymenopus coronatus. NCBI lineage: Eukaryota > Metazoa > Arthropoda > Insecta > Mantodea > Hymenopodidae > Hymenopus > Hymenopus coronatus. The sequence continues at coordinate 41,027,157 of CM060881.1, forward strand.
CAATATGTATCGTGTTTTATAGATATTAAACAGAAAAACAGCATTGTTTAAGTACAATTGTTAAAAGAACTATAAGGTAAGTTATATTAGAAATAGTGTTGTAATTGTAGCACATAAGGTACATTCTCTTACAGTTATAATAATTGTTCGACATTTTTGTCGTTAGCCGTTTAACGTCTTGGGGGGTGTACAGACACTTAACGAGCGGTGAAACAGTCGGCGACCAACTGTACCGGTACACGCCAAACAGGTTAAAGTGAATGCTGACAGTTGCCTGTCAAGTTTCAATTTGTTATGTGCAGTTTAAGAGTGGGCAGACGTATCCAGTCTTGCTTCTTGCCAAGTGTTAGGCTAGGTTAGTTCACTGGCGTATTCGGAGAATTAACTGTTCCCGTTTTCTGAGAATTTAGGCAGAGTTCTCGAACATTGACAGTAATAAGAGTGCTGCTCTGAAACACAACTTTAGGAATGTTATTGTTTTCTACCTATAACTCAAGACAGAAGTTACTTTATTTATTTTTTATTTACACAGTCCTCTTTAACTTCTATGGTCATATTGGGAGTTTTGACATGAGATACAATTGCCGGTATTTTTTTCGTTGAACTTTAAGGTCTTTAAACGATAGTTTCTTTGGTAATTATACTATTAAACACACACACATCCATTCTCAATGGCTACCTACAGACAATATCACATGTAGAAAAATGCCTCGCCCCAGCTGGGAATCGAACTCGGGACTTCAGGGCGAGAAGCCCACTCGACCGCAGATGTAATCCAGAAAGTACTATAATTGCCATGATATGGAAATTTCATCAGTAGTCCATATTTGGATATCCGTGGGCAAAAGAAAGGGAGGGGAAAGGAGGACAAGTGAAGAAAAGTAATATCTCTGTCACGTGACCATCTGCGCCATTAGATTTATGCACGATCGAGAATGCAAGCACAGAATAATAGAGAGGTGAATGCAGCTTGGCTGGTTAGGCTGATAACATTGTTGGATATATGTAAATTGAAATGAATGCTGATTTCTAGACTTTCTTTAGTTATTGTTTGGTCAGTCTTTTGAATACTGGAGGGCATAAAGTCGCCACCTCAAAATACTCTTGACCAAAGAATACCAAGGTTCTTAGCGTCCTATATAATGGGCGTGAAAGATGTTTTTGCATGTTTAAGATTCTTTTGTGTGCAATAAATCTACGACACGGGACCATCAGTTTACTCCCCTTCCGAAGGAAAACCTGCTAAGAATTTTTACGCCCGAAAATGTTCATCGCCCTCTTCCAGGTATGAACCCGCTACCTCGACATGGCTGAATGTGGTGGTTATATATGTCATAAGCGAATTACGCTTCGTAAATGACTTACCCTCCTCCTATTTGTAGGCCTGACACCTCCCTAGGGCTTACAAGATGCCTATAGAGGAGTCAACGGCAAGACACCTCGGAATGGAGAACCTGTTACGTGGAGTCGGCCCTTAGCCAGACATAAACATGAAGTGGATGATATACATGTAAGCGAAACTGATAATCGGAAAGGTGATGATGGAGCAATTGGTGGAATGAGTGGCGAGGGAAACTGGGGGACCCTGAGAAAACCTACCCAGACGGCGCTTCGTTCACCACAAATCTCAAATGCGGGTGCTTGGGATCGAACGCGGGCCGCCTAGATGGGAGGCAAGCAACATAACCGCTCAAACACGGCGCCGCCACAATTAGCAGAGGAATTAAAACAGGTTCTACCCGCTATTCTGGTTGGATTCAGAAGCAACATTCATGTCCATAAAGCCATGCTTCTGGGAGCTATGTTGGACGCTCAGCGAAGAGAAATTATTTCTGAATACTGTGGTGTGGTAGTCTTCTTTTCAAAACGAAGCCTCACCTTTAGGATGTATACAAGAGGTATAGATGTTATACTCTCTATAATTATGACTATTAAATCATATTTATGCAGTAGAACGTTTTCAGGAAAATGAGAATCGACTCGATCAATATCGCTGCTAACTCGATGTGGAGTGCTGTCGACAGCTCTAGTACCTCTATTATAATATATCACGTATGCTGCAGACTTTTTCTTCTGACCGACTTTTAGTTACACATTTTGCAGGAGACATTTTATTTCAAAATGAAATGCTCTTGGTTAAAATTAAAAAAGAATTTAGAAACCTTACTTAGATATTAATCGAATTGTCACATAACAACTATGGGATTTTAAGAGGAATCATCGCAGTTATTTTGAGTAATTAAACACGTTTAATTAATATTTCCGTGTAAAGATGCCGTTGTGTTATAGAAAGGATTCGCATAAATTTCCTCAAACAAGAAGTTTATCATTTATTGAGGAATTTAATTTTTTACTTTCACGTATGTACAATGTACATAGTAGTTAGAGAAACTATTGTATTCGATAAAGAGATTTCACAGGAAATATTTGTTTTGAGATCCCCCGCATAAAAGCAAAAGAAAAAAAAATGTTTGTAAATATGTCTGTATGGGGGGGGGGGCAGCATAACCATATTTGGTATTTAAGTTCAGTATCTTCCAAGGATGCGACACGAAGATTTCCAAGTAAATTGTCCACCCCCAGCTATCCTTTACAAGGAATAGTTTTGAAACATTTTGATTTCATTAAAAATGACAACGATTTTGATTAAAATGTCATATTTTAAGATATTTTCATGACAAACGAAATGTACATATAACTTGAACTTTCTATGAAAAGCCTCCGAAGACCTCTTCATTATGGATGACTTTTGTATATTTTTAACCATAATAGAGATAAACATTTACTGCACAAAACATGTAGATCTCATTAAAACTCACAATTTATGTCGTATACATTTTTTTTTAAGAGTTTACCGTTTCCGAGATATACCTTGTTATTGGTTTCAGTTTTAAAAGTATTTAAACTTTTCTCAAACGGAAGTCAACTTTCATATCATATTTTCTTTTACTCCCGGGAATCTAAAGGAGAACCGAATTTCAATTGTTTCACATAGCGGTAGTTTTTAAAAGATTTGACTATCGCTTTAGTCTCTGTGTTCCCTTGATTCCCTTTTAATTACAAGGAAGCAAGTAATAAGGCTATTTCTGCTAATGTTTATCTCGATAAGCCTGACGTAGATAAAAGAATAATCTCTCGTAAGGAAAGTTTGTTTGTGGAATAGCTAGAGAAAGTCATGTGAATGGAACACATCAAAGTTATGAAATTATGGGAAGTATTTGAGTGCTACTGTGAAGCAAGTTGTTGACTTTAATTTTTGTCACATGTCCATTTTGAATGTAGGGTGTGGCATGTTGTAGTTTGATATGCACCTGTGTAATTATTAGTCTCTGCCGCGCCTTACATACTGTTCAGAAATACACGCCTCGCGGCATCTTTGTTTTCTCATTTTAGGTTAATTAAGTCACGCATTTTCTATGAAATTTCGATATTGAACTTTTTATACATATGTAATGCTTTTTTAACTTTTGAAGAGGAAGAATAAAAGTGTAAGAAGCGCGTTAGTGCGTTTTATAGGATTTAGAAAAAAAATCTTTTTTATTAAAATTAATTCTCGGAGTTTGAGAAAATATAATGAAGAAACAGAATATAGTCCGTTTTACTGTTATGTGGAATTTCATAATTCTTAAAAATTATTAACGATAGACAAATTTACTACACCAATTGTTTGAATTTTATTAAAAGACATTGCTAATTATATCCATTATTTTATGGTTTTATCCAACTCTAAAATATTCATTGCTTTATATTTATTTATCTATTAAGGTATATGTTTGAAAGTATTAGTTCTTATTTTTACTTTTTCTAAACGTACCTATTATGAAAGTAGATAGCGGGTTGAGAAGGTATTGTATTATACCCCAAAAATGAATGTAATTTCACCGGAAATATGTGTTTTGAGTTCCCCTGCTTCCAAAAAACCCTTTTTAGAAAAAGGTCCGTGTGTGTCTGTATACACTAACTCATAAACGCAAGTTCGGGTTAAATACCAAACTTAATATTGATATTCATCTTCTAAGGATGCGACACGAAGGTTTTTAAGAAAATCACCCCTCCAAACTACCCCTTACATGGAAAAACAATTTTATTTTCTCAAAAATGGCTTTTAATGATTCTGATTAAAATACCGTGAATTAAAACTAATTACACGACACACAAAACGAATTTATGGAATTTTCAGAATAACCTCTTAAGTCCTCTAAATGTTGAATGACTTTTGCATAGCTGTAAGAGATAAACAAAAAAGTTACTACACAAAAAATGCAGATCTCGTTAAAACAATTATGCCATATACATTTCATTTGTAGAGTTGACGTTTTCCGAGACATTCCCTGTTATTGGTTTCAATTTGAAAGGAAGTCCTCATCCGCTTCATATCTCTTTTGTTTTACTCCTGGCCATGGAAAATATATTCTCTTCTATTTATAAGAAAACAAGTAAAAAGCGCATTTCTGTTGTCTCGAAGAATGATGTATGTTCTCGTAGTTAATAATTGACTTGCTTTATAATCAACTGATGATTGTCTTTTCCTTTTGCGTTTAAGTAAACGTTCATTACCAAACTTAATAGCCTTATTCAGTAGTTTAACATGACTGACATGAATTGGATGGAAACATTAAGTTTTATAAAATGGTAATTGGTAAAAATATGAGATGTTTAGGTTTGTAAATAAACTATCTGTATTTATATCAGAACCTTATCGTATTGTAATTAAAACTGTTAAATTTTCTTGCAAACAACTTAAATCACAAAGCTTTAAAGACTGTTGTGATCAATCCTAAGTGTACAAGGTTCACTGAAGTTCTTCGGAACCTAGATCTGTCAAACCCTCCCACTAGTGGGGCGAAGGCCTTCATAGTTCACGGCCTTTAGTACGCTAGCATCGAGGATGAGGGGAGACGGAAAAGAGTAAAAAAAGTAAAGAAGGAACAGACAGAAGGATAAGAAATTGGAGTCGTTGGAATGTGACCCTCACGCTCCGTAGTACTATGATATGCTCCAGTTGGTGGAACCTCGTCACGTGTTATGTTGCTGCTCTACCATGCGCTTTAACGACGGTCAAAATTAACTGTATTGAACTGGAAAACAAACAAATGTTATTAACTAACACTTCAATATTTAACTAAAGTATTATATATGTTAATGTGTAATTCATATGCACATAATTATGTATATATGCAAGGATATGCAGTCTGGGGCAAAATATAACATTCTAGCACAACTCAAAATTCTACTAAAGTTATGGTGTCAAATTTACAGACAGATTCTTCTTTCCCCTCTCTCCTGATGCTTTCTCGCTAATTCCTCTTTGGTTAGCCGCGGGTTGTTTTTTGGTGAATGTACATTGACACTTTAGCAAGATTCTTAAGTTTCATTTCTGAACCATCACTGTGTCATATAAAAACAAATCTTTTCTTGCTTTGTTGGTTTTACTTTATTTGTTTCTTTTGATGTTTTTAGAACTTAGTTACGCTCATGATTCAACATAGAAACTCTATTTTTTAAACGTTAATTAATATCAAGCTGCTCTTTCAATTAAATACAAAAGATTAATCATTATATAAAAATTTCGGCTTTAAAAATATCAACTATGACATTTTATGCAAAGTGTTTCCATTTGTGGAAAAAAGGGAAAATAATCCTAATGAATATGACAGCTTAATTACATTTAATAGGCACTAAAAGATACTGATTTACTGACATGTGAAAGAACTCTTGCGGGACGAACTTCCAACATACCGGCGGAGTTAATAGATCCTGCAAATTGACAGCGTCGTTATCAAACAATCCCCCAACATACTTCCTCAATTTCGGTATTTCTCTTTTCTCCTTCCTGCTAAATCCCGAAAAGTTGTTTAAGCATTTATTAAAAGTACCGACAAACAATTTGTTGTTATTGTTGGTTATTGTATTAATTCCTGGAATCTAGGAGTCACGCATCAAAACATATTTTTACTTTCTCTAAGACGTGTGTACACTGTACATAATAGGTAGCGAAGGTATGTATCCACCAAAAAATCTGCATCAAGATTTCACCGGAAACGCGTATTTTGAGGATCCCTGAATAAGTAAAACAACATTTTAGAAAAAATAGTCTGCGTGTAAGTCTGTGGGCAGTGTAACTCAAAACGGAAGGTCGGTTAAATACCAAATCTTGATATTTAAGGATACCGTATATTAAAGATATTTACATGACATAAAATGTGTGTCTTGAATTTCCTGAGAATAGACTCTGAAGACCTCTTTATTCTGAATGACTTTTGCATTACTAGTAAATCGTAATTTTAATCAAAACTTTCTTAAGTTTTCAAGTAAAGGGTAGTTTGGGGATTTTCTTGAAAATCTTAGTGTCGCATCATTAAAACTGCTTTTCGTTCTGCTCAAACACACTCACATAAACTCACACGTGGCCCTTTTTCTAAATATTATTAATTTTTTTTCTTGGATTCAGGGTGTCTCAAAACATATACTTCCGATGGAATATCGCCCTCGATTTTTTTTTTTTTGTGTAATACAATATTTCTCTGCCTACTATGTACATAGTACCTTGTAGAGAATGTAAAACTGTAGTTATTAATCGATTATTCTCGTTTTCTAGTTATTATTGGAAACGCATAGTTTCAAGTGCATAAGGACAAGGAACTGGTTGTTTTATATCAGGTTGTTTTTATAGGTGAATTGCACAAAGAGTGGTGAAGATCACTTGAGAGGGGAAGAAGGTAGAGCAGAAACCGTGAATTTACCGCAGTAATTTGAGCGCGATATTGATTCTACTTGTATTAAATTAAATACTTTTCAAGCCATCTATTGCTTATACATTTCAAAAATAATGTACCTAAAGCCAACAAATAAAGTTCAACATAATTTTGCAGAATTTATAACCTTATATTTAGGTAAGTTTTAAACGTATTCTGTAGGTATGGTGTGTGTATGTGTCTGTGATGTCGGAGATATTTCCGCACTGCAGGAGGATAGGATGAGATGAGAATAATATCAATGGTCGGCCGAAACTGGAAGGCAGAGGAAGAGCCACCTTGGAGGGTCTCTAACACATTCCAAGCAATTCATCTGGACCCGGGGAGCGTTAGGAGCCCCCGTTCCAGGTTTGACCGAATTCTCTGGGTCTACAGAGACTACCAAAGCCATCTCGCCACCAAGAGCTGTATTTCCAGATCGCATTTACCAACACGGAAGGGCGCCACCACCGTAGTCATCGCTGATACAACCCTGATAGAGACCGGTTGGATGAAATGGAGACGACATAGTCAGGGAATGAACAAATCTCTCCAGCATTTGCTTAGTGACCCTGGAAATCCCCCTAAAAAACTCATGGATCAGGGCAGTCGGCCGCTAAAATTTTCCTCACGAATGTCAATCTCAGACGAAACACCTGAGCCACCTGACTTTCTATAGGTATACTGTGTATCAACTTATTGTTCTTAAGATAAACGGTCTGTACGGGTACGCTTTCCCCCATGTGTATTATTAAATGTGTATCGCCCAGAGAATACGTGCTTCATTAAATTCAAATTGTGAGCTTGTTGACCATTAGTTTGGCAGCTGTGTATCAAACAAAGGACGCTAATGAATCCGCGCATATGTGACTTTGAGGGCAGGAGGGAGATAAATGTGTGCACACGTGCCCTTCATAGCAGCTGAGCTAATTTTAACTAAAATGCAAACGACGAAACAGATGAGATGGCTATGTGATACAGGTATACTAAAAGCGCTGCGCTCATCAAAATTGTCTAAGAAGCATAGAATTAAATCTTTATTCTACCATCTTTATATATTGCTGATAGTGTAAATACTTCACAATTTTTAAATTATTTTGGATAATTGTTACTATCATGTAACGTTTTGGTTATGCTTTATGTAGCTATTAGACTTCTAAGACACCTCAAATTATATTTACGGTGTTTAGTAATACGCGTACTGATACATTTCTGGTGCTTTCATTAACTTTAAGCAATTATTTTGTAATAATTCTTAAGAGACCAACAATATTACAATAATTATGGATTTAAAAGAGAAATTAAAATACCAATAACAGATAAACTATCATCAGTTCTATTCAGTAAGATGATTGGAGTGTAAGAAGGTGTCATTGTTGAGGATTTTTCAAGCTGCCAAATACCTATTCAAACTGCACAAAATATGTTTTGCTGTCGCAACTAAACAACTATCTCATCAACTTTTCAAAGGAGCATAGCATTAAATAGCTATTCCACAATCTTTAAATATTGCAGGTACTGTAAACACTTCATTGCAATTGTTACATGATGTTAGAGGTTTGTTACCATGACCTGTAATGTTTTGGTTATGCTTGATGCTTTCTAATATAATTCGCGTTTGACTTATTTTGTTGAATAGTACAAGTGGTAATAACTTGTTTAAGAAATGTTTTTCTCATAATAATTTTGGTGGGATCTAAGCTGAGGTAATAATTATGAGTTTAAAAGAAAAATTAAAATACCAAGAGACAACTATTGACTTTTATCAGTTCTATTCAGTGAGATAATTACAGTATAAGAGTTTTACGAATTTCAAGCTACGCAAATACTTATCCAATCAGTGGAAATAAATTTCATAGTCACAATAAAATAATTACCCTCAACATTTTCTGCTCCCCTACTGCAAAAACTCGGGAATTAATTTTCGTATGCACGTAGTTTTGAGTGCTCCATGCGAAACTATGGCTCACTCAACAACTGGCGCAATGTTCATGCAATTTTAAGGATCATTTTGTTAGTTCACATCCCAATACAGATATTGTAGTATTTGTTTAAGCTCGTTGAGCTATAAGGAGACTACATTTAAAATACAGGTGACTAAAATTAAAAGTGATAGCACTTCCAAAAAACATTTTAAGGTTAAATATAAGAAGACAAAACAATGTGTGAAATAATTATTGCAAAAGCTGTGTACTATAGCAAACAGGCAGCTAGGCTAAGGTCTAAAAGCAGGAAGGAAACTTTCATAAGCCCTCACCAGCAATTTTTAAACCGCAAGCATTTTCCCACTTAAAGGCATAATAATCGGCAGTCCTAAGCCTAAAACACAGTTTGATTTGTAGCTGGCCTTGATTCCAAGGTCGTGGGTTCAAACCCAGCCAGATGGTTTTTAAGTGCGCTTAAAAGCGAAGCTGTGTATCAGTATATTTACTGGCATATGAAAGAACTCTTGCGGACATGATTCAAATATAATTTTTATCTCAGACAGGATTTATATAACATAAAAGTAGACTCAAAATTGCCTTAACTCCTGGTTTGTTTATTCAAAATAAAAAGTAAAGATTCTTTTTCTGTAGCTTCTCAAAAATATATTTGTTCTCAAGGTAACACATATCCTATAAATAACCAAAAATAGGATTACTACCCCTACTATTCACGTATAGTAAAATGTGTATAAACCTAGAGATGTAGAGAACATTTGTAACACATTATTCTAGGATATAAATTATCTAAAAAGAAACTGAAGAACTATTAAAATCTGTGCATAAATTTGACATACCTGGATCTATAACAATTTCAATTTTTTTAATTATGATCCAACATTGGTTTTAGAAAAATTATAAAACATGTTAGGTAATCTAAAAAAAAAAAGAAAATATATTAATAAATAAAGGATACTGAAAATAGCCAATGATTAGTACTAACACTCCTTTATGCATATATGGTGGGCATCAAATGAATAAATTATTATTCTAAAGCGACAGTAAACAACGAAGCAGAGGAAGAACTCCTGCGGGACGAAATTCCGGCACACCGGCAGCGCTGATATGATTGTCAATCCATGGCAGTGTTAATAAACAAATAATTGAATAAACAGAATAAACAATGTTGATAATTGTGTTTCGTCAATACCTTATATCATTTTGTGGAAGGAAATGTGTTAATAGTGATGTGACCGGTAAAAGAGCGGAGATAACCGATAAAGGAGAGTTGACTTCAAATAGGTACTCAAACTTTTTTCATTCGGCAGTTTGTGAACTCCTAGCCATGCAAAGAAACGAATTTCAGTCACATAGCAACTAGCTTTTATTTATACTTGACTATCGCTGTAGAATAGTGTACACCCTCATTTCCCTTTTGCTTAAAAGGAAACAAGTAAATGATCATCTGAAAGCCCAACTTGATTGGAATGTGTTACCATGCTAACTTCATATACCCAAGGTCGCGGGTGCAAACCTGGCGGAGGACGATGGATTTTTTCGGGCGTAAAAATCCTTAGCATGGCTTCCTTCGGAAGGGAAGTAAAGCCGTTGGTCCCGTGTAGTAGATTTACGGCACGTAAAAGAACCTCAAGCCTGATAAAGGTCTCTGAGCAAAATTAAGCGGTCTTTCACGCCCAGTTTAGAGTGGGACGCTGAGAACCACAGTAGTTAAAGAGCATCCATAAATAACATGTCATTTACCTTTTTTTTTTTTTTTTTTTATTGGAATGTGTCTTCGACTAACAGAAACCTATCATTATACTCTGTTGGAAATACCCTAAATTGGTGGCTGTCATCTAGTTGTCTCTTTATGTCGTCGTCTCTGTGGATGGATTGCAACACAGTCGCTGCTGCCATCTATTTTCAGTTTTGCTATTAATTTAGACTGAAAGTGAGCCTTTGGATCATGTTATTAAATATCCAAACCGGTAATTTCCATGGCGAGAGAAACCACAAAAAACTAAACTCTCGCCAGATTGGTCCCTCATGCGATTTGATCCCGGGATTTCCCGATAGCAACGTCTTATCTTGTTTATTAAAGTTGTCGCACTTTATAGTGTTTAATTAAGATTGTTCCAATCCATTAAAGTATCTTTATTGCACAGTAAGGAGTTGGTGAGACCAATATTTTGAGTCAGTGTAAATGACCTGCCAATCACTTGTTTACGCATTGCAGTGACCTGTTCACTGCGTGGTGGTTCAGGTATGTATTAAGAGTGACTGCCTTTGTGGTCGAGTGGTCAGCGAGCTGGCTTGCCACTTGGAGGTCCCGAGTTCGATTCCCAAATGTGGAGGGGAATTTTCTATGCCGATCCCGGTGCCGCGCTCGCTAAGTGCCTTGCTTTGATGCTTCGTGGCACACAGGATCGTGGGCTCGAGTCCCGCCTTGGGAATGGGTGTTCTGTGTTTGTGAATGTAGATGTATATGTCTGCACATGTATAGGTAAAAGGAAGAAGTTAAAAATTAATAGGTCAACTAAGGAAATGTAGGAAACTGGGAAAAAAAAAAAAAAACAGAGGAAAAGGGAATACAGCTCCGGAGTCCTCACAAGCCTCCGGAACTGTATTTTTCTATTAGTTAAAAAAGAAAAAGAAGAGTGAGAGAGTGTGTCCATCCATTGTGAACTAGAACGAGCTCACGACCAAGCCATGAGAATAGTCATTGGCGCTGTAAAAATTATTCCTATTCCAGCATTGAACATTGTGAATGGGGGGGGGGGCCCTTTCGTGGCGAACCAATATCTTGTTCACGCTCTCGGATTATTGTAAACCAACTTCAATCGTTATGGTTATCAGAGATTGAGGTGTATTTTGGCCTTAGACGCAATAGTCGCCTATTTGTTTCTGGTAACCTCCAGAAGGATACCTTGAGTGATCGAATCCAAAGGGGCAGGTGGAGTCCGGAGGGAACACAGGCTGGGTCTCCAATGTATTCAGTTATTACCACCTGAAGCTTCGGGACATTTCAGGCTCATTGAGAGGTTGCTCTTAGGTTCCGCCACCCACCAAAAGTCAGGACAAACATTTCCAAAAAGCAAATTCCACGCTATATGCCTGACCCACCATCGACACTGAAAGATGAAACATGTCTCCCATAAGTCAGGGAAGGCCAGGGGAAGCCAAGGAAATAAACATTTCTCAGGGAACGTCAGGGAAATTATACGTAGAATAATAAATGTTCGGGTTACACAAACATTTAGGATTTTGACATATATTGTGCTAAAAACAAATGTGAACTTTGTTCTTTGTATTATTTGATTAGGTTATTTGTATACTTATAATAATTTATTAAAGATTAAGCTCAAAGCAAGAATTAAAGTAGAGCGTTGGATAACTATAGGAATGGTGACGGCAATAAAAAGTGTTACGTTAACAATTTTGATTATTTATTAAACTGTTACTCATCGTTTATCTCAATACAAATGAATATAGTATACAAAAATATAGCACTTGATTTCATACTACATATAAAAATGTTAACAATAATAATAGCTTACTTAAGACATCGACCCGTAATACCTTCCCCACACTTGTAAATCTCAATTGGATGATAACAGTCACTTGTGTGTGTGTGTGTGTGTGTGTGTGTGTGCGTGCGTGCGTGTGTGTCTATATATATATATATTTAAATTTAAAAAATGTATATCTATTATTAAATAAAAACTGCCGCAAATTTAAAAAAAAATTGCGTTTAATAGCATGATTGTTCATAGAAAATGTATTAATTGAGCCAGGGTAAGTCAGGATAATTGACATAAAAATGCTATGTGAACCTTAGGTACGGAAACGGTGGACAGAAAAATCCACGACATTCACTCAGCATACGGCTGAAAAACAACTTAAGGAAAGCCAAGGTTAGAGAGGGTAGCCCAAAGAGAACCCAACTTAGAACCTTCCGAGTGCAAGCCTTAACGTTATTCTGGAGATCTACCGAGAGTTACGTGCACACACCATTCCTGCGTGTTAATTTTCTTTTCGTCTGCTCGCCATTATTTATTTTGAAGCTGCTAGCGCCATAAAGCAGTGATCTATGCGTCCTTTCACCCTCAAGAATGTGGGGTCTTCCTTCGGGGTTTAGGGTGAAATAATGAAAAACAGGCGGGTTAGGAGGTGAGCCTTTATGGCTTCAGAGTGGCACAGGTCAGAAAACTTAATCAAGGAACCATTCTGGGGAAGAGACATAGACCATCTGTATAGCAAATATGAATAATTATATTTTTACGAGGGTTATCTTATGTTTCTTTTATATTTAATTAATACCGTTGGTCAGGGACGCGCTCACAATTTCCGCTGGTTTTTCACATTCAACGTTTTTCAGTTGAAAGGGGCTGGGGATAGGATACCTCCCTCTTTTTGAGGAGAGGGAATTCTAAAACAATGGAAATACAATAATTGGTTAATACCCTTATTATTTTATTTCAAAATACAAAAGCATGAGACTGGGATATTTAACCAATGTGTCAGCAAATTTTAGTACACAAAATTTAATTAACCACCCTAAAGTCCCGAGATCAAGTTAGGCCAGTTATATTTATCTGTTTGTGCTTATTGAGTTTCTGTTGTTTGTAATATAATACGGTAACTTTTGGTGGTAAATGAGATTTAGATAGTTATACATTTTATCCTGTAATGATGACCAGAACACTACGAATTTTCAAGAGCTCAAACCTTGATTTTATTTTGAGGGTGTTTTTATGTGTAGTATCATAATTTATTTCTCGGGATTATATCAAGCTTTTATAGTTTTTTTTTATTCCATCATCGATACACATCAGAGAGAATTAACATGCAGTGCAGGATGTATCAAAACTTATAGCACCAGCCGTCATTCTGTTTGCAATGAGCGAGAACAAATTTCTAAAGCTGAGAATAGAGACTCAAACCATGAATATTTTTTTCAACAACTTATTTTCAAGCTACTTTTTTTAAGTTCTATTTTTGTTTATGTTGGTTTAACAACTTGGTCATAACTGAACGTATCTGTTCGGTAAGGTGTTTTCAAGGTCTCTTCCCTATACATATAATTTTCGCTTCGCGCCAAACAGATGGTGTCAATTAGCACCACGAATTTATGCAGTTATGACTCAGAAAAATAAGTTTCCTTCCTCTCATTGTTTATGCACTGTTATTGACGTAAAAGCGTAAGTGGCCGAGTGGTTAGACCATTCGCCTCTCACCAAGGGTTCGATCCCGGGCGAGTGCATGTAGGATTTGTGGTGGACAAAGTAGCGCAGGGTTTTTTTCTGGGTTTTCCGGTTTCCCCCACCATCGTACTACACCGGTACTCCATAAAACAGCGGGCATAAAACACCCAAAAAATACGGCATGTAATAGGTTTTGATATACATTGCCAAAGTTACAGTCATCAGGCTTTTGAATAAAAGCCTAATCATTTATCTATTTACTTAATTATTAGTATGTAAGTGTGTATTTTAGGTCAATGAACTGCTGTATTTGAAAACTACTTTTACTGCATTGGCAGCGCAGGCGGTGACACTGATGATACATGAAATGGAGATGGAGCACCGGTGGAATGCGATGGCGGGAGAAACCGGAGAACCCGGAGAAAACCCACCCTGCACCGTTTTGTCCATCACAAATCCCACATGTGGTCACTGGGATCGAACCCGGGCCGCCTAGGTGAGAGGCGAATGGTCTAACCACTCGGCCACGGCATGTTCCTCTGCGCTTATGGTTTTATCTTAAAACTTTTGTGGTTTCGCCCGCGATTCATTCTCTGACCGTAAATGCTGCCCCGTTGTGAAAAGTTTGACAAATCCCAGCCTCTAAATTAGAAAATCAAATATACTTGATAAATCCATTTTATAAAGTTCGCCATGTCAAATAGAATCATTATTTTCAGTAATTAAATCTTGCCCTTATCCATCTACCTATAACTAGGTTTCTTAAAATAAATGTTAGCTAGAGTGCATGGAGTGCATGTGCCGGCGCATTGCACGGTGCAAGGTGCAAAAGCTGACCTCATTGGATTGACAGCACGTCTGCACCTGTCTTGTGAGATTTTACGCGTTTTAGAGGCCCTGGGTTAGAGTTTTCGTAAATCATATATCGTAGATCATATCCATGCATTATTAAAATGTGGAACAGAGAGATAAACGTCATTTCTACAGCGAACGAAATTTAGCAGATATTTTGTTTTTGATAATATTTCCCAAATGGACATAGTTACGGGTAAGCCGTTACTTTATAGCATAAGTTACTAAGAGGGCTGGGGAAGAGGGAAGAAAAGCACAAAGGGGTGAACCTATCCATGATTGTGTGCTCTCAAAGTCAGTGGTTAGGCGTATAACCTCCTCGGTTTTTGCTCATCTCTACAAGGGTACACTATGATACACTACATAATACAGACTCATGAATATTATTCGTATAAAAATTTATCCTTCCGTTCATGTTGAGCTGAGTTTAATGGGGGGGGGGCACTTGACTGCCCTCCATTGTGACCTTAAACCGGTTTGCTGCGCAACCCCAATCTAATATAAATCCCACAGTTGATTATTGTGATGAATTGAGTTGAACTGGATTGAAACGGACAACTCTTTGGAAATTGTCTCCCAAAACATTGTCCTTTAATTAGCGAGTACAAAGCACTTTCATCACTCTTCTGACACCTCACCAGGTGAGATCGATGTCCTGTTCCATCACATACAAGTGTCCTCTAAGAGCGCAGTATCCTATAAGACATCATATGAGAGGCTCTGCATAAATTTTGCCTTTTCCGCGAACAGGTTCATCAAAACTTTAAATCAGAATGTTTGAAACCCACTTTAGAGGTCCACTAACTCATCCATATTTTTCTATACACGATACATTTTTGTCTAAAAATTATTCGAATAAAGTAGGTAAATACTTAGTCACAGGAACGTGCTCTTGAGACGAGAAGAAAGAAGGCAGAGAAATATATTTTTTCAGAAAATAAAACGCATAGTTGCTCTGAAGTTTAGAAAAAGTAAAAGAATAAGCCGCTGGAAATATATGCTGGAAGTTATATTTCTCTACTGTCCATACAGATATATGAAGGAATTTTGGCCGCACATCCCGTTTTATGTAATTAACCCCTAGCAAAAAAGCATCAATTGCGTGTTGAAAGTTTGGATTTATAACTTGTTATAAAGAAGCGGTATATCGTTTGTACTTTTTCTAGAATTTACGAGAAGTATAAACATTTTTTTTTTCATATAAAGGGTTGTTTGGGGCAGAGGAACTGCATGAAAAATGTTATGCTGCATCCTTTAAGAACCTGGGCTTAAATATCAAATTCGGTCTTTAAGTGTGTGTATGTATGTACATATATACACAGGATGTTTCAAAAATACGGGGCATAATTTCAGGTATGTATTTCCCACATGAAGATAATCAAAATAGTTCATTATAACATGTGTCCGGAAATGCTTCATTTCCGAGTTATGGCCTTTACAACATTGAAAGTCCCACCTGTAGACAATCAAAATAGTTCATGTCCGGAAATGCTTCATTTCCGAGTTATGGCCTTCACAACATTGGAATTCACTGGAACGTTTTTCTTTCCGCAGGTCTTTGCCGTCAAAGGAGACATTAGGAGGGCGCTCTGATAGTTCATTCTGAGGAAGGTTACATTCAGTGTTCTTTAGGCGTTAAGACTGTGCGACATGTATTCAAATCAAGAGCTGGCAGAGATACACTTTATGTACGGTAAGGCGGACGGCAATGCTGCGCTGGCTCGTCGTTTGTACCAGGAGAGGTATCCACAGCGACAATGTCCAGATCGGAAGACATTTGTACGTCTCCATTCCCGTCTGTGCGAGTATAGAACATTCACCTCTCCTGGTTTGGGAAGGGGACGACCAAGATTCTGCAGGAGGAGATTCTGGAGGCTGTGGACAGGACTCCTTCTATCAGCACACGACGGTTAGCGTTGCAAGTCAATGTTCCTCATACGACTGTCTGGAGACTGTTGAACGAGTATCAATTGTATCCTTATCATTTGCAACGTGTACAGGCCCTGTCACCAGCAGATTGCCCTGCACGAGTTAGGTTCTGTCAGTGGTTCTTGCAGCAGTGTGGTGTAAATCCGAACTTTTCTGCCGTCGTGTTATTTACAGATGAAGCATAGTTCACAAGAGATGGCATAACAAATTTCCACAATCAGCATTTATGGTCGCATGAGAACCCACGTGCAACTGTTGTATCTCCCTCAACATGTGGGCCGGTATCATTGGTGATCAATTAGTTGGACCCCATGTACTTGTAAACAGACTTACGGGGCAGGCGTACACAAACTTCCTGGAAAACACCATACCTGACGTTTTCGAAGACACTCCACTGATCAATAATCAACACATTCACTTCTTGCATGATGGCGCTCCTGCACACTTCAGTCTTACGGCTCGCCGGTACTTGGATCGAAGGTTTCCTGATCGATGGATAGGTAGAGGTGGCCCAATTGCTTGGCCTCCACGCTCACCTGATCTGAACTCTCTCGATTTCTACTTGTGGGGCCATTTAAAATCATTGGTTTATTCGTCTCCGGTGCCGGATTTGGAATCCCTTCGGAATCGAATTGTGCAAGTTGTGAGGACATACGCAATACTCCTGGAGTTTGGGATCGTGTTCGCAGGTCAATGAGACATCGATGTGAGGTCTGTATTCAAGCAGGAGGTGGACATTTTGAACATCTTCTGCAATGACAACAACCTGCGGAAAGAAAAACGTTCCAGTGAATTTCAATGTTGTGAAGGCCATAACTCGGAAATGAAGCATTTCCGGACACATGCTATAATGAACTAATTTGATTGTCTACATGTGGGAAATACATACCTGAAATTATGCCCCGTATTTTTGAAACACCATGTATATATATATAATGTGTGTTGTTTCATTTGTATAGCTCCCTTTAACTTCTATGGTCATATGTGAAACAACTCATATTAACTGTGGGTTATTATTAAACACGCACATTCACTCTCACATTAATACTTTCACACTCTGAGGTGGGGGTGCGGGGTAGGGAATAATTTGGGTTCCTACCAGCCAGAACCGAAACCGGAACCTCCGGGTTAGAAGTCGCTTATATTTTTATGGTACATTCTCTTACGAGGTAGGTGTAGTTTATTCCATATAATGCCAAAAATTCACTTTAAATAGTGTACCTATATTTTATGATCTGAGCCCACAAGACAGGTTCAGAAAGAAAACAAAAAAAGTCCTAGCGTGCGCGCAAGTCTATGTGTGTATAGCATAATGTAGAAATAAAAGGTTGTATTAATTCCACGATTATTCCAAAGTTAAAGAGATAGAGAATTTAATGAAATTCCTTCTAAACTCGAAATTAAAGCGTCCGTGTAAGTCGTTACTGTGGTATCAAACTGAATTTTAGATCTCTTTATGGTTTATGGGGGAAAATGTGAGTCAGTTGAGGAATTTAATGTCGTACCGGCATGCTGTCAGTGTAGCTCAGTTGGTTAAAGCAACCGGTCGAAAACCGGAAGATCTGTTGTTAAAAACCTGCTACGGCATTACATTTTTCAGTCATATTCTATCTTTTCTATTCTTACGAAAGTTTATATTTCTGTTTCACTTTAATTGATATAAATAATTGCAGAAATAGTTATACTGCACATTTCTTTATACATAAAAAGAGAATGGTGATAGCCAAATATTCAACTGGGCGCTATTTATACTAACTTTAAAATTGTATACTCTCTCCATGCAATCACGAGAAACAACTGTACATCGGGAGGACTTAACATGACTAAGTGTCCAATAATTCGAACTGGCTGGCCCTTTACCTCAGCTGGTAGATCGCCTGTCTGTTGTACGAGGGGCCTCGCGTTTGTTTCCCGCCTGGAAAGTAGGAATGTTTCAATAGGCCTTTATCTAATGTTTATTTTATTATTGGATTGAATATCTTTATTATAAATAGATTAACTTTAAATCTTTTAGCCAATCATTTCTTATTAAAATATACAATCAACCTATTAATATAATCCTCACGCTTTATTTAAGGCATTATTATTTATGTGTACGGGAATAGTAATTCTAGTATTTCCCATCCTCCCTAGAGTATGGCAATTCGAACCTTTGATAATGGGTATCTCAGAAATGGCTTATGACACAAAACATATCTAAAATACTTTGTCTCAAAGATATCCACATTTTCAGTTTTTGAGCAGTGAGTTTTTCAAATGCTTAACTTACCAGTTATACAAGATTATAAAACATTTCTTTCGAATGAAGACGAGTTCAGAGGACTATTTTAAGGAAAGCAAGATATAGATTTTGTCATATAAATATCTTCCACATAATTTATTTTAATCAAAATCATTAGAGCAGTTTTTGAGAATAATCTGAAAATTTCGAAAAATCTTCCATGTGAAGGGTAGGATGGGGTGTGGGTATGTTGTTGAAAATCTTCGTGTCGCAGTTTTGGAATATACTGAAATAAAATACTGAGTTTGATATTTTCGTTTTTGAGTTACAATTTACAAACACAGGTACACAGGACCTTTTTCTAAAAAAATAGGGGTTTTTTTGTATTTCCAGGAAATTTGGTATCGAATTTTTTAATGAAATGCAGTACTTCCTCTACTTACCCGACGGTTAATGTAAGTCTGAACAGTTTTTGGAGATATATAAAATGAGCGATAATCGATAGAGAAATGGGTGTGAATTTAAAACACAAGCACTTTCCCCAAAGAAATCATTTTCAATTACATATTTGTAAATTGTATATGTTTTAGCTTCCTTGTAAAAATAAGGTTGTGACGGACGAGTTTGTTGTTCAGCACAGTTCGCGAAGTCGTTTTAAAGAGTAGCGATACAGTAGCAGTACCGCTATAACTGTAAATTCCAAACGCTCCCGTATTTGTCGGTATGGGAGGGGTGTGTGAAGACTCACAACTCTGTCAACACGGCAGTGAAACACTCATTAGAAACTATTTGTTGTGTTAACACACAGGCATCCAGCATTGTGTATCTTATGTCTTATTTTATCTCCACTACTGTTATATCCGGAAACCAGATAAGAGTTTGTAGCCTATAATGTGGCTAGCAGAAAATGCCAAGATTGTGGACTGGCAAATTACTGTGGTATAGAAGGTTTTGATCCGAAGTTTCCAAAATGTAATAAGTAGCATCGCAAATTTATATTTCTTTAGGTACGGTGATCGTTAATGACGAAAATGTTTATTCTCCGGTTGGGACGGGGAATTTTTAAGAATAAGGAAATGTTAACTGTGAAGTTTATGCTTAATATAAAAACAAAAACCCAACGTTTAGAAACCCCGCAATTCATCAATAAAACACCAACAGTTGTTTCTCGAACCGAAGACCCCGATATGAACCATAGAAATTAACAGGGGCTATATAATCAAATAATTAATAACATATATATTTTTGACGAGTCTTACCCCAATTAAAAAATACGCTCTTTATATATAGGAAATCTTGTCATGTCAAGTTCTAAACAACTAATAGTGAATTGTAATACAGCTGCGGAAAGTGTATTCTTTCCAGATCGAGGAAGAAGTTTTCACTTCCTTCACCTCTGAATTTCTGCAAACTCTGTGTGTTGTATAAATTTTAAACAAATATTTATTAATCACTGTCAGCTGTTCAAAGTCAATACCAAGAGCGCACTGCTACCCTGACCCGTTTAGTTTACTCTGGCATTGTTGACCAACTTAACAACTAGTATCTGCTTGCGCCCAAAGTTTAGTTAAATGCTTCTTGAATTAAGTATGAAAAAAGTGGTAAGACTTAAACGGTAAATTTCAATTGTGAAATATGTTTATGCTGCATATGTGCAATAATATATATAATTACATATCAATAGTTGCAGGGTGGAATTCATTTTATTGACGTCTGCGGTAAAAATACAAAGCATGAAGTGTAGGAATTTCTACTTCCCATGCATGATAGTAACAGCAGGTGGTGTTCAGGCGAGTAAGATGTTTCGGAAATCTAAACGAGACTTGAAAGAAATTAGTTCTTCGCAGTTACGTCCAATATTTTGTTTGTTAATATATCGAAATAATTTACACTCTTTATTTATTGCGCTGCACATTATGTTGGACGTGAACACACTTATGTTTCGTATGTTCTTTGCAGATAGTTAAGTTATTAATTAATTAAACAGTAGAAGGGGATACTTAAAGTATGGAGAGCATTTCAATCAAATATCGTGAATTTCCAAAAGCAGATATTACATAAATATCCGAAAGCTATGGTAAAATTAAGAAATAATCAAATGTTAAAATTAATATAGAAATGTGAAATAAAGTAGCACGAAATAAACATTCTTATAATTAAATTTATCATTATTTTATCATAAGTTGCTGTTAAAATTCGGAAAATAACAGTAAAGTGCAATTTGACGTACTAGTTTGGAGACTGAAAACATGAAATTTCGAATAATCATAAATAAACAAGTTTACAAGGCCTGGCGTATTAGAATATGAACGTATAGGATTTCTTGGACGTTTTAAGTGGTTACTCCGCAGAGATTACGTATAATGACAATATTGCATATCAACCGGTCATATTTTATTCAAAGGAATATACATAAATTACCATATGAGCTAAGTCTTGGAGGAATGTTATGTAATGCCAAACAACATAAGACACACCTTAACAAATGACAATTCCTTTAACAATGCGCTATGGAATATTTATTTCTTTAATTGACATTATCAAACATAACAGATGTTTTTAATCAAGTAGTAATCTCTTGCGTATTATTCTTTTTAATTCTGCAGATGTATGTAGTGGATTTTCTAGATGCCATAACCTTATAATTATACAAGCATATGTTTTGTTGCATTATTATTATTATTATTATTATTAAAATATTTCGTTTGTATAGCCCCCTTTAACATCTACAGTCATAACGGGGGATTTGACTTGAGAAACAACTGCTGGTGTTTTGCTCGCAGAACTGCAGGTTTCTTAATGTTGGTCTTATCATAAGTAATACTATGAGTGTTTTCATCTTATTCACGACCAGAGCGAAGAGACGGGAGTGAATTGTCCTAAGAGATGAAAACACGAATGTTTTTTGTTTTTCTTTCTTCACTTTCTCCCGGCGACCGTGCCTACACCCATTGTACGCATATCGTTAGCAACAATAGAAATAGGGAACAATTATTTTATTTTTTCAGGTTTTAATTATTAATACACGACATGGAAACAAACGTTATTTTATTTGAGGTTATTGCACTCATCTCATGCACAAGAAATACAAATAATGATTATTTTCACTCCATTTTTAACTAAATAAAACATTGTAATCGAATCAATTGAAACTACAATTGTGGAACTAGCAGTTATTAAAATCGAAGGTTGGCTGACTGGATTGTTACCTTGTTACCAATAACCAAGACAGAAGATTAAACAAACGAACGTCAGGCTCGGAAAGATTTCAAAGAAATGAACATCAGCTGCGATAAGATATTTCGCTCCAATCAGATGACCGCGATTGGTTGAAACTACCTAATCTTGACCATTGCATTGGCGCTTTAATAGCTAAGCTAAACTGTCAGTATTATACTGCTAAACACACACACACACACATTCACTCCCACATTCATGCTTCCAGAGTCTGTGGGAGATAGGGAACGTTCTGGTTAAAGAAAATTTCCCTGTCCCAGACGGGACCTCTGGGTTGATAAGCCAGGACGCTGACCACTCGACTGCAGAAGCAATCTGCATTTATTTTTTTAAATACCGCGTGCAACGTCTTTTCAAATTGGTAACTTGAGGGATATGGAATCTTCATTTCCGACAATCTTGTCCCTGTTTGGTTTAATATTAATATCAAATAGAGAACAGTTTCGGACATGTGACGCGAGGAGGCAAGCAATTTTTCTAAGCCCGAAGGTTCACAAATGCGCATGCGCAAGCAGACAGAAACTACCGATAACTACGAGCACTATTGCTTCTCGCATAACAGCCAACATGCACATAATTTATAACAATCTTGACCAATCTCTGTAAATAAATCCTGACATCTGCATAACAAAATGGAAACGATTAACAACAGGTCATTTTTGAAAGTCCTGATCATGCTTTCTGTCTGATTTTATTGCGCGAGTGCAATCGAGCAGAATTTATTTTACGTGAGAAGCGAAGAGTGTATGTTCTTGGCGATATTCTTACAGATAACAGTTTTAAAAACGCCTCTTCCGATTATCACGTCAGATCTTCGGTTTACCTCAATGATACAGAGGTCTGTCTTAACAGACGAGAGTCTGCTGAGAACAAGGATGTAATGCTCTGAAAGTAATGCCACCCTACACTCCCTTAAGAGATGGGACCGTACATATTCCAAGTTTTGCTGCAGGTAGGAGAAAGATAAAATAAAACAGAGCCCTAATCTTGTGACTTTTGGTATGAATACTATGATGATGATGATGATGATGATGATAATAATAATAATAATAATAATAATAATAATAATATCACGGCATCGTGGGGCGGCAATCAGTGGGGATATTTAGACGCTCACATTTGTATTTGTGGCATAGTGACACCAAAAATCGTTCAGCAGACACTCTCCAGGAACTTGTGGAAGATATAGCGATTAGGTTAGGTTTAGTAAACGTAGTGTACAAGGCTAGTAATTTAGAGATATACAGTACACATTAATTTATTGACGAATAAAGACTTGACAGCACTGCATTAAGGATGCAGGTGGATAATTTGGCCGCACTGCATTCTTCTAGTGTGGCTTCATGAGCAGAAAGTAAATAAACAAGGAATTATAAAAATTATCCAGAAAATCTAAAGCCGTACTACAAAAATGTTTCCGCTCATATTGACTTAGAAAAAACTACACTTTGCATACAGGAAAGATATATCGGAGTTATTTGTTTTCGTAATATGGAACTTTTGTTGCTTTATGGCGTTAAATAAATACAGGCCAAAGAGAAGGTACCTACAAAGGTTAAAAATCTGATGTGTTCCATTCGCATAACGTTTTCTAGCTGTTCCACAAATAATATTTGCTTATAAATGATTAGGTCGTCTCTTAGCGCGGTGGTAGCGTTGCTGCTTGCTAAGCCGGAGACCTGGGTTCGATTCCCAGTACCGGCGTGGAGATTTTCCCCCCGCTGGGAGATCTGGACAGTAGTGAACTCAGCCTCATGAGGTTCCTGGGGGGCCAATTGAGCTACTTGAAGTAGCGAATCCACGTCATGAGGACCGCAATAACCGGTCGGGGGGGGTTCGAGGTGCTGACCACGTCTCACCCTCCAATCTACACACCAATCAGGACATGCTTCTTTGTAAGTAGAAAGGAAATAAGGGAATACATTAGACTAAAGCGATAGACAAATCTTAAAAGCTGGTCGAATGTGAAACAACGAAGTTCGGATCGCTTTGCTTGGTCCCCTTTTAGAAAAGTTAATTAGTTTAAAACTAAAATCAATAACAATGAATAAAGAGCCAATCAACCAGAATAAAGAGTTCTTCAAATCCTATTCTCAGATAATTTAAAATGTATATTTTATTTGTGATGTGAATATCTTTAATATGCTGTATTCTAATCAAAATTGTTAGTCATATTTGAGAAAATCAAAATTGTTGAAAAATGTTTTCTTCAAAATCTTCTTAAGTATGGTTATTAACCCACATTTCGTTTTTGAGCTATGCTGTCCACAAACATACACACACATGAAGCTTTTTCTAAAAATGATTTTTTTCAGACTCAGGGGACCTCAAAACATATATTTCCGGTAAAAACTCGGTATCAAATGTTTGGGTGGAATACAATATCTTCTCTGTCCACTAAGTAGAGAAAGTAAAAATGCCATCTATGCTATCTAGAAGTTATTCAATCAAATGAGAGTCTCGGCCTGTTTATCGAAAAAGTAAAACACACGTTCAGGAATTGAACGTCTAGTTAATAGTATGTTTTAAATCTTTGAACACGGCATCCTAACCCGAGCGACATGCTTTACGTAATTATTCGACTATTTTTAGCATTTGTAATATCTTTTAATGGAATTTTATAGGTTCAGAAATACATCTGACAATATTTCTCTCGCATCCCTATGTAAATCAAGTGATTTTTTATTTATTATTGAAATATTGTGGGACATTAGAGTTATAAGGCATCAAATAAAAAGATAAAACGTCATTGTACCACAATTATGAAGAGTACATAGGGACGGGTAAATAAAATTAATTAAATTATTATTGGAGATTTTTTTCTCTCGTGGAAAAAGGCTCAAAAATACATCCGCCAATATTTCTCTCCCATTCCCGTAAATATCGTGAATTTTCAGCTATTATTAGAAATACCGTAGGGCATTATATTTTAAGGCTTAAAATAAAAAGACAAAATGTCATTGTGTCACAATTATGAAGAGTACTTAATAGTGGGCAGGTAAATAAAATTAATTACATCGTTATTCGAGATTTTTGCACTCGTGGAACGCTAGGCGAATCACTGATCAACACGGGATAACTCCTTGGCACGACAGCTCACGGGGAACCTTGGCCTACCGCCCGGCCGCTGCGCCCCCCATCTCGGTCCACTACAGACGTCATGGATGGGGTGCAGTATTGGGGGGTGAGACGTGGTCAGCGCCTCGAGTCCCTCCCGGCCGGTTAATGCGGTCCTCATGACCTGGAGCCGCTACTTCTCCATCAAGTAGCTCCTCAATTGGTAAGCAGCTGCGCTACCACCGTGCTAAGGAGACGACCATCAACACGGGATATCAGCATTTTAACAGTATCTCAAGTTCTTCCTGGATTATTTCCTTGAAACGTTCTTGTTAAGTTTCATACATCTTAAGTGAAAAACAAATAAATGTTTCGAAATTTAACAGTTGGTCTTTATCTTGAATGAAATAAGGTTTTTTTTTTTTAGTTTTAGTTTAACGTCCTTTAACCTGGTTTGGTCATATCGGACGATGAATGAAATTGGTGAAATGATGCTCAAATGATCTCGGGGTCCATGGAGCTTAAAGTTACTCGACATGCGTCTTCTCAGGATAAGGGAAACCCCCGAAAGAAAACCTTATCCGATAACTCACCCTTAGCGAGATTCGAACTCACGACCTTTTGAATGTGAGGCAGACACGCTACCAGCACACTACCCAGGTGGGCCCTCGTAAGTATTCATTTTCTGGGTATATAGTAAGTTATAAGATTTGATTTGTACTAAAAAGTATTGACTGTCAATATTCCTTAAATTAAATAAGAAACAAATTCAAATTTATCAGTATCGACCTAACGATTTTAATTAAAATATCTTATATTAAAGATAGTTACATCACAAATAATATATGCATATATATGTTGAATGTTCTGTATTCTGAATGAATTTTCTAAATTTTGCATAACAAGCACATAGCAACCAGCTTTTTAAAGTTTTGACTATCGCTTTAGCCTATGTATTCCCTTATTTCCCTTCTACTTACAAGGAAGCCAGTAATAACACCATTTCTGCTAATGTTTATCTGATTAGCATTAGCATGAAGTAGATAGAATAATAAGCATTTTAACAATAACATGTTACAAAGATGTAGAGAAAGGCATGTGAGTGGTACATCAGATTTTTGTTTAACTGTAGATATCTTACAATAGTACATTCCGCTTATACATATAAGGAAGTGCGTAGTAGACCACTTCTGTTAATATTTAGCATGAAGTAGAAAATAAACTTTTGTAAAAAAAATGGTTTGTTGCAGAATGGATAGAGGAATTCATGTGAATGTAGCACATCAGTGGATTTAGGGGGTGCAATGCAATATTTCTGCTAATTATAAACGTATTATAGGAGGTGAAACACGGCGTTTCAGATATTTGTTGTGATTAAGAGAAATACTTATAGAATTACTTTGAAATGATAATAGGTACAGAAAACCACGTAGAGTCACATTCCATTTTACTCCCAGTACAGAATGAATACCTTTAAAGCAGTAAGTAATTTGATGTTGAGGCGGGTGTCAAACAAACAAACAAACAAACGGTACGCCGGTACATGTGGCAACCTTGTGCCTGGCTCAATGAAAGGGAGCGAAAGAGGGTCTCCCTTACCCTACGCACGTTCTTCCCCTTGCTGACTGACTGACGGCCGGAACAGTCACGAGAAAATAAACAATTCCTATCACGTGTTCCTTTACCGGTTAACAAGAGCACCATGTATGCCAGACATTCTTTAGCCTATCTTGAGGAACGCTCATCAATAAATTACCTACGTGCAAAAGAACAGAAACTGTTTATACTTCATACTGACACCATTGCTGCCTAACAATGTAATTTTATTTTAATGCACGTTAACGAATCTCCAAATTGCCCTCATAACTCAGCAGATTTGTCCTTTGTGCAGTTATATTTTGAATAAAAGGTATTTAAACATCTGATGTGTTTCATTCACACAACTTTTTCTACAAACTATTGCTACAAAAGATTATTCCTTTATCTACATCGTGGTAATCAATATAAACATTAACAGAAATAGATGTATTCGTTCCTTCTAAGCAGAAGGAAAATAAGGTAATGCACTAGGCTAAAATTATAGTCAAATGCTCAATTGAAATTCGGTTTGCTTTGTAGGACTAGGAGATATAAAACGTAAGTTGATCTTCGGTTTGAGAAAACTTTAAGTACTTATTCATCCTGAATAAAGAGGTCTTCAGAAGCTATTCCCAGAGAATTTAACATATAAATTTTATTTGTCATCTTTGATATACGATCATTTAACCAAAATCGTAAGAGCCATTTTTTGAGAAAAACTCACATGTAAAGGGTAGTTTGGGCTGGAAAATGTTCTTAAACTTAAATACCAAATTTGGTATTTCATGATATTTTCGTGCTTGGGTTATACTGTCCACACCAGACCTTTTTCTAAGAATGATTTTTATTTATTTATTCATGGGACCTTAAAACATATATTTCCGGTGAAATCTGGACATTGAATTTCTGAGAGGAATACATCTTCTCTATATATGCATAGAACGTGTGGAGAAAGTAAAAGTTACATTATTCTAACGAAAGCTTACTACTTTCTCTACCATGTACTGTGAATAATAGGTCCAGAAAGTCTTGCATTCCATCCAGAACTGTGATAGCGTTCATTCATCGGAAATACGTGTGTTGAGGACTCCTGAATGCAGAAAAAGAAGTATTTTGAGAAAGACGTCTATGCATGTGTCTGAACAATATAACTCAAAAGTAAAGAGTCGGTTAAGTATATATATATACAAGGTGAGTATCTTCCAAGGATGCGAGACGAAGATTTTTAGGAAAATCCCCCTACATCAAAACAACCTTTAGCTGAGAAACTAATAGGTGAAACATCCGGCGATGTCGGTGGTTTGACAATTTATACTTACAGCAATGTTTTTAACAAAACAATTCAGAAAATAGGCAATTCATGCTGAAAAATATAAAAAAATCCTCCGGTCAAACATTTGCCTGTCCTCTACTTTGAGATGGTTTGGAGTGATTCTTAAATAACAAAGAGAACCCACCTTTATTTAGTAAAAATATTTACAAAACAATTCCATTCATGCAGAAAACTCTTCAGATTATATCCCTGTCCTGTGAGCATTTTTCAGTCTTCTGTGGCGTAAGGGCAGGACTATGTTCACCACTACTAATGGAATATAGAAATCAACATTTGATTGTTGTTCAGTAAAAGTGTTGACAAAGTTTCATTCATACTTGAAAGCCTCCAAATTAACTCACTACACATTTTTCTACCCCTCAGGTGTTGGATTTGTGTTGTTAGCTCTACAACATATTTACTCTTATCGTAAAATGTAAGACTTCCGAATTTGATCGAAATGGTGCAGCTATGTGTAGCCAAGGCACATGCATGCATGCCAACTTTAAATAAAAAATAAACAAATTTGTAAAATTATTTTCTTTTCTAAGCTGTGAAACCACCGTGCAACCAGCATTAAGCTAGTAATAAGATAAATGTACTTTTTTTTAGGGTCTGCCAAAAATGACTATAATATGCTGCCTTTTATAATGATTCTGTAACCCGATGAAACAACGTTATGCTGCGTGTTGCACAGTACAAGATGTTCCACTTCCGTTAAATTTGGCGAGACATTGCATTTCTAAAAAGTACACAGATATGTTAGATGTGGTGCATTTATTTCACTTTCTGTTCGAATATTATTTCAAAGGACACTCCTTATATCTGTATATTATGTTCATGCATTACACAGGTGGTGACATGGAACGCATTTTGAAACTTTATACAGGAAGTTTAGGCTATTAAAAGTTATTGGCATAATTCGTCTGTTTTATTGACCTCAATATTTTCCCTATAATAATGTGTGTATGTGTGTGTCAGGGAGAGAGAGATTGAAATTATTAATGATTCCCAGCAGTAAAAAGTTAATATGAACTACATGTATTTACAGGTTATTTTAGTGGAAATGGTTAGAATAAGGTTTGAGAAAATTGAATCAGCGCAATATTTCCATTTTACTTATGGAACACATCAGATTATTATTATTACTTCTTTTTTAATTTTTTCAAGGCGATAAATTCTATTCTACGCGAGGTGCCGTTATCTGCCAATCCATGGATTTCTTCGTATACATTTCTTTGCTCCTCAGTTGTTTTACGATAATTATCGTAATTTTTCTTTTGGAAGAGAAATAATAATCAGTAGCTAAACTATTTCTCATTACTTAAGGGGTAAACAGTCCCTTCACTAAATGACGCCTCTGTTCAGAAGGTAGGATTAGTTTTAATTGTTTTTTCACACGAGTCGTGGTAGAACAGGAGTTGGATAGGTAGAGTCAGACTGAAAAATTCAATACCATAACCGGGATTTAAACCACGGGTCTCCCGGTCTCTAGCCAGTTAGCTCTAAGCACTAAGCTACCATGGTAACATGACATCACGGCATTAAATTCCTCGCTTGGCAGTTTCCGGTGAAACACAAGGTAATCGCAAATTATCTTGACTAATGGCGACTTACAATGTCGTAAGTGCTTCTCGGTTCATAACCGCGACGTTGACTGGGAATGCGTCAGGGTTTGCCTCAACGACTCCATCCCGCCGAACCCTAGGATCACAGACATCCCATCCCTAGAGGCTGCGGTCCAATCCTTTACCTCCATCGTGGTGCGAACTGCTCATAACCTAACTGTTTACACCCCAGCTCCTCTACACCCAGAAGTCCTACCCCTAGAACTCCATCTGCTTGTACGCCGTTCCTGGGCTGCCCGCAGACTATACCAGCGTCACCGCACGCCACATAACCGAGCACTCCTGAGGCGTTTACGCCGAGAGGTCCGGACCCGACTACGCGAGCACAGGGTGCGAGCGTGGGAGGAGACTATGACCCGCTTGAGGCTCGAGGATGGCGACGTGTGGAGGATTGCCAAAGCTCTCCGGCACCGCGGAGGTCAAATCACCTCCCCAATCCAAGGCACCCAAGGCCTGGCTTATGAACCCCGAGCCAAAGCTGATGTGTTCGCTGACTACCTCGAAAGGTCTATGAGGCCACGAGAAGACCCCCAGGACGAAGACTTCTCGGACCGTGCTCGGCGGGAGGTGCGTCGATACCTTCGGCGCCCCCCCGACGAGGCGGACCGGCTTCCCGTCATCCGACCCAGTGAACTCCAGGGCGCACTCCGGCGCCTCAACCCCAAAAAGGCAGCGGGTCCTGACGGACTAACCCCCGCCATGCTCCGATGCCTTCCCATCAAGGCGGTACTCTTTCTAACCAAGGTTTTCAACATGTGCCTCACCTTGTGCCACTTTCCACGCGAGTGGAGGGAGGCCCGGGTGATATGCATTTTGAAGCCGGGGAAAGACCCGTTACACCCATCCAATTACCGATCCATCAGTCTCCTGTCAGTTCTCTCGAAGGTTTTCGAGAGGCTAATACTAGCCCGCTTGTCCCCTCTCTTGGGCGACATTCATGCCATCCCAGATCACCAATTTGGTTTTCGCCCTGGGCATTCTACACCCCAGCAACTACTGAGAGTGGTGGAGGCCGCTGCCCTGGGCTTCCAGGACAGAGCCTACACTGCGGCAGTGTCGCTGGACGTGGAGAAAGCCTTCTCTACGACCTGGCACGCGGGTCTGCTCCTCAAATTCATCCGACTGGAGCTCCCGACACACATCATACACCTACTACACTCATATCTCAAACACAGATTTTTTGTAGTTTCAGTTGCGGGACACAAATCAACACCTAGGCCAGTAAGAGGCGGAGTCCCCGAAGGCTCTGTACTTTCCCCTACGCTCTTTAGCGTCTACATGGCCGACCTACCAACAGTGCAGCAAGTCAACATAGCTCAGTATGCTGATGACGTGCTGTTATACTGCACAAATAAACACCCACGCAGAGCCTTCAACCCTATCCAGAGACACCTCTGCCTCATCCAAGAGTGGTGCGAGCGTTGGCGATTGTCCATAAATCCGGAGAAAAGCCACGCTATTCTTTTCACCAAGCGCCGCTTTCCCGCAAACTTCCCCACATTCACGTACCTCAGACGAAGGATACAATGGACCAACACCATCACCTACTTGGGGGTGAAGCTCGACAAGGGCGTCACTTTTAGGGAGCATGTCCGGGGGCTGTGGTGCCGGGGCAATGGGGCTGCGGCCTCACTGTACCCGATGCTGAGGTCCTCGATGACCGTTCCCCTTAAGTTGCGCCTTTTGAGGGCTCTTATTATCCCCTTATTAATCTACGCCTGTGAGATCTGGGGCATGGCGGCAGACTCCAGTCTGCTGTTGCTTCAGCGGG
This sequence comes from Hymenopus coronatus, assembly GCA_030762935.1. Lineage (NCBI taxonomy): Eukaryota > Metazoa > Arthropoda > Insecta > Mantodea > Hymenopodidae > Hymenopus > Hymenopus coronatus. Next base: position 41,058,602 of record CM060881.1, read on the forward strand.
TACAGAATAGGTGTCTCCGGGCTATCTATTCTGTGCCTCGAGGCTTTCCAACGAGACTCCTGCACGAAGCCTCTGGTCTACCATACCTGGAGGACGAGATTAGGCGTCGGGCAACAAAATTCAACGAAGGGTTACCATTCCATCGGAGCGCCCTCGTTAGGTCTCTTGGGGATTACGATCCCACAAACCGCCGCTTCAGGCGATACCGGCTTCCCCGCATGGCTTGCGGGCATCCCCGGTAACGAAGGAGCACCACCAACAGCTGCTACGGCTAAGCTCCTTACTATCCTTCAAGAGTTGCTTGGATTCAAAATTTAACCTCAAGAAACATTTTGATAAAAACACACCAGCGGTGCACAAGGGCCGTTGCACCATCAAGGCAACCGTCGAGGAGCAATATTCGCCTCCTCCTGTCACTCCACAACCCCAATACACACCCGCCATCCTACAAAACCCACAATCCCGTCAGAACGTGGTTAAGTTCTCTCTGAGAACAGGGACACGTCTAAAACACCTCGGGCTGCCCTCAGCCTGCCAATCACACTGGACTGGACCGGTGAATAGTAGCATCTGGTAATACCGCGATAACCGCAAATGCCACAGATGTAACGCAGTGCAAATAGACACTGACCAGCCTGTCTCGGGTAGAGTTAATAGCAAAAATCAAACTGACTTTTTAGTTATTTACTACTTGCCTATCTATATAAGTGGAGGAACTCTTGCATTCCACCAAAACATTTTAAATGGGAAGTTCTCCGAAAATAAAGGAAAATATATTTCATGAATTTAAAAATAAGAAAAAGGTGTGTGGGTGCGCGTTCGTGCATTAAAACTATAGATCTCTTTAAAACACAGTTTATTTAAAAAAAAAAAAAAACGTTTATTTTTGGGCATAAGCCATTTTTTTTTAGAGATTTATTGTTATGGTTCGATTTGTACAATACTGTGTGTCATTCGTTTAAAATCCTTTTGATGTTCAGTTGTTCATGTGATTGCATGGAAAGATTGTATAATTTTTAACCCAGGATATAGTGTCTGGTTCCTAAATATTGACTGTCTGCTCCCTTTTTATTCACAACGAGAAGTTTAGTGTAATATAGATATTTCTGCAAAGATTTGTCTGGAGTAAAAATAGTAAATAGGGGGGGAAAAAAAATTCAATGTTTCATTTGCATGACTTTCCTGCAAACGAAATATTGTGGCCAAAATTTAATCTTCTATCTACTCCATGCTAATGGAGATGACGACTTCCTTGATTTGAGAAAAGTGTATTTTAAAACTGAAACCAATAATAAAGAATATATCAGAAGTAGTTCCATGACAAAAATGTACTTGACATAAATTGTATGTTTTAGCGAGACCTAAATTGCTTATTTAGTAAGTTTTTGTGTACCTCTTACGGTTTATCAGTTATGCAAAAGTCATTCAGAATGAAGAGGATTTCAGAGGCTATTCCGGGGAAATTCAAGACATACGTTCTATTTGTCATATAAATATCTTAAATACAGGTATTTTAATAAAAATTGTTGGAACAATTTTTCAGAAAAACAACATTTTCAAAAATATTTCAGCAAAGATTAGTTTGGGGAGGGAAGGATTTTTTCTTGAAAATCTTCGTGTCGCAATCTTGAAAGATATTAAACTTAAATACCAAGGTTGGTATTTAATGGTCTTTTTTCTTTTTGAGCTAAGCTATACATACACACACGTCCGCTCGCACACACAAGCGAACCTTTGGTTTATTTGGATTCAGGGGGCCCTAAAGCATAATGATGTAAAAATTATATAAATTTGTTGGTATCTAAAGGTCTTTTCGTTTTTGAGCTAAGCTGTCCCCCCCCACACACACACATACACACACCCGCACGTACACACAAACGGACCTTTTTCTAAAATGGTTTCTTTGGATTCAGGGGACCCTAAAGCATGGTAGATATAAAAATTATATGGTTTTAGGCTACAAATTGAATTGCAACTCAATAACATTACTAATAAATTAAATTTCTTCTCTATCCCTCAAATAATACCTTTAAACTGATTAATATTTGTTTATTCACAGTTCAGTTCGAATTAAAATTTATAAAGACGTCCCTAAAAACCACATATTTCCAGTGAAATCTCCGTATCGAATTTTTAATGGAATCCAATACCTTCTCTACATACTACGTAGTATGGACTAAGTAGAGAAAGTAAAAAACTTTTGTGCTTTGTAATGAAAATCTGATTTGCTGTCCAAATCTCTGTATACCGGCAACTCAGCAGGAGGTTCTGTTCTGATACTGGCGCTAATTAATGGGTCAGTACTTTCACCTTTACGAAGTATAATAGATCGCACCGCCGCACAACTAAAGCACAGAAGTTGCCAATACATCAGGGGTTTGGGCTAATAAATCTGTTTCTACATAGATACCTATACTATCGTACTTTAGGGAATATATCTGCTCTATAGTATGATTTTGGAAATATTTGAACACTTTTTATAATGGGTTTACAGGATCTTTTAAAAACACTTCTATTTAATTGGATTGAGATGATACTAGAATATGTCGTTTAAGCACTACAGTAATTAACCGCAGTCCTCTGAGAGTAAATACGAAGCAGACTGAATACAAAATTCCAATTTTTGTTAATCTTATATTTTCCTATTCAAAGCCTGTGATGATCAGCCATTGTACTTTTTATTTCAGTAATTATATTTAGCATGACAAAATTCATTCAATAAAATATTGCGGTGTTATGTTTGTGAATTGTGACAAAATATTTAATAATGATGAGGTTATTTTATTCTACAAATTATGCTAGTTGAAAGCTACGGCCGAGAAACGTTTCAATGTAATACCATTGCAATGTTGAAATATATAAGAATATATGGATAATACATAAGGCAGTTAAAAGTAGAGAATATTGAAAGCACATCAAATGATTAAATCAGTATATCTCTTCTTCTTTCTCCGTCAGAACAACTCATTTTTATGGGTGGTTAAATATGTTTTTCTCCTCCACATATTTTTTCTTGTTTTAGAAAACGGCGTGCAACCTTTGTGGAAAAAAAAAAAAAAACAAAAACAAAAACTTGTGGCTCTTTTTAAGTTCAGAGATTAGATTTCATACATTTTATCGACGTAGATTTTGGCTTACTTGATACTGATATATAATACATTAATATTATAGCAATGAAACGTCCTTACGCCGCATGTGTATTTATGCATAAATATTTCCAAATGTTTAGGTCCTAGAAATATGCATCCTAATTATCACCTTCTTGGCGCTTGCTTTTGCGGCGATTAATGCCTGAAAAACCGCGTAAAACAAGCTCACATTCAAATGCTAAAGGGATTACGCAACCGAACCTTCCTGCATTTGTCAGGCTGTCTAAAATAAATTAATCGCATTCGCTGCCTCAGAAATTCCATAGTGGTTCTTTTGACATGAAGAAGTGCGAGGTTGCTGTTCTCCATGGCACTGCGAACAAAGAGACTCTTGTGTAACTAATTAGTGTGTTACACAGGAGAGCTACACAGAAGAGCAAGATAAACTACTCGAAAATGAGGAGGCCACTTGGAGATAAAACAATATGCTCATTATTAGGTGCTAGCATCCAATGGTAGTACTGAAGTAGTAGCCTAATGTTGGGCATATGCGAAGATTCACGCCACAATCATTTAATCAAATAGAGAAAATATTGCATTCGTCTTAATAAATTCTGTATTACACACACAAATATATATATATATATATATATATATATATATATCGTGTGTGTGTATGGTGTGTGTGCGTTCATCCATATGTTTTGTATGTACCTTCTATAAACTATTCTTACAACTATTTACGTGCTTCATATTAATCGAGGTAAACATTTAGAGAAAACGAGTAGTTTCATTACCCATTTAGTTTTTGGGACAGGAGAGCTAAATTTTAGTGGTTTTCGTCCATTCTTACTACAGGCGGAGAAAACTGAAGTTAAATGAAATGAAATAATTGGAAAAGGAAATTTGGAAAGGAAACGTTGCAATCGTAATTTTACGAGAGAATTAATTATAAGATCTGATAAAAACCTAAAGAGAAAATATAGAGATTGGACCTGCTTTTCAGGAGTTTCCTTAACGACCTAGGCATGTCGTTAAGGCATGCGTCCTTGCCTGCTGGCTTAGACCTTATTTACTCTAGCATTGCGAGAAAGAAAGAATTGTTGAAATGTCGTCGGCTATCTTTATGTCTGGTAAAACGTTAGCGGTAATAAATGATTTGTTTTAAAAACATTTACAGTGCAGTAAGTTTTTGTTTCCTTCTAATGGTTTTTCAATTACGCAATTTATAATTAATTTTCTAATGGAGAGGACAATAACATTAGTTATACATGTAATTTTCCATACAAATATCTTAAGTGCATAGTATTTTACTCAAAATCAATAAAGCCAGTTTTGAGAAAATAAAATATAACAGCGACAAATATTCCATTCAAATGGTAGCTTAGGTTGTGATCGGATCTTGGTAAAGCATGAGCTTAAATACTGTTTGATATTTGTCCAACATTTCTTTTTTGAGTTAAGCTGTTCATAGACACATGTACTTTTTTAAAAATTGTTTTCTCTTTATTCAGGGACCTCAAAACGTATTAGTCTGGTGACATCTCTATCTTTTTTTGGTCCAATGCAATACATGCTTTTCTTCTAGAGATTAGTAGTAATGCTAACAATTATTTTGTATTGATCTGAGTACACTGCAGTTGTATCCTGTAGTCATGATAGTTTCGCCGTATGTGCGGAAATCTTCTCAATTTTTATGCAGTGAACAAATGGAACAGTCGGACGATACCGGCTTTGTGAAGAAAGCGAAGGGAAGTATTCTTCACAGTACCTGACATCACCTTTACTCTGTGCGGTAACACGATTGCTCTGTTTACCTACTAAAACCCCTCTGCCTTCTTATGATTACTTAGGCAACGATCCACCAGAATGGCCCAACTGCTGCGTATTGGACTGTGGAGATATCCCTTCGTGCTTTAAAAGAATAGCAGAAATCACCGGGGCTAATCGGTAAGTGGGAACTGGCTGAGAGACCTTCGTTTTACCCCTCTCAATGAGCGCCACCCGCTCTATCTAATTGTTTATTATACTATTGGTCCTGCATTTTCTTTATAAGATGCAAATAAAAAAAATACAGGACAAACATAATATAACGCCGCGCCGTGGCCAAGTGGTAGATCACTCGCTTCTCACCAAGGCGAGTTCGATCCCATGTAGGATTTTTGGTGGACAAAGCGGCGCAGGAGTGGGGTTTCCCCCATCATCGCATTCCACCATTGCTCCTTTTTCATTCCATGTATCATCAGTATCATCGCCTAAGGTGCCTATATAGTAAAAGAGGGCGTTAAACGCTGTGAAAACATAATTAGATAATAAAGGATTATGTTCTTTAAAAACAATTTTACAGCATCACTAAATGGTTGTAAAATTCTTACAAACCCGACTTTATTACGAAGACGAATATAACTTAATACACTACGTTACAATAAGATAAAAATGCCTCTAAGCAAGAGGGATAAAAGAAAGTTCGCTTATGCCAGTTCTCTTCTGACCGGTTTTAATTTGAAGTAACGCCGTTGAGTTCTGCAACTCTTTAAACGCACAAAGGTGTTACCTCGCCAGTAGCAGGTCCTCGGTAATAGCGCAACACACGGCTCGGAATCAGGAGCAGTAATGACGTTTGGGTTGTCTTCGTTAATCAGCTTGTCTACTACTGGTCGCAAAGCATTCTCAGTCACACCAGTTGCTTCCGATGTTAATTTAACGCCATTCTTAACTGCAATAGTTTCATAACAAAAACACACAAAAATGACTTCAACACATTTAAAATAATAACTTTTGTGCCACTTCTATGTTTAATTGCACTGCTCTGACCTGCTTCACATTCGGCTAAGATCGCAACAATAATGGGATCAGAGAGATCTTGCTTCCCTCCAATAAACAACGCGAAAATACAGATAGCTACATGACCATACTCATTAATAGTTGAACATAGTTATTTAAGTTATATTTAAATGAGACTAACATTAGATTATTATTATTATTATTATTATTATTATTATTATTCGCCGTCTTTGTTATTTGAAGTACAAATTGGTTGATAATTCAAGCAGTGCGGTAACGAACTATTTTAATTCGCTTGAAAGGTATCTTGCGGCGGTGGCATTTGTATTTGTCTGCACTAGGATCCTTTCTTGGGGAAATTGGAGTATAGTAAATATTTTCTCTTCATTTCAAATCAACTGTAGTAGAAGCCTAAGAAATTACATATTTGTGCGAAATGAAGTTAGAACTCCTCTGGTCCTAAGTTTGCTTCTGCAAAGATGTCCTCCAGTTTTCGTTTTGCCTTCCTAATCAATTTTTTATTCTTTGAGGCCTAGCATTATTGCCAACATTACTTGCTTTTTACTGGAAAGCGGTTCTGTTAGATGCGTTCACATCATTTCATCAGAGGCCGAAACAATATTTCCAGTATACATTTTCAAATTCTCAGATGCTTTTAAATGTCATTACAACAGCTCTATTGTTGCCTAAGAAAGCACTCCAGTAGAAACAACATAACCATCAGACAATTAAAAAGACAATAATATTTATAAGACAATGTGCAAACTTTTTGAGTTATTGTGAAGTATAAATGTAACCATTTTGTATTTTACCAATGTGTAACTATTTTATGTACAATTTGAAAGAGGTTGCGATATGACCATGCTGTTAAAGCGACCCAAAATAAATTAATTACATTGCAAAAAAAAATAAATAAATAAAAAAAACATTGGAGAAATAAATCACAAATCATGTTCAGAAAATTAGGAAAAAATATTAAGGGAATTCCAGTCAATAAATTACATTGCAAAAAAAAAAATAAATAAATAAAAAAACATTGGAGAAATAAATCACAAATCATGTTCAGAAAATTAGAAAAAAATATTGAGGGAATTCCAGTCAAACAAATGTTATAAACAGATCGCTCCATCCAAAAAAAATTCCCTCGCATGGTATAAATATGTATTCCATGGAAAGGGGGAGTTTCAAATCATACATTTAGCAGAGATTGATTGACAATAATTGTCTTTAACGGCAATGACAGCCAGAAGTCTGATTCACCGCTTCTCACTGTCACTAAAAATGGAAATTTAACAGTGTTGCTGTTTCAGTCATGGCATGTGTTATAAATATAAAACTAAGGGAAATGAATAGAATAAAACTCGGAGATAAAAATGTATTGTTTCGTCCAAAATTCCATTTCATTGTGTCTTAACACAATGGGAGTGCATTATATAAATGCAGGTGGTCCTTGGTAAGGTAATACTGAATGTGTTCTACAACTTTTATTTAATCACCTTCGAATTTGGTTATGATGCAGAAGGCGCTTAGAATGTGAGTATGGCGGGGGTGTGGTGATCCGTAAATGATTAAATCTCAGGCTGAGTGGCTCTACGGGTTCTGAACCACTGTTTTTAAAGTGGCCACAAAATAAATTAATTGGGTTTTATTTATGGACGCTCTTTAACGGTTATGGTTCTCAGCGTTCCAATATGGATGGATCGTTAAGATGGTTCAATTTTGTTCAGAGGCCTATTTATCATACTTGAGGTTCCTTTACGTGCCGTAAATCTATGACACGGGACCAACTTCTTTACTCCCCTTCCGAAGGAAACCATGATAAGGATTTTTACGCCCTATTAGGGGGAAGCATCACTCCACCGGCTTTGAATCCGCGACCAAGGAGTTTGACCAGTTATAACAATTATTTTTCTTGTTCATTTTATTACAAGTATATAATCTCTTTCTCGTATGTATTGCCGTTGCAGACCGTCAAATTTTTCACGCTCTCTTGCGATTGACTGAAATACTCACGAGTTTTAGTAATATGTAGGACATGTATGAGTACTAATCTTGTTATAAGTGTTGAAAGCGGTGTCCATTTGCACGAAAACGTTCTTGGCGTCGTCGGATGAAATTGCCATAAGTTCTTCTTGTGTAATGTTCATAATTTCTGTACTTTACTCGCGAAGTGGGATTTCAGTTCTAAACGTTTAACAGCTATATGCACCTAGGTTTGTGAAACACCCACTTGTTGTGCAACACGGCTGAGACAATTCTTAGGTGGGCGTTCGAATGCAGCACCAATTTCATCTAGCTTTTCATCCGTTAGAACATTAATCATTTCCTCAGTTAGAACATTTTATTTAACTTTTAACGATTCCATTGTTCTACATGTATGGCCAAACATCTCACAGTATCTCTACCCGGAACTGGATAACCAGAAAATCGCCTTCACACCTGCCTACATGATTCAGTTTTTACGTATGTATCGATCATAAAAATACGCTGTTTCAAACATGAATTTATTATCAAGCATTTCCGCGAACTAATAAGAGAATGCCATTCCTAAATAAATCATACACAACACACGTATTTCCGAAACACTTCACAACACAAGGAAAATCAACGACCGAAACAGCTCAATTGATAAACGTACCTTGACACGTCCTGCGTCGCTTTTACGCAGTAGCATAATACCAAGGATACGGCCGATACGCATGTAAGGCGTTTTGACTTTGATATAAAACGAAGGCACGGTATTTATATTTGTATCTATGTATATATGTGCCTTATACTGCCACATCTAACTGCTGTGAGAGGTTTCCTGGATGCGTTCCTATTGCACAAACTAACAACGATGTTTATTAAGCATATTTCTCTGCATCGTCTTCTTGTGGTCAGACATTTTTGTGTCATACTACAGTTCCTTTAATACCCAACTGAGAGGCGGAAAAAGTCATCACAGAGTTTGTGATTAGTACTTTACATGAAGCATTGAACTATCTCACAGCTTCTATGGCATTGGACATAAAATAAGATAAAATTTCCTTACTCATCGTTTGGATGTGTTCCTAGCATTCGTAGCACCTAGACAGTTTTTCAATAGACTTGCAGATAGTTTATTCATGCCATCTTGCCTCTCAAGTTCCTTTTGTGGTTGATGACGTTCACCAGGTTCCTACCTCGAGGGAACCCAACAGACAGTCACTTCCGACGTGCGATATGGAAGCGTGTTGGAACTTGTGACACGTGACACAAAAGGAGTTTGCACAATGTTGACCGTGTGACAGAGCCCATTGTTAGCGTTGCCCCTTACACGATAACGCTTTCACTGTGCCATTAGTGTGACTACGGAATGGAATGCAATGATGATGTAAGTGTCTTTTGCGATTTCGTAGCGTTTGGATGTCAAACGAATGAACTGGTAGCCAAAATAGCTTGTGTGAGAATCTTGTGTATGAAAACTAGGTACAATTATTTATTTAGCTGTTCATAAAAAAGTCGATACGGTGGCCATGAATTTTGAGAATACACATTAACTGAAGCACTGTTCATCATAGGTGTGCCTTCGAGAGAGAGAGAGAGAGAGAGAGAGAGAGAGAGAGAGAGAGAGAGAGTCAGAAATTAAAAACAATAATTTAATTATATTTGGGTACGCTCTTAAACTGCTGAGGTTCTTAGCGTCCCATTCTATAATAGATGTATGATAGACCACTTAATTTTGCTCAGAGGTCTCTTTATCAGACTTGAGGTTATTTTATGTGCTCTAAAACTAGGACAGGACAACGGAGGCAGTCTATGATAAAGTTTTCTGCGCGGAAGTTCCTCCTTTATTATAATTACGACTGTTGATGACATGAAGATTAGACTATTAATTAGCTTTAGATACTCGAATATCTAGCTAAGATTAGGGGAACTTGGTATATTAAATAGAATAGCTGGTTGAATAGGGTAGCATAGTTTTCTTATTGGAACGAAAAGTATGAACTTAATGTAACATGACTTGATGAGCGGGCGACTTCACGCAAAAGTTTTCGCATAATATGTTATCAAATTACTTGACGCAACTTAAAGTTTACAAATGAGTTTTTGCACATCCTACTTTGAGCTATTGTAAGCGCTTAAACCATGTGACCGAAGTACAGTGCATGCATCACTTCCTCTAATATAACACCAATAACGTAACATCACATTTGTAGAGACAGCTTGAAGATTTACGGTAAATTTCGTGAGGTAATTGCGTCAAGAAAGGCTTGGTTACAACATAAGCGATGGTCTAATCACTGTGAGAGATTATTGTCACAAACCCTTAAACATTATAAGCTTAAGGACAGAAATTCCTGACAAATCCATTATTCAGAGTTTGTATGAACATAGGCTCAAAAGCTTCAGCTTAATTTCTGTAGATCCATCAGCTGTCCAAACTATTTAAATACAATCTAGAATTCTTTAAACCTGGTTTCTGATTTACTGCTCTGCTATTAGTATAATGTACAATCATATCCTCTACTAAATAATTTTAAGTGCCTTCATCTGCAGCAATCTGGTCCATCCTTACGTTGACAGCCCAGTAGAAACGCCACCATAATAGAAGACGTGTTCATATAAACGACGTCTTACCAGAAAACTTTATTGCAAAACTCATCAACATCAACATTTTCCGTTCATTTTTCAAGTTTCATTCTCATGTAATACATCAAGACAATCGCCGAGAATAGAGGACTGGTATAATAAATCTGAATATTTTATTCTATTTATTTTATGTAGCTTTAACTACTTGGTTATATCATTTGGTCTTAATGAAAAATAGCACCTGAAAACACAAATATTTCATACAATTTAAATAAATTAAAATAATTTAATCTGCTAGGTGAGATGTTTGTTGATCGGTACATGGTAACCTTCAAATCTCATTCCCGTACTATACCACTTTCGTTTCACGCAGAGTAGTGGTGTTAGTTTGGCACCAAGTCTAGTAGCTTATCAACTTCTGTACTCAGACGGAGTAGAGCCAGCCTTGAGTTTCATCCCGTTACACTATACCACTTAGTTCCGCGACAAGCGTTGCGGTCCCATCCAGTCTAGCTGCTTTCACTATGTCTCATTCCCGTACCATACCACTTTTGTTTCACGCAGAGTAGTGGTGTTAGAATGGCACCAAGTCTAGTAGCTTATCAACATCTGCACTCAGATGGAGTAGAGCCAGCCTTTGAGTTTCATCCATACCACTTAGTTCCGCGACAAGCGTTGCGGTCCCATCCAGTCTAGCTGTTTTCATATGTGTGGATAAATGGGACGTAATTGTATTTTTCAGAACATGATGACCTTGTTGACCTTGCCCACTCTTCTTTCAGGACTTTAAAGTTTGGTATTAGAATGTGCGTGGCTGGAAACCAACCCTCGTTGTTACCAAGTCTTCCACTTGCTGGTAGCTTAACTGTGGCGCTATGCATGGAGTGTCTCTAGGAAACAGATTTTACTACGTTACCTCTGGCCCCCCCCTAGTGCAGGGTCGTCTTTTGTTTGCTAATGGTTATTGCCCAGTGGTAGTGGGAGCGGTCCCGTTTGAGGTCCATCATGTTTTGGAGAAAACATTACCACCTATGTTCAGTTTTATTTTAGCCTGAATTTGGAACTTTGGATCGTGGTATTAAATATCTAATCCTCTATCCAGCCAGATTGGTCGGTTAGCGGGATCTGAATCAGACCTCCCGAATGTGGGCCACGCCAAGTCTCTGAAATTATTTTGATTTTATTTGTTTAAATTATTTTAAATATTCTATTTTATTTTACGTCACTTTAACAATTTGGTCATATCGCGATGCAACTGTTCGGTAAGGTACCTCGTTGACAGTAGTCTTCCAAGACATTCCTGAACCATGCTACCTTCGCACAACGCAGATGGTGTTAGAGGGCCGTCCGGTAGTCCAGTCTGTTATCCATGTGTGGTAAGATTACAGCCTTTTAAGGTCTCATCTCCTCACACTATACTTACGACTTACCTTAGCAAGAGTCAGATAGGGTGCTGTCCAGTCTACTGTTTACACTACATTGGATAGATGGCAGCACAATCGCAATTACGTATATTTTCTGTCTCGCTATTGTTTTAGTCTGAAGGTGAAATTTCAGGGCGTGCTATTAAATGTCCAAGCCGGCATATACCTTGACGACTGAGGAAACGCCACCCTCCCCCCCAAACAGCCATATTAGTCGACCCATGGGATTTGAATCCTGGACCTTCCGAATTCTAGCCACAGATGTTGCCTCCTGAGCCATCCTGCTCCGTGATTTTAAATTGTTTTTATTCAAATCGTTTATTTCCTACGGTAGTTATTCGCCAACAAAACTGGCGAATAACTACCAATCACATTTAAATTTTACAATTGTGTTTGTTGAAATAACTTCTTTTCAGACATGGACATGTTGTTCATGTTGTTTTTCAAATTCAATACTAATTGGAATCTTTTTCTTTCTTTTTTCAGATGAGATAATTTGTCTAGAAGTGCCGTCTAGTAGAAGTTATTTTGATATAGGTAAGTGCTTCAGAAAAAAAAAAAAAGAAAAGAGATAAGTGCATTATTGTTTATGGGAAACTATGGAATGTGTTAGAGTAGGTAACAAGAAAACAAAACGTACATTACCACCCTGAAAAACGTTATTGAATGCAACAGTTTGTATTCTTTTCTGTATTTTAATTTGGAGCGAGTTTGAGCGAAGTGGTGCCGCAGTAAGCGAACGATTGGCATGCAAGAGGTTCCTGGTTCAAACCATCGGGGCCTACCAACTTGACCGAAGGTATTTTTGGTGCTTTTCCTTGGTCACTGGGTTGGAAATTTGATCCCCGAATTTTCCTATCTCCTTTTCATTAAAACAGTTAATGAGTCCTTAAAAAATTAATTCCTTTCTTTTAAAATAATTAATGAATTCAAAATTGTGTGTAAGTAACTGTTATATCTAGTGTATAAAGCCATAAACTTTTAACTATAATAATCTATTTCGAAACAGTTTCTTCATCTTACATTTTAATTGTTTATTAACTTAATGTAATTAAATACGTAGTTGGACTCTTTTGTTTATGTACTTATTTGTTGTTCATTGTATTATTCTGGTAATATTTTGTACATAATTTTTTTTTGAGGTTTTCATGTGGGACGAATTGCTAAAAATTCCTCCCGTACTGTATGAGGGTCTCCTGTCGCGCACGAATGTTTTTAAGATTTGTGCAAGAGTTCGAGTAAACTGTATTAATTTATGGGTACTGTTTAACAAACTTTGTAGAAAAAGAGGAAACTACTTACCGTTTAACTCGCACGAAGGGGCACTGGAAGTGAAATATCAAATTTCTATATTTTTGTATCCATTTTTCCGAAAATGTTAGTGTATTGGGATTGCAACTATGTTAATGAGTACCAAATGTCATTCAAAGTGGATAAATACTTTGCAAGCTATAAATTATTTAATTAATGCTATTATGTATCTAAATGTTTTTGCATAATCAAAATGTTCTATGCGTTACAAAATTTTAGAAAAAATTGTTGGAATGTTTTGAATTGGAGCTGTGAACCACACACAAAATCTTTACATTGGGATATTTCAATAACCGGTAGGCATTATTCTATCTATTTTTGTAAGGAGTGGTATTTTTTAGTTATTAGAGCGTAAGATATTATATTCATGTCGTAAAGGTTCTCTAATAAAGTTAGATTTGTAGGTATTTTACAACCTTTGGTGTAATGAAAAAATTGTTGTCTACTTGATAATGGTGATCATTTTTAAAACATTAGATATCTCTAAAATCAATAGTTTTTCATAAAAATATATTTTTTTGAAAACTTACTATTAGTATTACGATAATTTTGTCATTTGTAACATTACAATATATACTACAACATTGACATTTGAGGCGATATATCTTACCGACAAAAAAGAAATAGTTAAATAATAATAATTCAGCAATAATGAATGAAAACCACAGTCAAATTAATATAAATCAGTAATTTTTGGAATAGAAACAAACGTACCGTTAGAAAGTCAGTACAATACTGAATATCTGTTTTGAGTTTGAGCTATATTGGTGAATAAATAGCAACACAATTTAAGATCTGTTTCTCGGTAAAACTGTATAGTTAGGCAAAATATAATTTTCTAGGAGGGTGTAACTCTCAGACATCTGGCTAAGCGACAGTAAAGCGCCTCTTCATCCCCCAAGCGTAAAGTCCGTTGGAGAAGGCTTCCTGACGCTACTCTTGGTCAATGAGAAAATAATATTTAAATTTAAACAAAAGTGTCCGCCAATCGTTGCCCAGCATCAGTTTTTCTAACTGGAGAGATTATCGTGGGTTGCAGCCAATATAAATAGAATTTTCTCAATGTTGAGAGATATAGTACAATCACTGCAGTAGGACTAGTTTGTCGTAACATGCGCTGAGTCCGCCTCGCTCCTAATCAATGTTGTACCGTTGAGAATGTGATACTCTATTACAGTGAAGTCAGGCGCGAATAAGTATAACTACAAATAAGTCCAAGATTAAGAAAGTGCCATGGCGACAGCAATTCTTACATTCTAAGCTTATACAATTGGAAGCTTGAAAGAAGTTCGGCAAACATTCTCCTTTTTATTTTCGATCTACTTTCACTAAAAAAATGCCATTTCGATCTATACCATCATTGTGGCAATAGCCCTAGTGAACGAAAGTGGGCGAGGGAGCGACAAACAGAAGAATCTCATTCAACACAATGGCGCGAATTGAGTGAGGGGTCCTTATTGTTGTATGAAAAAGTGTGAAACCTTATGCGATAAGATATTAGCGACATTTTGAACAATTTTCCAGTGGAAAATTCAGATTGTTCTATTGTACACACCAGGATATGTCAATGAAGAAAACTTTGACAGTGGCGTTCAAAGTGTGGCTGAAGAGATATGCACGAGAAGCCAAACACCCATTGCCCTTCAGATGTCTAATTCACATTCTGAAGGAAGAGCACGGCCTCTAAAAACAAAAGGCAAATAAATAATGCACACGTGACGCGTACAGACACTGAATTAAAATGTAGCGGAAAGAGATATATTGGCGTTGATGCCAACTTCAACTGTCATAACGACAATGGGGCTCTATGTGTGGGAGAACCTCGATAAAAATGAAAAACAACATCCTCCTGTATATAAAATTGTAATTTATTGTCATTGAATGTTATTATCTAATTTTTCCTTTCAAATATTTTTTTTCTCCAGAAAGAGTTATACAGCATTTAACCGAATACTTGTTTTGAGCCTTCTTGAATGCATTTTTACTTTTTCTTCTTAGTGCACAGAACAAAGTTAGAAAAGGTTTGCCCAAAAATTCGTCACAGAAATGTCACTGGAATTCAAGTTTTAGGGTTCCTTGTGTGTGTGTTTGTGTGTGTGTGTGTGTGTGTGTGTGTGTGTGTGTGTACATATACACATTTAAAAACGCGTATGTGTCTCTGTGTCTTTGATCAGCAAAAAGCAAAGTTTGCATACCAATTGCTAATTAAGTTCAGCATCTTTCAAGGATGCAGCACAAAGAGTATTTAAACAAACTTAGCTACACCAAATTACCCTTTATGGAAGGGAAAAAGTTTCGAAAAATGGAAAAATTTTGATTTTTCCCCCCAAAATAGTTCTAACGATTCTGATTCAATTACCGTATATTGAGGATACTAGCATGACAAAATATATGTTGAATTTTCTGGAAATAGCCTGCGAAACCTTATTTTGTATGACTTACATAGGTGGTTAACCGTAAGAGAGAAAATCTTGCTACACAACATATACATTTAAAACACGCAGTTTATATCATATACACTTTTGTTGTGGAGTTAAGCATTTCCTAGATATTGTTTGTTATGATTTTAGTTTTAAAATATTTAAAGGTTTTCTCAAAAGGAAATTTGTAATTCCTGATTCTTTTGTTTTACTTCTGGCCATGTAATGAGAACCGAATTTCAGTCATATGGCAACCAGCTTTTAAACGATATAACTATCGCTTTAGCCTAGTGTATTCGTTTATTTTCCTTCTACTTATAAAGTAACAAATCAAACCATTTCTGTTAATGTTTATCTTGTTTAGCATGAAGCAGGCAGAAGAATGAGCTTTTGTAAGGATAATTTGTTAAACAATAGATGTGAATGGAATACTTGAGTTTTTAAAAAAAATAAATTCCTTAGAAGAAAAATCTCGAAAATAAAAACCTATGTAATACCAAGTTCATATATTTCCATCTAAAAAAAATCTATGTGTTCCATTCACATGACTTTCTCTACATTTTTGTAACAAATTATTGTTAAAAACCTTATGCTTCTATTTACTTGCTAATCGAGAAAAAATTAGCAGAAATAATCTTAATACTTGCTGCCTTGTAAGTAGAAGCGAAATAAGGGAGTACCATGGTTTAAAGTGACAGTCAAAAGCTGGTTGCTATGTGACTGAAGTTCCTTTGTTTGTATAGACAGGAATTGACAAATTCCTGTATGACAAAAGTAAGTTTTTCAAAGCTGAAACTAAGAACAAGGAATATCTTAAAAACGGCCAACTCCATGAAAAAAAATGTGTATAACATAAATTGTGTGTTTTAATGTGCTCTACATTTTTTGTGTGGTAAGTTTTTGTCCATCTCTTACGGTTTAGCAGTTATGCAAACTTCCGTAAAATTCATCCAGAATGAAGTAGTCTGCCGTGGCTATTCTCAGAAAATTCAAAATATACATTCTATTTGTCGTGTAAATATATGTAATATATGACATTTTAATCAAAATCGTTACAGCCATTTTTAAGAAAATAAAAAGTTCGATAAAAGTTCCATGTAAAGGATAGTTGGGGTTGTGGGGATTTTATTGAAAATATTCGTTTCGTATCCTTGGAAGATACTAAACCTAAATACCAAATTTGGTTTTTAACGGCCTTTTCGTTTTTGAACTATGCTGCCCACAGACACACACACACACACACACACACACACACACACACACACACACACAAGCACACAGACAGACACACACACAAGCACACAGACAGACACACGGACATTTTTCTAAAAATGCTTTTTGGGATTCACACTGTATTTCCGGGGAAATCTCGGTATTGAATTTTGGGTGCATTACAACACCTTCTCTATATACTATGTACATAGTACGAGTAAAGAAAGTAATAATAATACTAATAAGTTAAAATATGTTTAAAAGTTTAGCACGATAAGTCTGAATTATGCTGCATAAATAACCGGAGGAGGTCTTTAGATGTTAATGATTTAATAGAATTTTAAAGTTTAAGAGAATTTTTTTTGTTTTTGTTTGGGGTTAATTAGATGGAGGGAGCTCCAGTCACTAGAGTACAACTCCACGTGTAAGCCTATTGCGCTTCCAACGTAACCTTTGGGAGAAAGGGATGAAGAAGAGACTCGAAGGGCTACCAGATCCGGATGACGAAACGCGCTAGTTAGGTCAGGATCCCTAACTAATTTAGAATGACCAATCCTTACGCCGGCGATTCTGCCTTAGCCATTTTCAACCTGGAAGTCTCAGGATGAAACGAGGAGCCCAAGCCAACTAAGTACCAGGGAGAAATATTTTAATAATAATAATAATAATAATAATAATAAACCCGTGCCGCTACAGCCCTTTAGAGCTTGGGCACTGCTGAGCTCACGCCTACATACGCACGGCAGAGGTGGACGATCATCCAACTGATACAGGAAATGATTGAACCAGCATCACGCTCCCCTAGCCGGAATGTTGGCTATCATTGCCGGGATCTTTGCCTATAGCAGCTCCTCACTTTCTTCATGATGCTGAGTGGGAACCGGTCCTATATTCGGGATTTAAAATCAACGCCCATATGGGTGAGATAGAACCCGGCGCATTCCGCGATCGGGAACCAGAGCACAATACTCTAGCCTGCTGCACCACGGCGGTGGTCCTACAACAATGAAATGAATAGATATATGAAAGATAATTTATGATATGAGGGAAACCACCTCATTATTCTCCTACGACGAGAAACCCCATATAAAAGTGATTGGCCCAACGGGAATCGAACTCGGAACTTCCCTAATATAATTTCACATTATTGTGGGGCAATTTCACATTATTGTGGGGCAATTTCACTTTCTATAAAGACAACATTTACTACACACAAAATAATGGCCTCACGCCACATTCACACAGCAGAGGTCGACGATCATCAAACCGATATAGAAGTGGCCAGGATCGCTGACTATTGCAGCTCCTGAATTTCCTCAGAGTGAGCGCACGGGACAAATCTGCACTCCATGGGTGTTATCGAACTGTAGTTTTCGTCTCATGTTTGATTTTTCAAGAGATTTAGCTACTTTCCTGAAAGATTTCGATGCCCAAATATTGACGACGTTACTTGACAATTATCTATTCAAAAAAAAAAAAAAAGTGTAATTATTTGAAATTCAAAATGTCCGAATAAGAACTGGAATACAACCTGGCAGGCGTTCAAAATCCCGTAGATTACAACACAATGGAAGTTGAAGTATGAAATGATACCGGGCGAGGAAAAGAAGCACGGGCATATTAGGGCGCAGAGTTCATTGTGTCAGATTTATGGATGGCTTGAGACACCGAGGCATCGACTCGTCGTGTGTGCGCGCGTGTGTGTGTGTGTGTGTGTGTGTGTGTGTGTGTGTGTGTGTGTGTGTCCGACGCTATGGAACTGATAACCAGGAAATTTGCAAAACTGTTTCTTACGCACATGCGTACTCAACTATGTGGCTTGTTTCTCCAGTTGCTACCTAATATGAATAGTTGCAACCCCATGAATTTACAATGGGGTGCCAGGGGTTTTTCAAAGGGATTTTTCGATCCCTACAGCCGCTCGATCAAGTGCCTAGCTTTGGTGCTTCGTGGCGCAGGGGATCGCACCACCTTGGTTATGGGTGTTTGTATTCATGCAAATGTATATTGTAACAAAAAGGAAGCGGTAAGTAAAGAGGAAAACAACAGAAATGTAGGGAAACAGTAGGGAGAAGAATAAGGTTTAGAAAAAGGTTGCGAAAAGAGTCATGAATTGTCCAAACCAACATTTCGCTTGGTGAAGCGGTGTTCTGCATAGATTACCTTCCTAGAGACGGGAGTGGGGGGGGGGCTGAGATAAAAGGGCACATGCTCTAGACCACTGGGTCGCGTCACATTCCATAATATATGCACATAAAGCTTATTATTATTATTATTAGTATTATTATTATTATTATTATTATTATTATTATCATCATCATACTACTACTACTACTACCACCACCACCACCACTACTACTACTACTACTACTACTACTACTACTACTACTACTACTACTACTACTACTACTACTACTACTACTTTTAATTGTGTCTATTTTTCGAAGTGTTTTCTGTTATGTGTTTACATTTTCACAAGTCAATCTCCTTTTTAATGCGTTCGTATAACACGTATACTTGAAAAATCTGAGGCGTTCAATTCACATGACTTTCTCTCCCTATTCTGCAAACAAAGTATTCTTAGAGTAGATTATTCTTCCATATTCTGTTAAGCATTAGCAGAAATTGTCTTGTAACTGAGTAGAAGAGAATTAAGGGAATACACTAAGCTAAAGCGATAGTCAAATCTTTTAGAAGCTGTCGCTCTGCTGTGGTATTGAAGTTCGGTTTCTTTGCATGACCAAGAGTAAAGCTAAATAAATAAAAATGGCGACTTTCCATTTAAGAAGCTTATAAGTATTTTAACACTGAAACTAGTATCAAGGAATATCTCAAGTATCGAACATAAACTGTGTGCTTTAACGTGGTCTGTATTTTTTTGTGTATTAAGATTTTGTCTACGACTTCGGTTTGCCAGTTAAGCAAAATAGTTATATGGTGTTAACGATACCTCAATTTAAGGTTAAGTGACTTTTACCTACAATGATGATGATAATAATAATAATAATAATAATAATAATAATAAAGACGGATACCTTACTTATTGTCTTTCCTTATTAACTTATTTTCAACGTGTTCTATTAGGAAGACAGACACATACACCTAAATGCGTGGAATAAAACAGATCAGAGGAGAAACAGTTCATTTGAGAGGACACAGATGTTGAAGAAACCGAATCTAACTGCAGATGTCAAGAAGACTGCACCCAAACGGATATATCCGTCGTTGGTCGTTAGCTTGCGGCAGTGGCGCTGTCTGGTACCCATATTATAAATCTTTGTCCACTGACATCGCTCTAACAGCACGCCATAATAGAAGTTCCAAGTTCATTCGTTTAGTTGTTTAGCTGCAGGGTTAATGAAGGTCACTTAATGTTTGTGCCCGCATATACTGGTCGAGAGATACCCTCTCAAGATAACATGTTAGTAAAATAGCGTGCTCACCTTTCAGCTGTTTTAAGACTTTTTTTTTTTTTTTTTAAAAGTAAATCCCCACATTTTAAACTACTCTTTAGATGGAACGTTTCCCGAAAGTTTGGATTTTTTTCAAAAACGCTGTATGCATTTTAATTAAAAAATATACATATGCTTAAGATACTCGTATTCTCAATACACATGAAATATGTCTCTTGATTTTTCCCAGAATAGCGTCTAAAGTCCGTTTCTTTCTGGATGATTTTGGCATAGTTGGTAAACCGTAAGTGATAAGACAAAATCTTATTACATAAAAATTCTGTGTTACATTCACAGGCTTTCTCTATCTGTTCTGCAAACAAACTCTTGTTACAAAAAGTATTCTTTTATCTTCCTCATGCTAATGAAGATAAACATTTTCAGAATTGCTCTTATTACTTACTTCCTTATAAGTATAAGGGAAATGAGGAATATACGTAGTTGACTTACCCTCTCCGTATGTAGGACTGATCCCCCCCCCCTAGGACTTAAAGCTACCTAGGGGTCAGAAGCCTTCGGGGAGCCAACGCCACGTAACCACAGAATGGAGAACCTGGTGGGTCCCGAGCCAGGCATGAGCATGAAGTGGATATGAAATGAAGCTGAAATTAATGATAAGAAAGGTGATGGTGGAGCAATTGGTGGAATGAGTGGCGGGGGAAACGGAGGACCCGGAGAAAGCTCGCCCAGATACCGCTTTGCCCACCCAAATCCCACATGCGGACACTTGGGATCTAACCCCAGCGGCCTAGGTGGGAGGCGAACGGTCTAACCACTCTGTCCGGCGCCGGCAAATAGAGGAATATACTAGGCTAAAGCGGCAGCCAAATCTATCAAAAGCTGTCGACACGCGATTGACATTGAAATTCGGTTCTCTTTCCATGACCAGGAGTAAATCAAGAGAGATGGAACGGTTGAGAGCTTCCGCTTGAGAAAAGTTTAAGTATTTTAAAATTGAAATCAATTACAGGGAATGTTTCGAAAATGTTAGCTCTACAAAGAAACGGTGCATGACCTAAATTGTGCGATTTAACGAGATGTACTTTTTTGTGTAGTAAGGAAGTATGAAAAATCTGTATTGAGTTCATATGATATTCTTTACTCAAGCTATTGTTACAAAAGCTTACCGTGAATTACAATGTGAATGGAATATATTTTATGAACATGTGTAATAGATATATTATAATGGATATATTGGATTTGTAATGTTTGGAGAAAATCGTGCGTGAATTTCACATATTCTCTGTAATCTTCTCTGCATTAATGCTAATCGACGAAGTGGAGGAGTGCATGTATTTGGGAGGTCCCGGGTTCGATCATCGGCGACCACCCACTCTGACCCAAGGGTTTTTCGTGCTTTCCCCGGCAAGCGAATGCTAGGGTGTTTTCTCATCACGATTTTCTTTCCATAATTTTCCCTTCAATTCGCTTCCTTCTCATTTTTAGGTGAACTTCTAGGTTAGTAGTATATGGCAGTACGGTCAGATGATACGGATGCATCCTCAATGGAAAGAACTCTTCCCGTGGTCACTAGAGGGCTGTAAGATCGCCGCGGCTCTAGCGGTTCCAGTAGTGGGCCGGGTCACCGGACTTGTTAGGGACTTCAGCGCGTTCTGTCCTATGGTTCCCTCACTGTATTCCTTCTTCCTGGAGGTGTTTAGTTGTTAGCCACAATAGAGTTGCATGGATCACGTTGTGCGAGGTGTCCCCCTCTGTTGTCTGCCCTTTATATTTACGCTATTTTTGTATTTTATAGCTATATTTGTTTTTCATTTTGTATTTGTAATAGCATTATAATAGAAAAAAAAAGAGTCCAAGGACATAAGTTGTCATTAACATTTTAGCACATAACATTTTAGAAGAGAAACAAGATTTTATAGATATGTTTACAAAAAAAGCAATTCACTCAGGAGTCGTTTGATATTCTAACGTGAAAGAATCTTTCCAATCGAAATGTTTTTATGTTGCCATATCCACATAAATATATACTATGTTAATGAAAGAAGACTAACACTGTAAATGTGTAGGTGTGTCTACAACAAGCTATCTTGAGATAAAAAATGTTTTCAAATTTACAGAAAGGTGTTCTGCCTGATGAATTTAAAACACTGGTATAGGTGGCAGTAGAGGGTTTTTATTCTTCAAGTAATTCACACACGAGGAACTCCGGAGCGAGATGACCAAGTCATCGGAGACAAACTTTGGAGGAAAGCCATAGTTGTGCGTGCTTATGTGGTCTAACGCCTTCCTGTAAGAACCAGTCTTTACCCATCTTCTGCTCACCACTGCAAACGTTTTTTTTTTTTTTCTTTCTTTCTTTTTTGGGTGGGAGGGGGGTAGTGATTAGTCCGGTTTTACTGCATGCGCCATCACAATGAAATGATGTTATAGCTGGAAAAGGAAATTTGGAAAGAAAATATGTCTGAAATAAACTTGATCATGGAGGACGGTCAGGTGCGGCAGTGTTTTAAAAGTAAGGGAAGGCTCTCAAGAAACCAAAGTAACGATGGCAAACAAGAAAGAAATAAAAGAAAGCGAAAAACTTGTATCTGTAATACAAACATGTTATATGATACAAGCTTACTTTAATTTATATCGATATCTAGTCTTTTTTATGTTCTCAATAGAATTAATTTGTTCTTACATTTTTAACACATCGCGCAAACATCACATTCACTAACATTTTCTATCTCTTACGGTTTACTATTTATGCAAAAGTTATACAAAAGTCATCCAAAATAAAGAGGTTCTTTAGAAACTATTCCCAGAAAATTCAAGAAATACATTTTGCTTGTCATAAAATATATTAAGCATATGGTATTTTAATCAAAGCCTTTAGAGCCATTTAAGGAAAATAAAAATTTTCACTCACACGCTTGCGCGCGCACGCGGGATGCTGCGCGGGATATTTTGTTTGGATTCAGAGGATCCTAAAACATACATTTCTGGTGAAATGTCGTTAAATAATTTTTGGATGAAATACAATACCTTGTCTATCCACTATGTATAATGTGCATGCGTGCTAGAGAAAGTAAATAGGTTCTTTATGTAGTCAGTATGAACTAATAAGACGATTCGATCACAAAATAAAATTAAATGAAAGACATCTTTTCATTTGACTTGCTGTAATTGAAAATACATCAACCATCAGCAGTATACATTAAATAATAAATACTCAAGGGCGAAAATTTTTTTTCAGATAAATTGAACAATAAAAGGAAATTGAAAATACTGTATGGAATTGCTCATGTAAACCAATATCACTATAAATATAACCGTATATATTTAATGTCGGTATTTAAGCTTTTTTGATTAAATGTGTCCTATCTTCCGCCCCCCCCCCCGCAAGAATAAACAAAAACAAACAGCCAGCCACTTTGTAAGTAAGTCAGTCGTCAAATTCTTTAAAGTACGAAAAACATGTGGAGGTTTTCAGGTATTTAACAGATGTATAGCAGGACGGCAAAGATCTCGCCGTGCGTCTATACCAAAGAGCTGCGCCTGAGGAACACTCCTGGCGAGATTTGAACTTCAGATTTCCCATTCAGTGGCATTCTAACGACCTCGGTCATCCGGTGTCGATGACTGCAGAATTGAGGTTCAATGAAAAGGTGCACAACCAATTTTTTTTATTAAATGTGGAATTATAATTAAGTTATTTCAGGATCTACTCTTTGTGAAATAATTTCAATGTAAGGAAAATCCTAACTTTACTTTGTTATCTCTACTTGGCTGTTCGACGTTGTAATTTTAACAATTATATTGTTTAAGCAATTATTGTACTGCAATCCAGAATATGTTTACAGTGAATCTTCTCATTGCTCTTTATAATAATTTTTAATTTTATACACCCTTTGCTATTGTTAATGGTGGATGAAATATCCCCTGATATTCACATAAAAGTATGTGAAACATTGGGGGAATTTCTGACTTCCTTAATCTTCCCTCCCCCTGATAGGTTTCTTCTAAATTCTGAAAATGGTGCATAATTAAATACTCTTTGGCTTTGGAATATTTATCGTTAGGAATAGTGGAGTAATTGTTTTAGATATTCACAGCAGATGACATTGTTTAACTTCTTCTTCTTCTTTTTTTTATTTTATTTTGGTTGGTCCCATAGTCTGCGATCATTGAGAAATGTAATATGTAATTATGAATGATGAAACATCGGTTGACTGATTTCTAGAAAGCGCAGACTTAGGAGAATGCAAGTTGACAGTGCTACGGGGATTGATGACGTAAGAGACAGTCAGCAGGGTCTGTATACGCACTGCCGCGTAGTAGACTAAAGAGGTTAGTTACTGCTTGCTCCCTGCATTTTATCTTCTCTTCGGAAAACACGTGCTTTCTGAGAGTAGGCTCTGAGGTACTCTCCAATCTGAATTAATTTTCATAACTGGTAAGCCTAAAAAGATAGGCAAAAGGTTACGCACAAAAATATAGAGCTCGTTAAAAGATTACATCATATATATACTTTTTCTAGGATTGACAATTTCTGAGATATTCCTTGTTGTTAGTTTCAATTTTAAAATACTGAAAGTTTTCTCATAACTTAATTTGTCAACTCCTGGCGATGTAAAGAGAACGAATTTCAATTGTATACAACCAGCTTTTAAAAGATATGATTATCGCTTTAGCCCAATGCGTTCTCTAATTGCCCTTCTACTTATAAGGAACTAAGTAAAAAGAGCATTTCTGCTAATGTTTATCTCGATTAGCATAAAGTAGATAGAATAATAAGCTTTATATGAATAATTTGTTACAGAGATGTAGAGAAAGTCTTGTGAGTGGAATACATCAGAATTTTTTCTTTGTTATAACATTTTAAGCAACAAATGGTAATAACGTATAACTCGGACATTTTAATTATCTAACACATAAATTGAAAATATTTGCGTTTACATTAACACATTCTATTACTCTGTAACTATTCAGCTGTGAAGTGTGCAACGTCATGGTTTTCACATTTTAATGCAAATTTAATGCATTTTAATGACTGCCGTTCCTTTTCCTGCCAGCTTTTTGTTGTGTATAAC
Source organism: Hymenopus coronatus (assembly GCA_030762935.1). Taxonomy (NCBI): domain Eukaryota; kingdom Metazoa; phylum Arthropoda; class Insecta; order Mantodea; family Hymenopodidae; genus Hymenopus; species Hymenopus coronatus. The sequence continues at coordinate 41,083,884 of CM060881.1, forward strand.
ATTTTGTCTTAGTAATGTACAGTTGTAAGAGAAATGCATCCGCATTTTATATACGCTACAAGTAAAACAGTTTTATGCAAACGGATAAACAACCAAATGCGGAGGCTGGAAACAATTGCAATCGATGCTCGCAGTCTGTTGAATTACAGCAACCGAAGGGAAAACGGAGGGTTGCAGGCGAAATTGGATTTTAGACCTAAATGATGAGTTTGGTGGTGTAATATTACGACTCATGTATTCTCTTTGAAGTGTCACACTACTCTCCCATGCGAGCTAGCTTCCATGAAATATAGCAAGTTACGTAAATTCTGAAAAGGGAACGCGAAATAAATAAAAGAAACGAAAACCAGTTTTATTGTCGTCGAGATAGTCTCACGAAGAAACTGCTGACATCGAACCCAGTCTTTTGCATGACTTATTGTAACAGTGATCTCGGCCTGCAACACCTGTTTTCATGCTGATACTAAAACAGGAACAGATGAAAGCACTGCGGTTGAAGATTTTGTAGTTCCAGTCTTAAGTTGCTCATCAACGGCCGGATTAGCTTTTACTGTTTTGACAGAAGCTTCTTGATATGGTAATATGAAATACTCTTTGGACCCTACAGTTCATCCTATCGCTTCCAAATTTCTCTGCCACGAGCAATGTACGAGTATATAGCAGGCAGAAAAGATATTTTTCCCCTCAAAATTTGCCAAGATTTCACCGGAAATACATATTTTGAGGAACTTTGAATGAATACATTATTAGAAAAATCTGATGTGCTCCATTCGCATGACTTTCTCTACAAATTATTGTTGAAAAGCTTATCCTTCTATTTACTTCATGCACATCTAGAAATATTAGCAAAAATTGTGTTATTACTTGCTCCCTTTTAAGTAGAAGGGAAATAAGGGAGTGCCATAGGCTAAAGTGATAGTCAAATGTTTTAAAAGCTGGTTGCCATGTGATTGAAGTACCTTTGTATGGTCAGGAGTTGACATATTCCCGTATGAAAAAAGTATAAGTATTTCAAAACTGAAACCTATAACAAGTAATATCTCAAAAATGGTCAACCCCACGAAAAAATATATGTAACATAAATTGTGTGTTTTAACGAGCTCTACATTTTTGTGAATTAAGTTTTACGGTTTACCAATTATGCAAAATACCGAAAAATTCATCCAGGATGAAGATGTCTTCAGAGGTTATTCCCAGAAAATTCAAGATGTACATTTTGGTTGTCATGTAAATAACTTTAATATACGACATTGTAATCAAAATTGTCATAGACATTTTTGAGAAAATCAAAATCGTCAGAGCTATTTTTGAGAAAATAAAAATTTTGGAAAATTTCCATGTAAAGGGTAGTTGGGGGTGGGGGGATTTTCTTGAAAATCTTCAGGTTAAATCTTTGGAATATTCTCAACTTAAATACCAAGTTTGGCATGTAACTGACTTTTCTTTTTTGAGCTATGCTGTCCCCCCCCCCCCAAACACGTACATTTTTCTAAAAATGTGTTTTTTTTATTCAGGGGGTCACTAAACATATATTTCTGGTGAAATTTCGGTATCGAATTTTTGGGTGCGATATAATACCTTATCTATTCACTATGTACATAGTATACGTGTAGAGAAAGTAACAATGTTCTGTTGTGTGTCTGGGAAAGCACAACTCAAAAAGAAAAGTCGGTTAAGTACCAACTTGGCATTTAACTTCAGTATCTTTACAGGAAAATTCCTTCACCTCTAATACCCTTTAGATGGACTGTTCTTTTTTTCTTTTTCTTTCTTTCTTTTTTTTCTTTTTTTTTTCGATTTTCTCAAAGTAGCTTTATTGATTTTGATTAAGGTGCTGTATATTAAAAAGATTTGCATGACATATAAAATGTTTATCTTGAATTTTCTGGGAATAGACCTTCATTCAGGATGACTTCTGCATATCTGGTAAACCAAAAGAGATAAGACAAAAATGTACGTGTCGTTAGAATACAGTTTATATATATATATATATATATATATATATATATATATATATATATATATATATATATATATTTTAGAGTTTAATGTTTCCGAGCTATTTTTTGTAGATTCCTTCCCAATCTATTGCTTTAGCCTAGTGTAATCCCTTGTTTTTCTAAAATCTATAAGAAATATGTAATAAAATCGCGCGCGCGTTGTGTGTGTGTGTGTGTGTGTGGGGGGGGGGGCAGTATAACTCAAAAGGGAAAAGTCGGTTAAGTACCAGTGGGTATTTAAGTTCAGTATTTTCCAAGGACGCGACACTAAGATTTCGAGGAAAATCTCCCCACTCCAAAATACCCTTTATATTAATACTTTTTCAAAATTATTAATATAAAAACACATTTACATGGCAAATAAAATGTGCAACGTAGATTTTATGGGAATAGCCCCTGAAGTCCTCTTCATTCTGAATGGGTTTGTATAATTGGTGAACTCACAATTTATGTAGTATATTGTTTTATTTATTTATTATTATTATTATTATTATTTTTTTTTTATCCTATGTGAAGTTTACTATTTCCGAGATATAGGTAGCTGTTCTTTGTTTCAATTTTAAGTTTTTCTCAAACGCGAATTCCTCGTTCGTTTCAAATTTTTGTTTTACTTTTGGCCATGCAAAGAGAACCGAATTTTAATGACAATCGCATAGCAACAGCTTTTAAAAGATTTGATTGTCGGTTTAGTTAAGTAAATTCCCTTATTTCTCTTCTACGTGTGTATGTAATAAGACCATTTCTGGTAACGCTTATCTTGATAACCACTATGTAGATAACAGAATAATATTTTATAAGAATAGTTTGTTTGCACAGCAGATAGAGAAAGCCATGTGAATGGAACGCATCAGATTTGTTCGTAACGTTGAGCGATAAAAATCAACAGAAGAAAAAGGCGTCATTCATCGGTTATTTCTATTTCTTTCCCACAAAATTTATCGAGGCACGCTCAGATAAGTAAAGAACACAGGTAGTTTTTGCAGTGTCACATTCTGCACCTAACTTAGAAAAGCAGCAACGGTTTGGTTATACTTACATAAATTGTAGTGAATGGTAGGAAAAAGTGTTTTAAGCAAGCATTTTAAACAAGACAACTTTTGAGTTTTCACGAAAATGGAGGATTTGAAAAAACGAGCAGTGATTAAATACTTCCAATAGAAAGGCTTTACACCTAAAGAAATCAAGAGGAAATGGGCAGTACATTGAAAGGCTATGCCCCTTCATATTCAATTATTAAAAGGTGGGCTGCAGAGTTTAAAATGGGACGTACGAGCACTAGTGATGAGCCTCGTTCTGGACGCCCTGTAGAAGTGACAACTCCAGAGATCATTAAAAAAATTCATCGTTTAGAACCGGAAGACCGCAGATTAAAGTTGTTTGAGACAGCAGAGGCTGGGAACATATCAAATGAAGTGATTGTTTTGAGCTTTCACAAGGTCTATGCAAGATGGGTGCTGCGTTTGTTGACACCTGATCAAAAGTTGCAAAGAAAAACTGTTTCTGTTAAGAATGTAAAAATTGCAGTGAATTTTTGAGACGGCTTATTACCATAGATGCAACTTGGATACATTACTACACTTTAGAAAATAAATCACAGTCAAAACAGTGGATTGCGCCAGGTGAACGAACTTCAAAAAAGGTAATGCCAATTTTGTCAACTAACAAGGTTATGGCGAGTGTTTTCTGGGATGCACAGGGAATTGTTTTTATTGATTATTTGGCAAAGGGTAAAAATATCACTGATGAATACTATGCAAGCCTACTGCAACGTTTGAGTGATGAGGTGAAAAGAAAAAGACCTTATTTGGAGGCCCATCGTTCAATCATTGCAATGGAAAAAATGTGTGAATTAAATTTCGAATTGCTTAAACATCCACCCTATTCGCCAGATCTAGCACCCAGTGACTACCACCTGCTCCCAAACCTCAAAAAAATTCTTGGAAAACGAAGATTTCACAGCCACGAGGTCATTGATGCGATATACAACTACTTTGAGGACCTTGATAAATCGCACTACAGAGGTGGTTTAATTAAATTAGAACACCGATATGAGAAATGCATTAGCCTTCCTGGAGATTATGTCGAGAAATAAAGCAAAAAAAAAAAAAATGCTATTTTCAATGAGAACTTAATCAGCCGACCTTAGTATTCGCTCCTGTAAACACGATGAAAATTGCATCCTAGAGGGAGGAGGACATAATTACCCTTCAAAAGTGTTTCCTGTTCGAAGGAAACCACAAATTTGGCCACCATTTTCTCCCAACGCCTTAATGTAATACAACTAAAAACAATATACATATGATAATTGTTATATTTCAGGCCCATTTAGAAAAACATCACATTAAAAACATTTATATTTATTTTTCAAACATATTGTTTTTACCAACTTCCCGCGCAAGCTTAGGAAGTTGAATTCATGCACACTGCTCCTTCGCCTTTTATTGCAGATTAAGATGCATTCAAGTTGTTGATATGCCTGTCTGTGATTGTTGACTTGCAATATAACCATATTAACCAATAGCTGAATCTTAATATTTTAATATCACAGTTTCTATTTTGCAACATTTGACGTAGCTAAATTATTGTGACACCATAATACTTCAGTGACTCATTTTGACTTCTCGGCGCCGTGTGTAGCTCTCCTGTCGCCCATATCTTTTAACACCGTTCAAAGGGTGTTAGTTTTGGACTTGGAAAATCTAACCCACCGTAATTTGAGACACAAATTTTAAATGTTTACAACAGTTTAGTGCCCCAATAGGGAATAAAGGAAGCAATATGAAGAATACCTGTGCGCAATTAATAGCAGCGTAGACTCAACGTGCTACCATGCACTACTTTAATCACAAACAGATCCAGGTTCAGCCATCAGTGCTGCCATTCGATAAGCTTTAATTACACAATATTAACAATGTAATATATTTTCATAGAAACTCAGTTTTGAAATTATAGTGTGGTCAAGCAAAGAATTCGTATGCAATTTGACTATAATGGTAATGAAGCCTGTGAAATCAGAGGTATAGAGTTTCATAAACAATATAACTTTTTAATAAAATTACTACAATTATAATCTAAATCTTACATAATGCACTATTGATTTTAGTAAGCACGTACAAGAAATCAGTGCGTGGATGCTATTATGTTTAAAAAGGTAGGAGAATATCTCTCATGCTCAAACTTGACTTAACCATGGCCACTGTTATGACTTCAGCACTCAAAGCGCGCGCACACACACACACACACACACACACACACACACACACACACACACAAATATACTCGTGGCCGAGAGTCACTGATGGGTAGGTTAACACGTCTGGTGAAAACTGTGTGCAGAGACCACAGAGTGTGTGAGTGACGGGGTAGTTTGATACCTGCGGCTGCGCTAAGTCCAATAACAGTTCAATTTGAATTCCATTTGATCTGGATTAGAAATTAATGCTTAGAAATTCCTATACCTGGTTAGGCAGCTTAATCCAATATATTACAACGATAGATATGCTTATTGTTAGGATAACCAGATAACTAAAGCAGAAATATTATGTGTTACACTTAGACTCTCTACTCACTTTTGTACAAGTTATTCTTACAAATATATTTGATCTTATCTATTTCATGTTAATCAAGATACATATTTGCAGTAAGTGTCTTATTGCACATTTCCTTATGAATACAACGGGATTAGGGGAATAGAGTGGGCTTTAAGCAGTAATAAAATCTTTTAAGCCCGCCTCAGTAGTGTGGGGCTAGCGTGTCTGCCTCACGCGTATCTGCGAGTTCGAATCGAGCTAAGGGTGAGCTACACGAATAGGGGTTTTTCGGGGTTTTCCCTTATCCTTAATCGAGTATTTAAGCTTCATGGATCCGAGATCATTTGAGTATCATTTCATCGATTTCATCCATCGTTTGATATGATCAACCAGGTAAACGTCAATAAATATATATAAACAACTTTTATGAGAGCTACAATTTTGTGTAAAATTTTGTTGATAGTTTACGATTTACCAGTTGTGTTAAAGCATCCAGAATGAAGAAGCCTTCATAGGCTCTTCCCAGAAAATTCAAGGTATAATTCATTTATCATGAAAATATCTTAATAATGTGGTAGATATTTTAATCAAAATCGTAGGAGCCATTTTTGAGAAAATTAAAATATTTTGTGTAAAGAGTATGATGTGGAGAGATTTTCTTGGAAACCTCATGTCACATCCTTGAAAGATGCTGAATTTAAATTTCAATTTTCGTAACTATCCAAGTTTTCGTTTTTAAATTATGCCTTTGATAGAAACACGGACACATACACACACACAGGCCTTTTTCTAAAAATAAGTTCTTGGATTCAAAGAGCCTCAAAACATTTGCGATGAAAATTCCGACATCCAGTTTTTGCATGCAATGCAAGTTTCAGTACTTAACTATAGGCACGTAGTAGAGAAAGTAAAACCAGTACGTTTTGTGATGACTCATTAAAAATATAGCAGCGTTTAAATTAGATAGTACAATTTTATGCTTGAAAGAAAAAAGTCTCAGTACGGTTGATTTGGAAGCCTTACCGCTATTAAGTGAGCGTTTATAGAAAAAATAAAAATAAAGCGTATTGAAATTATCCTCCTTATACTAAATGCTTCCGCAGTAGTTGACTTCCAGGGATATACTTCATGTTGCAAATCACTTGAATTTTAATGAAGCTCTAATGCTATAAAGTAGCGCTTGCCCTTTAAGAATGACCATAAAACTGACACAATTAAGATGTTTGAAGCTGAACTGAGCAGTAATTTTTTCAATGAATTCACTAAACTAGTCCTTTTCACATTAATATTGTAAGCGGATATATCACAGTAGGCACTCTAAAATTTTCATATCTTCACAATTCAGGATTCATCCTGAAATGAAACCTCTGATATTGGAATGTTTATCAATTTGTTACGGGGCAGTTTTTCATCGAGATCTTCATCACCTTTTCTGTGAGAAATGAATATTCATCAGTCAGAAGAGATTCCTGCATTAATTCTACAGTCTTTTAATATCAATCCAGTGTGAAATTTTCCTTAGCCCTATCAACTGAGAAATAAGAAACTGATCAAATTTCAAATACTACAGACACAGTGATCCATATCTGTTTAATGCCAAAATTCACCCTTCTTTCTGTTAGTATTATCTTCAGTAATTTCCACAATTTTATTATTTTCAATTTCTATAACTTGGATTTTATTAGGGAAATACACATTTAACGATTGTAACGACGACATAGGTAAACTTAATAAAAGGGACTTTCACGAGACGGTATAATGACAATTGGGAGATGTTTATCGGAGAGGAAATATATCTGGGCTGAAAACACATCAAGTAGTCTGTTGACAGCAGGGAAGCAAAGCCATCTAGTTTTTGAGTGCTAAAAAGTTGTTTGTTCTTTTCTTCAATTGTTCTATACGGATAACATATATTAAAGATAATTAAATACATTTAAACAAAGACATCATGCTGTATTCAGTTAAGATATGAACAAGACATTGTAGGTGTAGCTAAAATTGATTTATGAAGATGTGTTTAATTAAGGCCACAAAACAATATCTCAGTACTAAAATACATTAGATATACAAGAATAACAACAACAACAAAGATGATTGCTAAAATACAGAACAATACAGAGCTAATTAATAATAGATGCCATATCATTAAGAAATACAAAGTAAAATATTGCAGTTTAAATTGATTTATACATAGAAATATCTTTAAAATAATATTATGAAAGAACTTTCGATTATTCAAAGTGTAGTAATTTCTGATATTCTGTGTTTTTTCCTAAATACATTGCATGTGATACATTCTGTAAGGATGTGCTTTACTGTTAAAGAGTCTTCTCCAAGAGCTGCATACCGACGGCTATTCTTTTGTGCCAAACCGAAGTGAGCTAGTTTGTTTGTTGCAATTCTTAATTATGTCGACAAAACTTGATTTCTTCTTTGTAGCTTATAAAGGCGGCTTACATTCTAGTCTATGGCTTATTAATCTTATATATGGTAGTGCATTTCAATGAGGAGTTGGAAGCAGCTGAAATGCATTTTAATCCCTTTCTGTTAGGATCCGCCATTCCTTTTGCAGTTATCACTCCTGAAGGTGATATTTGTACTTTTTAACGCATTAACCATAGGTGACTGTGTCAGACTTTTTATCCAGAATTGATGTATAGGTATGATCCTATTTTCACATCAAAATATTGCATCGAAATAAGAAATACCTTATTTGTACTATGTTTGAAAGTGTCGGCTAAAACTCGATGACATTTTATTGCTTTCTCTAGATACCGCTTATCAATTTAAGAGAAAACTTCGATATCAAGATTTCACCGGAAAAGAGGGTTAAAAATCAAATTCATTAACTTAATATTTAGTGTTCGGTGTCTTCTGAGGATTCAACACGATATTATCAAGAAAATCCCACCCCCCTTCCGCTCCTCATATTAGTCTTTACATGGGAAAACAGTCGCTATTTTTTATTTTCTCAAAAACGCCGTAGGTAGGATTAGAATACGAACGAAGGGGACTCGGCAAGGAACTTGGGTGGTTATTGTACCTATTCCCCACAAGGGGATGCCCCTGGGAGGGAGGGGTGAGGTGAGAGGATACACCGGGCTGCCGCAACCAGGAGCGACGGCTTAACATTGACAGGGTTCCTACACTTCCCAGATTGAAGCTGACTGGCAGACCGGAAACCCCACCCCACATAGGGTCCAACGGCCATGCCAGGTACGGTCAGGTAGAGTCAGGTTGGCGGGGATCAAACCGAAAGAGGGCCACAGACGACACCGCCTGAGCGATTCCGCTCGGTATATCGTAGTTATGTTTAATATATTTGCAAATAAATGTACAATATCTTGGATGCGGTGTGTCTGTTAGGTTCTCTGAATTCTGAACGACTTTCGCATAATTGGTAAACCGTAAGAGACTGACAAAACAGGTATATCTCGTTTAAACACGCAATACATTGTGCTCTTAAGTATTTTCGAGATACCTTTATTAATGGTTTGAATGGTTTTAGTATTTTACAGGTAGTTTTCTCAATTACAAATCGCTATTTGGGATTTTACTGTATTTTTTCTTTCTTTTTTCTTCCTTGTTCAAGCAAAAAGAGAATTTTTAAAACCAATACAAAGGGATGGGCTTTAAAAATTTTGATCGCTTTAGTCTACTGTATTCTAATACCTACAAAGATTTTGTAAATATCGAATGAGAGTTTATGTGTACAATTAAGAAGTAATTGAATGCGCAATGCTTTTGCATGAATAGTTCGTGGAGTCGAGAAAGTCATTAGGTGCATATCAGATGTATTTCTGCATGTTACCTCATGGGTTAATAATTTCAAGGAACAGGTGTTGTTTAACTATTGCATTTGTTTTTGCCCTGTCTAGTGCAATCTGTGGATACAGATGCATTTAACATCTGTGCAATTAATTTTGTTGCATAATTGCATGATTTGTAGATTTAATTGTGTGACACAATAGCTAAAGCAAATAAAGCTTCTGCTGCCAGCATCCAATTTTCTTCTTTATTTCATTTTGTAAGAGATTTATTCACTTGTAGACTGAGATCTTAGATATAGGAATGTTTTTCCAAATAGATGTTGGTTGCGATCTTCTCTTCTATGTATAGTAATGGGACGCATTGTATTCGATCCAAAAATTCGATGTGGAGATTTCATCAAAAATGCATGTTTTGAGGCTCTTTGAACAAACAAACAGATCAGTTTTAGAAAAGAGTGTGCATGTTGGTTGAATACCAAACTTAGTATTTAGATAAATTCAGCAACGTTCAAGGTTTTGACAAAATATTTCGCCATCTTAAATTACCGTTTACATGGAAAAGGTTTCATTATTTTATCAAAAATGGCAATAACGAGATTAAAATATCTCATATTTAAGCCATTATCGTGAGAAAATGTAACTTTTTAATTTCGTGTGAATAGTCTTTGAAGTCTTCTTTATTCTGAACCACTTTTACATAACTGGTAAATCCAAAGAAATAAACAAAATCTTTCTCCAATGTAGATCTCTTCTTAAACGCTTGGTGGCGTTGACCAATTTCGTGATCATCCATACAACTAAATGGTTGATGATGTTTATAACAAGAAGTATATGTAAGAATAACCTTTTGAGGAATAATGTATTGAAACTGAATAACGGTGGAGAAAGTTATGTGAATGTAGTAAATCAGATTTTCTTTCAACTCATGTCATGTAAATAAATACCTACACTAAGCACAACGTAACGTTATAATTTATTTTTATGTTTTTAAACAGAGTCTTGTTTCTATAGGTTTAATTGGCTCTTACGTTTTTGTCATGGCGTTTTGCCAAGTGAACTTATAAAACAATTGCCAAAAGAGACAAGATTCATAACATTTCAACTTTGCCACGTTTAACGAGCATATATCGAATCAGCGCTCTAAGTGATCGTTGGCTTGCCCCGTAGCTCCGTCAGTAAAGCACCTAGTTATGCGAGGGGACCCGCGTTCGATTCCCGGTTGGAGGGAATTTTTCTCTAGCCAAGAATGTCCCTCTCTTTCCCAGAGTCTGGAAGTACGAATGAGAATGGCGGTACTGTTGTGTATGTTTTTGTGTGTGTGTGTATATATATATATATATATATATATGTGTGTGTGTGTGTGTGTGATCTAATGAATAAAATTATAGAAACAAAGAAACCCAACGACAACATACCATACCATACACAACTTGTCATGACCAATATATTCCAAAGGAACATGGAGTTAATTGTCATTCTGTATAAGCATAATCTTTCCAACAGCAGAAATGTCTTATTCAACGAAGAAATACAATAAAATTAGAGGGAAAATACATATCTAATAGTTATTCTAGAACACGCTGCGGATGGAAGAGAGACTACTATGAGGAGAGCATTATAATTACTGCTAAGAATTCATATCCTAAACTAGGGAAGAGCCAGGTCAGTTTTCCCGTTTCGTTAATTAGTAGGTGCGAGCGAGCTGTTAAGTCCTTTACATTCGCTGTGAGTGTTGAATAATTTCAGATTTCAGAAAGATCAATGTTACAGTTTTGTAAAATCTGCTTCAGAACAATATTGGTAATTTACGAGAGCCGTTTTTTTTTTCAACCTCCGGTAGGCTATAAATAAAAATAAGTTCATAGAAAACAATTATTTTATTACTAAAAGTTTTGTACCCTTATGGCTACTTTTATCATAATCACCGAAAAGATTGAGATATTTATCGTACCTGTGCACAAACTTTCCAATACCCGCTTCAAAAAATGTTGCCGCTGATGATTTCAAGTGAGCTTTTGATGTTGTTTTGAAGATCTTCGTACTTTACGACGTTTACGGAGAGCCATTCAAAACAAACGAAGAGGAATGCTGACTTCGTTGATCCAAGACAACGCTCGTCCACACACTGTTGGCAGAACCCATCGGCTCCTTGAACAATTTCAATGGGACATTTTCGATCATCCGCCGTACAGTCCTGATCTGGCACCCAGCAACTTTCACCTTTTCCCTGAACTGAAGACGTGGCAAGGAGGGCAGCACTTTCAAACCAAGAAGATCTTCAAAAAAACGTCAATACTCATTTGAAATCATTGGCGGTAACATTTTTTGAAGCGGATATTGCAAAGCTTGTGCACAGGTACGATAAATATCTCAATCTTTTCGGTGATTATGTTGAGAATAGCCATAAGAGTACAAAACGTTTAGTAATAAAATAATTGTTTTCTATGAAACTGCCTTTTATTTAAACGACCCTCGTACCTTTTGCAATTCTGATTCTGAAAACAAGAACTGGAACAATAACTATATTTTGAATGAATATTCTAAAACATTTTAGGTAAAGAAAATCCGGGCCCTTAAATGAGAAAGAGCGTATTCTGATGCATTCCATTCACATGAATGTATACTATTCAATGATGAAGCATTCTTACAAAAACTTATTGTTCTGTCTCCTTCATGCTAATCAAGAAAACATTAGTAGAAATGATCTTATTATTCAAGTCTTTTCAAAGCTGGTTACTATGCGATTAAAATTCGGCTCTTTTTGCATAACCAGGAGCAAAACTAAAGAAAAAGGAATGAAAAATTCCCGTTTGAGAAAGGTTTAAATATTTTAAAAATGAAACCAACTGCAAGGAACATCTCGGAAATGGTTAACTCAACATGACATAAATAATGCATTTTAACGAGATCTACATTTTCATGCGGTAAGCTTTTGTCTATTCTGTTGCCGTTTACCAGTTATGCAAAAGTGTTCCAGAATGAAGAGGTTTTCAGAGACAGTTTCCAGAAAATGCATTATGCACATTTTATCTGGCCTGTAAATAGCTTTAATATAAAGTTATTTTAATCAAAATCTTTAGAAGCATTTTTGTGAAAATCAAAATTTTCGAAAATGTTTCCATGTGAAGGGCAGTTTGAGTTGCGGAGATTTTCTTGATTTTTCACCTATCTTTTTCTAAAATGATTTTACTGTGGACGCTAAAACTTGTATTTTCAGCATAATCTTGGTATCGAATTTTTGGTTGGAAATTAATACTGTCTCTTTCAATGTATTACTTACTAAATAGAAAAAGTAATTGGACAGTAAATGTCTTGAAAAAGTGCGCGTTTGATAACCGTACTTATTTTCGATTTCTTGAAGTTTTGCAGAGCAAATGTAATATATTGAACAGCAGTAATAATATTAACAATAATAATGAATTTTACATGCTATGAAATTAAGCAGTGCAAAAGTACTTCAGCCGTATTGTGTAGCATTACTTCTATATTAGCTAAGCTTTACCGTAGTTGCAACCTCTTTTGAAAACTGTTATTACCTGGCAAAGCAGAAAGCAGAAAAAGAAGGAAGTTATTAAATCGGACATAGAGTTTAATTGCTTATGAATGTAGACTTTTAGAAGTACGCTAGAGCAGTGGAAAAATATACCGCTTAAAATCAGGAAGAAATATAAAAGATTGGCAAGCATGCTTGACACAAGCTAGCTGAAAAACATTGATTTTTATTAAGCAAGTTGTTTTTATTAACCCGTAAATTTTGAGTCATTCTTTACATGGTCAGTAAAAGCCAAGTTCAACAAATTTGGGATACCTACTGCCAAATAATTGAAATAATGCGACAAATGCTGTTGAATCAACAGTTGCGGACCTTTGAAACCAGTTATGCAGAGTGGCAAGGGCAGCTCTATTTGACACGCCTTCCATGTTGCAGAAACATGAAGCTAATTGCCTCAGGATTTAATTCCCCAATTTCCTCGGTCTTAGGCTCAACAGCACCCCCTCCAACGCTCCGCTGTTTCTAAAAAGTCATTGTTTCGTGTCTGTATTGTGGAAATTGCCCATGGAAATTTTTTTCTCTCTCTCTCTCTTTCTCTCTCCCTCTCTTCTCTCTCACAAGATTTCAACGGAGAAAAGAAACGACAGTACCTTCCTTGTTTCATTGAAAGGAGTAATCGATCCACCAATCATGAGCACCATAAATTTGAAGAAAAAGAGGTGTTGTGCAGTTGTCAATACTTCATTGAGGATGCTTATAGCTTTCGTGATTTGCTCAAAGGATTTGTAGCAATAAATTTGCTGCAGGAGAACTTTGGCAATTTATTTTAAGGGATGCAGAATCCCATAAAATTACCTCAGTTTAGTAATTTTTACTCTGTGGCAAGAGAAATATTATTTTTACACTTGTGTTAACTTCCGTTTTTGCGTAGCTGCATTTTAGATGTTTTATATATAACATACTAGCGACAGGAATTTTAAATTCAACTTACTATGTGTTAAGAAGAGAAAGTAAAAGAATTTGCCAGAAAAGTACCTTTCAGTGCATTTTAATAAGCATGCGTCTACGCATGTATGACTTCAGTTAGCCCTTACTGGACCATTGGGACTTAAATGACGCTTTTGCTTTAAACCCAACTATATAAACAGGGTTCATATTTCAGAGGTAATTGCATATTAAACTTATCTTCACGGATAACATATAATTATTTAATTCTGTTTTTATATTGTAATTAGAATACAACTATAATTAAATGCAACGCCGTATACTTCCAAGTATGACACTATATTAGTTATTTTACTTGGGCTCGCCCCGTACTTTACTACAGGCACATTTGACTCCAGTTGCTGGGATTCGAACTCGCGACGCTAAAGTGTCTCGCTTTGGCGCTTCGTGGTGCACAGGATCGTGGGTTCGAGTCCCGCCTTGGGCATGTGTGTTTCTGTGTTTGTAAATGTGTCTATGTTTGTGTATGTATGTATGTGTAAAAGGAAAACGTTAAGAATAATAAGGTCTACTAAGGAAATATAGGAAACTGGAAAAAATGGAGAAACAAGGAATACAGCGCCGGAATCCTGTCAAGCCTCCGGAACTGTATTTTTTATTTAAAAAAAAAAAAAAAAGAGATGGTCAGTCCAAGTTGACGAGGTTACATTTGATAGTAGTTGTGTGGATTTCGCTCTTTTTATGGAAAACATATCACTACGATTTTATCACCACGGTTTAAATTACCGGTATTTTTGGGTTAAAGGCTAGTTTAATACGAAATTAACTCTAGAATACAAACCATATTTCTATAATAGCGCTTAAAACAATAGAACTTATGTGTAAGTGCCGACAGGCAACAAAGGACTAAACACTCTTAGAAATTGAAACTGGTTTTTAAATATCCATGACATGTTATTTCTTTTTGAACAAACAATAAAGGCTTAAAAAGTTAACGCACGTGTTATTGTAAATGTTTCTCATAAACTGTTATGAAGATAGGTTTATATTCTTTGCTGTGATAATATATATTTTAGATTAAAAGCTTTATGACATCCCATTTTGATAGAATATGATTAGGTATAGGGTTTTTTTTTTTTCTTTAGAAACACAATTCTGTAGTTATTATTTTTAACAAAATCGCACAAAAAGATTAATTTGATTGGTTCTAAATCATAAACTATGTATTTCTACTGGCATATGGTATTTGCCCGCTTGGTAGTAATAATAACAATATTCTCTTCATGTTATATAACATGCGGCAGTCTGTCAGTTCTGTATTGCATTACTCCTTAATTGCATTGCACCAATTTTCAATTATATCATACAGTGTATAAAGATCGTAAAGTGATGATTATAAAAGTACAGTAATTTTATCGGTGTTGGTAGTAGTCACGACAGGTTATGACATGTTTGTATTTTGAGCTTCGAATGACGTTAAAAATAGACACAAGTCACTCCTACCAGAAATTGAAGGTTTCAACATTTTGTGGAATACAAATTGTATGATATTCCATTGCTACCTCCTTTGTTTGTGAAAATTATATACTGTGTATTAAGCTGAGGTCCAGTATTTGTATGACTCAGAAAAGAATCAACTGTTCCCAGTCTCAGTGGCGATATCAATACTAATGCTATCTATATCCCTTGCAGAATAAGAAACCCCCTTGAGGTAAACAAAGGCGAGAGGCAGCCCCCAAGCACGTGATGTTGTGAATGCTTTCATTTGACCTTGGCAACAACAGCTAAAAAGTAGAAAACAGATCCTTTCTTTATGCTACCACTTTTAAAACACCCTAGGGTCTAATGTATACGTTTAATGCATTGGTCGGGGTCTTACACTCATTAACCTTCTACCACCTTCTCTTATTCAAACCGGTTAGCTTACGGAGCGGCCGTGCCCTGACTTGTTTACGTTCGCAAGATAATGGATTGAGGCTTTCATGATGTTTCCCGTTCACTGCGAGTTCCCTGACCCAGGTTTGACGATTTCTTTGCAAAATGCTACCTTTCCACTTTTTATTTGGAATACAACAATCATTTTACTGAAACTGAGCAGTTATGGACGAAAACAAACCAAATATTTGCGAGGGATATGGCGTAAAAGTTGTGACTGCTGTGAATAAAGCAGTGGCTAAAACAAACAGGTTTGAACTCCGGTGACTCCTCACTTTGACCCATACGTTTTTCGTAATTTCCCCGATATCGATAATTGAATATTGGGTCGATTGGCATCTATAGCAGTTTCCTTTCCATAATTTTCCCTTCATTCCATTATCTTCTCATTTTTCAAGTGTGCTTCTAGGTTCGTAGCGTATGGTGGTGCCGGACAGATGGCGCGGATGTATTTTCAAAAGAAAGAGTACTTCCGTGGACATTAGAGGGCTGCTTGGTTGTCGATTGACATAGTTGATTTCCCTCTCTGGGCATCTCCAGTAGTGGTGCGGAAATTACGGACCTGGAAATATTAGAACTTCCGCGCGTCTCTGTGGCCTGTCTTCCTGCGGCCTGGGGGGTGTTAGACACAATTTGTATGGGTTGTAGTGCACGAGGTATCTTCCTTCCCAATGTAACCTATACTGGTTTCAGAAGTCAGTGCCGTTCAAGTTGAAAAGGGTTAATAGAGACTGCTGGTGCTAAAACATTGTGAAACCATTTTAGGAAAGCATGACGGTTTTGCGAGTCGCTATAAAGTGCGTAGCTTCTTGTTTTTGACAGTGAACCACTTCCATGCTATGGTATTAGAAATGAAATGTTCCTTTTGTGAAAGGAAGTAATGTCAGTGTTGTTATGGAGAGAAATGGTATTGTTAGATTACATATAATCTGTGCATATGTTGCGTGGAGTGATACAGAAGTGTGTAACGTTCTTAGAGCGGATACAGTATATCTACCATCTCTGCACAAATATTAATATTTAATTTTTATCAATTGCACAATTAGCATCAGAATAATTACCAAAGTAATAAAGACTGAAAGGTCAAACAACAAGGAAGATGGTAAAAATACGAACTTTTCCCATTGCGCATGTCCGCATGTATAACGCTTTTGTGGTTGCCAGTGGACCCATATGCTCCCAATGCAGACTTTAAATACACTATATTGCTACTATGTGTACTGAAGCTGTGGTCAAAATGCACTAAAGTAGGTAATATAAAAATTACTACGTAGATAAAAATCGCCACTGTTAAGGTTTAAATCATCGCTGTATGGTTACCCTACGCATATAGTTGCTGCAAAATTTATAAAATGTTCTAAAGATATCCCGCTTGAATAAAGGAATAAAAGTTTTAATTTGGAAATGTAATAGTCAGACTGAAACACGTCCGCATTTATACCCTCTAAGAAGTGTTTTTTGTTGAAAGTGTGCGTTTATAGCCTCTTACAAAGAAGCGGCATATTGTTTGTACTTTTTCTGAATTTAGCTAAAAATCATTTACTAAGCTTAAAAAAATATAAAAAATGGAGCACTCCGCAAAATTATAGGAAAAAAGCTAAAAATTTTCTGTCACGTGTTTTAAGTCATGCGTTATGTTTTGATCATGTTTGCTTTCTCTACCAATTTACACTTTACATAATAGCGAGAAGGTGTTGTATTCCTACGAAAAAATTGGTACTGAGATTTCACCATAAATCTTTTTTGAAGTTCCTAAACAAGAAAAAAAGTCCATGTGTATGTGAACAGCATAACTCAAAAAGGTAAAACCCATTAAATATTAAATTTGATATTTAAGAGACCCCTACCCCCCAACTATCCTTTACATGGAACATTTTTCGAAAAGTTTTATTTTCTCAAAAATGCCTCTAACTCTTTTGATTAAACTATATGTTTAAGATGATTTTATGCCAAATGAAATGTAGGTATATCTTGAATTTTGTAGTAAAAGCCTCTGAAGTTCTGTTTATTCTGGATTATTTTCTCATTCACTGGTAAACCGTACGAGACAGAAAATGTTATAGCTCGGTAAATGTACGCTAAAACACACAACTTATGCCAAATTCTTCTTCTTTTGTGGAGTTGACAGTTTCTGAAATATTCCTAGCTATGGTTTCAATTTTAAAATACTTGTGCATTCTCAAATGGGATTACTTTTTCATTTTTCTTTCCTCTGGTCAAGCAAAGAGAACGGAATATTAATGCATCACATAGCGACCAGCTCTTGCAATATTTGACTATCGTTTTATCTTATTCTATACACACCCTTATTTCCGCGGATCTACAAGAAAGAGTGTAATAAAAGGATGTCTGAAAATGTTTTTATCGATATACCAGAAATGCATAGAAAAATAAGCTTTTGAAATAATTTGTTAAGGAGTAAAAAAGATAAAATAAAAAAATGGCCTTTTATTTATGGACGCTCTTTAACTACTTTGATTCTCAGCGTCCCATTCTATATTGGGCGTGAAAGATCGCTTAATTTTGCTCAGAGGCCTCTCTTATCAGGCTTGAGGTTCTTTTACGTGCCGTAAATCTACGACACGGGACCCACAGCTTTACTTCCCTTCCGAAGGAAGCCATGCTAAGGATTTTTACGCCCGAAAACATCCATCGTCCTCCGCCGGGTTTGAACCCGCGACCTTGGGTATATGAAGTTAGCATGGTAACCATTACACCACGGAGGGCGACTGTGTTGTTAAAGAGTAGGTAGGGAAAATCATGTGAATATAAACATTTTTACTAATTTCAAGAAGTGTAACAATTGTAATAATAATGTTTATGCTGTATACCAATATAAAGAAAGAGAAGTCGTGTGTGTGTGTGTGTGTGTGTGTGTGTGTGTGTAGTTGCAGGGTAAACTCAAAGATCACTCAGCCGATTTTGATAGTTTTTTTAATCATAGAAAGTGATTTCATTTGGGCGGACACGGTTATAAAGTACCTCCTAACTACATTTCATAAATTACTAAAAATTAAAGAGGATGTACAAAACCCTTATAGATGGATTTGAACACGCTGAAGCTATAAAGAGAACAAGCTTGCAAAGGTATATGACATTTAGTTGAGAATGCCATGGAGTGGAAAAATATGTTGTTACTCCACAGAATATAATAGTTGCTTCGCGCAATTCCATGCAATTAATTATAACAAAGCCGGTTATAGTTTATTGTAATGAATGTAATAGATGGCCATGATGTAACACTCAACAGATTCCATAGTTTGAAAAGCGACAATTGATTCTGTGTATATTTGTTTCCTTAATTGCAAGTAACAAATTCTGCAGATGTGTATGCAATGAAACAGTGTCCAATCCTCTGAATAACCTTTATTCTGGACTACACTACTGAGCGGAGGGATTTCCACACTGGGAACTATGTCGCTATTGTATGTCTGACCCAGGGGGGGGCGAGAATGAAGGGAGATATCATATGTGCCAAGCAAGTGCGCGGCCGAGGTGGTCTGGTAGTCTTTACCCTCCGCTAAGCAATCGCCAGCCCGCAGGGTTTTGCCACCCGCGGGGACAGATGACCATGCCACTCTAACGGAGAGAACAGCAGTTACAAAGCGAAATGTCATAACCTCGGCCACAGCACAACCGCAGAAGACACTTCTATCCGGAAAGACGGGATTTTAAGATGAAATGGAACGAAATGAAGGGACGGAAAATTCGAGGGTAAAAGAAGCCTCTCCAGCATTCGCTTGGTGACCCGGGATAACCCTGAAAAACATACATGGGTCAGGAAGGTCGGCCGCAGGAATCGAACCCGCGACCTCTCGAATGCTAGCCTCACGGGTCACCACGGAGCCATCTTCCTCGGTACCTTTATTCTAATACCATAAATGTATATGCACTCAAGCTTATGGGTCACAAAACCTTTCAATGTCTCTCACGTGAGAAAGTTTTGTTTTATTTCCTTCGTGTTCACGTTATAATCAAGTTCGTCATTAGGGCGCGCTAAATTGTTGAATAATAATGACATAATTGTATAAACAGAGAAAATTATTATCATTAGAAATCAGTGAATTGATCTTTTATATAAACTGCACAGATTGTTTTTATGGATTACCGCATATTATGTTTTGTTCTCCTGGGAAAGTTGAATCTTCATTGCATACCATGTTAAGCCTTTCTGTAATATGCGAAAATTAAGTAGTTAGTAAATAAATATGGTTCAAAGAGAAAGTACAAAGATTTAAAATTTAACCAACTATAATCAGCTCAACAATCACTCAACGATTCCGATCGGCGATTCTTTCGGCACCAAAGGATAAATTATAGGCTATACAGCATTTCCAAAACTTGAAAGATTGTCGGCTGAAGGGGGATAAGGAGTCGGGTCAGCCGTTCCGCAGATTTTCACATCCTTTTGTATAAATATCATGGGATTGTTCATCCTTTGTTTGAAATGTTCGGGACTGTACGAAATTTCCATTATAAGGAGCAAAGTGCAGGATTCGCTATAAAACATTCGATCATTTATAATTATCTCATATTGAAGCGGTTTCGTAGATTAAATTCATTATTTGTTATTAAAATTTAAAAATTGCATAACATACATTTTACCAGTTATGCAAAAGTAATTCAGAATGAATAGGGCTTTAGAGGTTATTCTCAAAAAATTCAAGATATATATTTTGAAATATAGGTGTCTTTAATTTGTGGTATTTTAATCAAAATCGTTAGAGCCATTTTTGAGAAAATCAAAATATTCAAACATTTCCATATAAAAGGTGGTTTGGACTGGGGGGGGGGGAAGCGTTCCTTGAAAGATGCTGAACTTAGATATCAAGTTTGGTATTTAACCGACTCTTCGTTTTTGAGTTATCGTGTTCACAGACATAGGAGGGTCGACTGATAAGTCCCAGGCATCACGCAGATATGGTGCCACTAGACCAGTTAGACGGTAGCATCGCATAGTTTAACTCTAGACTAGTTTGTATCCATAGTTACAGGTCAATAGCTTGTTTAGTTTTTGAATGACAGCATTTTAAACAAGACAACTTTAAAGTTTTCTCGAAAATGGAGGATTTGAAAAAACGAGCAACGATTAAATACTTCCATTTGAAAGGCCTAAAGAAATCAAGGGGGAAATGGACAGTGCATTGAAACACTCTGCTCCTTCATATTCAATGATTAAAAGGTGGGTTGCAGAGTTTAAAATGGGACGTACGAGCACTAGTGATGAGCCTCGCTCTGGGCACCCTGTAGAAGTGACAACTCCAAAGATCATTGAAAAAATTCATCGTGTAGTACTGGAAGGCCGCAGATTAAGGTTATTTGAGACAGCAGAGGCTGTAAACATATCAAAGGAACGTGCAGGTAATATTTTAAGTAATGTTTTGGGCTTTCACAAGGTCTGTGTAAAATGGGTACCGCGTTTATTTACACCTGATCAAAAGTTGCAAAGAAAAACTGTTAAGAATGTGAAGCTCTACTGTAAAAATCGCAGTGAATTTTTGAGACGGCTTATTACCATGGATGAAACTTCAATACATCGCTACACTCCAGAAAGTAAATCATAGTCAAAACAGTGGATTGCGCCAGGTGAACCATCTCCAAAAAAGGCTGTCAATTGTGTCAGTTAACAAGGTTATGACGAGTGATTTCTGGGATGCACAAGGAATTATTAAAGGTAAGAGTATCATTGGTGACTACTGCGCAGGCTTACTGCAACGTTTGAGTGATGAAGTGCAAAGAAAAAGATCTCATTTGGCGGGGGGGGGGGGGATCTTGTTTCATCACGACAATGCTGCGGCCCATCGTTCAGTCATTGCAATGGGAAAAGTGTGCGAATTAAAGTTCGAATTGCTTGAACATCCATCCTATTCGCCATATCTAGCACCCAGTGACTACCACCTATTCCCAAACCTCAAAAAAAGTCTTGGAGGACGAAGATTTCACAGCAACGAGATCATTGAAGCGGTAAACAACTATTTTGAGGACCTTGATAAATCACACTACATAGATGGTTTAATTAAATTAGAACACCGATATAACAAATGTATTAGCCTTTCTGGAGATTATGTTGAGAGAGAAAAAAAAAATAAAAAATGATGTTTTCATTGAGAGGCCGGGGACTTATCAGCCGACCCTAGTACATGCATGCATACATACATACATGCATATATACATAGACATTTTTCTGAATTTTTATATATATACACTTATTGTGTGTGCGCGCGCGTAGGTATGTAAACTCCAAGATTTCCTTTATTAAATTCTCATAATTTATTACAATTTAACTTCCGCATAGATGTTAGTTTATCTTGCGTTGCGTTATTGTTGATAGTCTTGTGTGTGTGTGTGTGTGTGTGTGTGTGTGTGTGTGCTGTTGTTACACTTCGTCAGATAATACATTTCAAATAAGATTTGTCACCTACAACGTTACATAAGAAATACTAGCGGGTATTCCTGATTTTCTTTTTGCGTCCCCTTAGCAACGGGTATGGTTTTGAAAATAGATTTGCAGTCCAAAGGATCAGAGTTGTGAGAGAAACGCTATGCGATTGTTTTAGCTCGCGTATTATCGGAGTCACGTACTGGAATATTCATGAGAAGGATATTGTGGCAGGGGCAGCACGTGCCGTTGTGGGTGGAACGGGAAGATAGCCAGCGTAGTGTTCTTTTCATGCAAACAAGTTGAATCACCAGTAAAGCTGTTCAACTCTACCATTGTCTTTCCAGGAGAGGCCAACATAATTTTATTAACGTTTTGCTAAACTTGAAACCGTTTTGACAACACGTGGAAATGCGATGTAGGTGTGTATCAGGTTTCCAGTTTTTTTGTGTGTAAACGCATGAATGTCCTTTAAGACTGAACATTGTTGTACTGTTCCAATATTTTATTTTATTTTGTTGACATATGAAAGGCATTCAACCCTTTATCATGTTGTGACTTGGTTTAGTTTTCACCTTCACTTCACTTTGTTTTTTCTTTGCGCATAGAAGTGAAATGAACCACTCGCAAAGCATTCTTTTCTTCGTTCCGCTCTACTCGCTGGTGTCAAACTCAGGACTCCCCTTCCCTCTTCCGGTAGTTTGCCACCTGTCGAACTCAGGCTTACAGCTGAGTTCTCTTACAGAGTCAGCTTATTATACGAGTACACATCTCCCCTCATTGTTGTAAGCATATTCAGTCATGGAAATTGCAGAATTTTAAAAAATTTCTCGAGAGAGGAGAAATATCTAGAAATATATTATCTTTGGATCTCGAATGCGTTCCTGCAGTTTACTCCCTCCCCTCCATCTAATCATTTGGCTGGGGCCTTTCCGCCTTACTGGGAGAAGCTTAAGCTACATTCACAATGAGATGCAAGCTCAGACGTATCGTAACATAAGAGCAGGGGCGAGGGAAGACCATTCACAGTGCAGTCGCAAGCATAACGCAAGATTGCCGGGTTTTTAGATTCCCAAATGTATGCGAATACCTTCCAAATTCACCGCAAGTTTCAAATTTTATTGAATAACATAACCAACAATATCGTATAAGAAAATTCACTCAATAATTTATAAATTAATAAATAGGTTACACACAACAATTAGATACACATAATTGACGTTCGGGGAAGTGACGTCACAATAATTGGCCAAAATATTGAAAATAGTGCAACCGTGGTACATTGCAGAGAGTGATAAAGCTGCACATTTAATGCAATGTGCATTATCTCTTTGCGCCTTATGATTTGTGAGTGCCAAGAAATATAGACGCAGATGGTGAATACATCCATTTAACTCAAAGAGGATTCAGCAAAGAAACTCCCATAACCTCTTGAGGAAATTGAGAGATGGATAAATTTTGGACTTTGCAAATACTGACATGCATAGCA
The DNA here is from genome assembly GCA_030762935.1 of Hymenopus coronatus. Lineage (NCBI taxonomy): Eukaryota > Metazoa > Arthropoda > Insecta > Mantodea > Hymenopodidae > Hymenopus > Hymenopus coronatus. Next base: position 41,107,425 of record CM060881.1, read on the forward strand.
TGTAGGGTGTATCTACATATGTATATGAATATTTTTATTGAATAAAATGGGTGCAACGTCTTGTGGTTACGCTGCGTCTGCGGTTACATCTTATTGAAATCGGGCATTAGTCTCAATGCGGTAAAATGAGGTGTCCTGCTTTGTCTCCTACTTTTTCATTCTTAGAGACTCGTCTGTCTGGTTAATGTTTATAAATTCCGCAACTGTTCGAAGCTATCAGACGAGATTGTAATCTGTATAGACTATGTACTATGTAGGTAGGTATGTAATAAGCTGTGCAAAAATCCTCTTGCGGTGCCGACAGCATGAGGTCTTATTTCGCATAGTGCAACTCGACTCCGCAAAGACCTGTGCTTGTTTTCCATTGTCGTTTTGTTTTACATTTGTGTTGTATTTGTTTTTGTAGTTTTAGATTACACACACAAACATATATAAAGACACTCATGTCCGAAGCATGACTCAGATCTCCAAGTGATGGAAAACCAAAGCCAGAAGCGAACATGGCCACTAGGAAAGTTATAAACCCGGCTTCAAATAACCTCTTGAAATGCGTTAATGTTAGCTAAAACACACCTCATTTCTCAGAGCTATGACCGTTTCTCAAAGAACACAAAAGATGGACACGAAAGACAATAGCACCTGTAGAATATTTGTAATCTGACGGAACTAGAGTTTACGTCCTAGAGGATGTATTGGTTTTAGCGCTTCGGCCCTTAGTCTTTTGAGAAACAGCTCCTGAAATATGTGACCAAACTTGCGAGACTCGCATTCGGGAGATCCCCGTTCATTTGGATTTTCCGTAGTAGGCGAATGCAGGGGGTGATTTATCAGCCATAACGATTTCCCATTCCCCTTTCACCCCGTTACTTTCTCAAGTTCCAGCCGTGCTTCTAGGTTTCAAGCATAGGGCGCTGCCGGACAAATGACTCAGATATTTGCTTCAAGAAGATGGTGCCCGTGCTTACTAGAGAGCTCTCTATTTGCATGAATCGTTCATCGTCCTCTCATCTCCATTATGAGTCTGGGCTTTGAGGCAAGACATTTTAAGACTTCCACACGTCTCTGTAGCCTTCACTTTCCTGTAGTTCCTTCACGCCATTCCTTCCTCCTTGAGGGGATAGCCGCAGTAAATCTAAATAGATCGTAGTGAGCGAGGAGTCCCCCTCCTCTCTTTAGCGATTTTAGTAACCAACATTTTAATTTTAAAAAAATCTGATGTGCTTCATTCACATGACTTTCTCTACATCTTTGTAACAAATTATTGTTAATAAGTTAAAAAATTAGCAGAAATGGTCTTATTACTTACTAGAAGGGGAATATACTAGTCTAAATCGACAGTCAAATGCTTTAAAACATGGTTGCTATGAGATTGAAATCTGTTTCTTTGCGTGGCCAAGCGTTGACAAGTTTCCGTACGAGAAAAGTTTAAAGTATTTTAAAATTGAAATCAATAACAAGAAATATCTCGAAAACGGCCAACTCCACGAAAAAAAAAAGTTTATGACAAATTGTGTTTTATCGAGATCTATATTTTTTGTGTTGTAAGTTTTTGTATATCTCTTACGGTTTACCAGTTATGCAAAATTCAATAAAAATCATCCAGAATAAAGAGGTCCTCAGAGGCTATCCCCAGAAAAATCAAGATATACATTTTATTTGTAATGTATCTTAAATGTAAGGGATTTTAATCAAAATCGTTAGAGCCATTTTTGAGATCACAATTTTCGAAATTTTTTCCATGTAAAGGGTAGTTGGGGTGGGGTGATTGTTTTTTGAAAATCTTCGTGTCGCATCCTTGAAAGATACAGAACTTAAATATCAAGTTTGGTATTTAACGGATTTTTCGTTTTTGAGCTATGCTACCCACAGGCACACACATACACATAGCCAGACAGACACACACGGACATTTTCTAATTGTATTCAGGGGGTCCCGAAACATGTATTTCCGGTGAAATCTCTATGTATCGAATTTTTGGGTGCAATACAATACCTTCTCTATACACTATATACATAGTATGTGTAGAGGAAGTAATTAGTATTAGAAATATGGATTGCAATATTAGCTCCCGCGTTAGGTCGCATCTTCAACAATTTCATCAAATAGTATGTTATTCTTCTTTTACTGGAAAGTTGCTGAAAATCTAGAATACGCTTCCAACAAATACCGCGTGGCCGGCCATTGTATTTCTTCCTTTCTTTTTTATTTTTATTTATTCCATTTTTGTTATATAGATTTCACGCAATGCGTCTATAGAGTGGAAGGGAACTTATTACATGCATTTTAATATGTGCTTTCTAGAGGTATTACAAACAAAAGGCATATATGTAGGGAGATAATAGATTGTCACTTGTAAAATGGACAGAGGTACCTATTTCTGTCCTAGCTTCGGTAGTAACTATGTACCATCATACAGGGGTTTGAAATAATAAACCCTTTTCGAACACTCTTTTGCAGACGTAATGAGATTGGAAACACAGACAGCATTGCTAAGGCAAGGTAAGTCAGCTGCCGTATGTAAACAAAACAGCATATTTGAACCTCCACTGGGAGGTAGGGGACTAGCGGTTTTGTTTTCCACATCACCCTAATCCAAACAAACATGGCGAAAGAATGGTGTAATGTTTTGGAAAAAATGGCAAATAAAACCTGGAAGCTATTGGCATAAACTAAGAGTGAAAGTACTCAAATGCCTTCATCGTCCAATAAGCATCTTGCGGTCACTAACTGAAAGCACAAAATGCTTGTCAGTTGTGAATCATTTGCTTATTTTATTGCTGACATGTTAAAAGTACCGTTTAGTAACGTGCTTCTTTGTTCATTCTCTGAAAGCAATAATTTCTAATCCAATTATAACTGGCAAATCTCGCGGTCTATTTTCGCTAATTCCGAATGATACGAGCGGGCAAAAACTGTTTGGTCGTAGTCAAATTGCGTTCTGCGCAAGAGACTTAATTTCACAGTCAGAAATATGCTGTTAGTGGAGTGTGGCTAAGCCCGCCGGGTGCTCAATCTCGCCTATGGGTTTGGATGGGAAGGGCCCAGGTTAAATGAGCAGTGCATACCTGGATGATGGGGGAGGTAGATGCATCTAGTGTAACACCTGTTTTATACATTTTCGAAACATATGGTAATGTACACTTACTTTTTTAGTTATTAGTACTCAATACTGCATTATCAACCTATAAAAAAGTGATAGTCAAATAATGATGCACGTGAATTTAAATTTCGAAATTATTGACAAAAATTGGAGCAACAATAATAATAATGAAGAGCCTTAGGCCACTTGAATAGCCACTAGGACGTAGTAAAATGGTGGACAGTGTTATTTGAAAGAGAAGATATTTAAAAACAGATGGCTCCGTGGCCGAGTGGTTAAGCCGCTCGTCGCTCACTTAGGTGGCTCGGGTTCAGTATCAGGGGGCCGGCTGCATGTGGAAAGCGGGGTCTAGGCGGGTTTTCTCCGGGACCTTCTATTTCCCCCGCCATTCATTCTAGCAATTACTCCACAATCATCTTACCTGTCATCCATTTCACCATAATTTCATATCATTCATTACCTCATTTTCATATCATCGAGTTGATCATCCATCCTGGGTACTCTCTGATCAGAGCCACTCTTCCTCAAAGCTGTCTACAGGCGTTCGCTTGTAAGTCCTTCATAGAGAAGTGTAGAAAGAAAAGAAATTTAAAACTAATTTTCGTATTATCGGTGATTTTCACCATATAACTCATACTGTCAGCATTTGAAGTACTTTACTGTTGTACGAAGTTTAAAATACGTAGTATTAAATATTTCTGAATGTAACTACCAATTATACATGGCTTATCTTCACTATGCAATGCCATCATATAGAATATGGCAGGTGACATAAAAATGTTTGTGTAAATTGCGCACTACATCATTTAAGTTTGTCAGGAATTTTTGTAGTTGGAGGTTCATTAAAAATTCACGCTGCCGTTGCCTTTATGTACTGCGCTAATGTGTTCAGCTTTCCTTTCGACGTTAAAAACAGGTCGTTTTCGTTCCACTGAAACCAGGTTCCTTTAAATTTGCTGCTTCTTTGTTGAGGCTTACCTCAACTCGCGAAAAATGTTTGCAGTGGTTAATAAGGTTCTGTTTGGTAAATGTTAAGATGATAAATGTCGAGATCCGGGCATTTTTGGAAAGTATCGTATGCATTCGTTGTTTATTAGCATGGGAATCATAAGCAACGTTGTTACAAGATAGTAATCTTCGGTTTAACACCGATGGGAAATGGAATTGGATTGAAAATTTTGATTTTCTTAGAAATGGCTCTAACGATTTTGATTAGAATATCGTATATTAAAGATATTTACCTGACAAAATGTATATCTTGAACTTTCTGAGAATAGCGTCTGAAGACTTCTTTATTCTGGATGAATTTTACGAAATTTTGCAAAACTGCTAAACCGTAATATTTGGATACAAATTACCACACAAAAATGTAGAGCACGTTAAAACAAACAATTTATATTATGTACAATTTTTTCCAGGAGTTGATCATTTTTTAGATATTCCTTATTTTTCGTTTCATCTTTAAAAACTTAGTCTTTTCTCATACAGGAATTTGTCAACTCCTGTCCATGCAAACAAAAGAACTTTAATCACATAGCAACCAGCTTTTGAACTATCACTTTAACCTATAGTACTCCCTTATTTCGCTTCTACTTCCAAGTAAATAAGTAATTAGACTATTCCTGGTAATTTTTTATTGATTAACATGAAGTAAATGTATAAACTTTTTTAAGAGTAATTTGTTGCAGAGATGTAGAGAAAGTCATGTGAATGGATCATACCAGAAAATTCTGATAGCTAAATGTTGAATCTCTTTGAATGCCCAAAAATTTCAAAAATTTGCTATAAGAACTTTTTTTTTTAAATACCAGTTCGGATCACACCAGATTTTTTGAGAACTCCATTTTTCAGCAGCCACCCTGTATTCCCAATTATTGTCAAACGAGAATTTTGTTTTTCTTTACATTTGTGTAATGTTTGATTTGTAACATATCTGCTTCACATTCAGATGATGTTCGAGCTTGGGTTAGGGTGAGTTTCTCTATGAACCATAGCACCATTTCAACTATTACATTCATTCGTCGTCCCACATCATTTGCTTAAAAAATATGTAGTTGAACAGAAGCGGTGTAAGGGATGAATGAATGGAATTGCATATAAGTTCATTCCTATGTATCTGGTTCCATTTTTAAATTAATGTTTTATAAGCATATATGTATTTGACTTTTCAGCTTTATTCATAGAAATAGTCGAGATAAATACAGCTACAGTTCCAAATTCTCTCGAGATAAATTCTAGAGCTCTGGATACAAACCTGTAGATAGTATGCAAGCCCACTCCGTATTAATGCTGCTAATTATGAGTAGGAATATTTTTGAAAATGTTGATATTCACTTTGTTTACCTTGGTATACATTGAGTCTATATTCTTACTTTGTCTAGCAGTATATATGTAGAATATACATCGCAGGTGGAGAAGGTAAATTACATTCCACTCAAGAACGATACCGAGATTGAATAAAAAATTATTTTTAGAGAAAGATCCGGTATGGACAGCATAACTCAAAATCGAAATATCGGTTAAAGGCAATGTTGGAAATAGGTCAATTGAACGTGGCAGTATCTCATAACAGTAACTTCCATTATTATTATTATTATTATTATTATTATTATGCAGTAAACAAAGTCTTTCATAAAAACTGCGATGTGTTTAATATAACTACATAGTGTACGAAGTGTGAACAAAGGACCGCTGTCGATCCAGCCATATGTAAACGAAATATTCTCTATCCTTCAGCGTTTACTGAAAATCATAGTGTCGCATCCTTGGAAAATACTGAACTTAAATACCAACTTTGGTATTTAGCCGACTTTTCGTTTTTGAGCTATGCTGATCACACACACACACACACACACACACACACACACACACTTTTTTTTTTTTTTTTAGTGTTTGAAGCGAATCATTTTCGAGATATTCCTAGTTATTGATTATGATTTTTAAATACTTAAACTTTTCTCAAGCAGGAAGTCGTTTTTCTTTTGTTTTATTTCTGACCATTAAAGAGAACCGAATTGGTATTAAAAAAAAAAAAGTTCTTATAGCAAATTTTTGAAATTTTTGTGCATTCAAAGAGATTCAACATTTATCTGCCCCCCCCCCCCTTCACTTGCATCTGGCTCTTCAGCAATTTAAAGATCGTGCAGTCCGCCTCTGTAGTGTAGAAATCTGCCTCACATTTAAGAGGTCCCGAATTCTAATCTCGGTTACGGTGACTTACCTGAATAGGTTATTTTTTTTCGGACTTTCCTATCTTGAGAAGACGAACGTATGTCGAGTAACTTTAAGCTCCATGGACCTCGGACTAATTTGAGCATCATTTCACCGATTTCATTCGATTGACCTATCATGTTTAAGGACGTTAAGAAAAACATAAAACAAAGCAAAAAGTATATATATATATATATATATATATATATATATATATATATATATATACCTGTTTCCTAGCATACTATTTTATAATACAACGTTTTTCTGAAAACGAAATTTTCACACTTTTAAAATGTTTTTCACGCTTCAAGCTTTATTTAAATACCTACAGCTAAAATTTCCCAGAACGCGCAGAAGTATCCATTGTAATATTACGGCGACAAAATTATTGTAACACCAATAGTAATTTGTTTGAAAAATATTAATGTTAAGTTAAAATGTCTTCATTCAGTAGGTAACCAAAATTAAAAAAATCTGATGTGTTCCTTTCACATGACTTTCTCTACATCTCTAAAAAAAATTATTGTTAAAAAGCTTATGCGTTTATTTACTTAATGCTAATCGAGAAAACATTAGCAGAAATAGTCTTATTACTTGCTTCCTTGTAAATAGAAGCGAAATAAGGGAGCACCATAGTTAAGATGATAGTCAAAAGTTGGTTGCTATGGGATTAAAGCTCCTTTGTTTGTATGGACAGGAGTTGACAAATTCCTGTATGAGAAAAGTACCCATTTTTCAAATCTGAAACCAAACACAAGCAACATCTAAAATACGATCAACTCCACGAAAAAAATGTATATAACATAAATATTGTGTTTTAACGTGCTCTGCATTTTTTGCATGGCAAGTTTTTGTCCATCTCTTACGGTTTAGCAGTTATGCAAAATTCCGTAAAATGTATCCAGAATAAAGTAGTCTTAAGAGGCTATTCCCAGAAAATTCAAGATATACATTTTATTTGTCAGGTAAATGTCATTAATATACGATATTTTAATCAAAATCGTTAGAGCCATTTTTAAGAAATTCAAAATTTTCGAAATTTTTTCCATTTAAAGGGTAGTTTGGGATGGGGGGATTTTTCTCAAAATCTTCGTGTTGCATCCCTGGAAGATACTAAACTTAAATACTAACTTTAGTATTTTACCGACCTTTCGTTTTTGAGTTATCGTGTTCACAGACACACGGACACACACACACGCACGCACACACGGACCTTTTTCTGAAAATACCTTTTTTGGATACAGGGGACCCTAAAACATATATTTCCGATGGAATCTTGGTATCGAATTTTTTGGTGGAGTGCAATACCTTCTCTATACACTATGTATATAGTGCGTGTAGAGAAAGTAAAATCACCGTGAAAAGTTTTTGTGCGTGGTTCAAAGCTGCGATCCAAAAAATGTCAATAAATTTGCTCTAATTTGGAGGAGTGTGGAACATTTTGATTAAAAAAATCAATTAGGTCTTCGTCAATGGCGCTGGCAATTGCTAGGATCATATCAGCGCCGCTCGTGTGCCGTAATTTTGTCCCACTGGTGTTCTTTAACGTGCCAGTAAATCTGACATGGGACTGTCGCTTTTAAGCACACTTAAAAACCATCAGTCTGAGTCAGGTTTGGAACCCCCAATTTTGGGTTTAGAAAGTCAGCGCCTGGGTCACCCAGACCGATTCATATAGGTAATGCAAAAATAAAATAAATAAAATAATGGAAGAAAAATTAAATAATTTATATTTTGCAAAGTATTTAACTGGTTTGAATGAATGTTGTATTCATATTAACGTAACAGGAGTGCAATTACAGTATTTTTTTTTTTCGGAAATGTCTGTGCAAAAATGTTGAAATTTGAAACTTCACTCTTTGCTCTTTCTCAGTGTTCTTAGCAAGAGCAGTGTTTTTTAATGCTGAATATTTTGTTTCAGAATAGGCTGTGTGATTTCTAAGATACTTTTCTCTCTTTCTCTCATTTCTTTCTTATAATATAAATGTACAGTTGTATTGCGCAGTGTAAGTGTGCATCACATTTGCTCGTTTGAAATGGTGACAAAAGAATACGAATCAAGATGCAGTTGCTACAGCAAGCTAAATAGCACATATCATTCAGCAATGATAAGCATATAACATGATTTACAGCGGCTCAGCAAGCACGTCTCTTCAGTTTTGCCCACCACAACGCCCCTGTCATGGCTATTCAACGTGTCGTCATTTTCCAACTCCCCGTGCAGTCATAAAAGACATATTATCACCAGCGTGAACAACGAACGGCTTTTATGATCTCCTGCTGACGTGGGGGAAAATATGGCTTATTAATTCTCTTATCTGAGGATGGTAAACGTGCAATTCCATGTTGATTCCCCTACTAGACGTCTGGTAACCAGCACGTGTCTGAAATTCTGAAATACAACATGTAATTAATGAATAATCTGAACACTTTACTTAAAATTTAGGATTATATAATTGTAGAGACTGAAATCTGCTCCTGCGATATATTTCAAATGCTTACAGGGAATGTGAATATTAATTAAAATATATTGTAACGCTCATGCGTTTTTCTCTACTTATTAATATCACCAGGGATGTCAGTAGATTGTTTTCATAATACAACCATGTCCCTACCTCCTATGTATATTGTAATCCTCTCAAAAATTCGATGCCGCGATTTCACGGGAAATACATGTTTCGAGGGCTCCAAAGATTCCAACATAAATTTTGAGGTGGTTTCTAGATGAACTTTAAATATATTATGTATGTTTCTCTTTTATTCTACAGGGATTGTAATAGTTAGACTCATTAAAGTCTCATATGAATTTAGTGAAAAATTTGTATTTACAGAAATATTAAGCTTAATTTTTAACTGTAATTCAGTTTTAGAAACCGGTTCGTGTGGTATGTATGTGAGTGTGTGCGCGCGCAGTATAACTCAAAAACGAAACACCGATTAATACCAAACTTAGTATTTAAGTTCAATATTTTCCAATGATTTTCAAGAAAATTCCCCCAGCAAATTACCTTTTTCAATATTTTCCAAGGATGCGATGGGAAGATTTTCAAGAAAAGTCACCACAGCAAACTGCCCTTTACGTGGAAGATTTTTCGAAATGTTCGATTTTCTCAAAAATGCCTCCAACGATTTTGATTATAAGACCATATATTGATGCTAATTAGATGGCAAATAAAATGTAGGTATACCTTGAACTTTTTAGGAATGACCTCTGAAGCTCTCTTCATTCCGAATTGCTTTTGCATAACTGGGAAACCATGAGATAGACAAAGACTTACCACACAAAACATTTAGTCTCATGTCAAGTCTCTTTCTTTATGGGGAATTAAACAATTTTGAAATATTTATTATTGGTTTCAATTTTAAAATACTTATACTTTCCTCAACTGGGATGTTATTTTTGCGCTCCTGGACAAGCAAAGAATAAATTCCACCACATAGCGACAGCTTTTAAAAGATTTGACTATCTTTTAGTCTAATATATTTCCTTGTATGTTTTAACAAAATGTGTAATTAAAACATTTATGCAAATGTTTGTCTGTATTAACGTGAAGTAGTTAGAAGAATATTTATTTTAACGAATAGTTTGTTGCGCAATAGTTAGAGAAAGTCGTTTGAGTGTGACAAAGATTTTATTAAAATTATATTTATTTACGAAAGCTCTAATTAAGCTATTGAATTTCTTCTAGTTCGCTTAGTTGAGAATCTGTGCACTAAATTTCAAAGGTTATATTTGACAGTTTCTGCAAAGATAGTATGAATCGGACAGCTGATTCACAAAATACACTTAGATATACCATATTTATTGAGTGCATGTTGCAGACTTTGTTATTGTTATATTATTATTATTATTATTATTATTATTATTATTATTATTAATTTCCCCCTCCCCAGATCTATAGCTCCGTTAACTCCTAAGGTCATGTCGGGAACTTTTAACTGTCACTTTGGTGATTTAGTCTTTGAGCTTTAGTAGCTAACCGTAGGTTTTTCACACGCTGATTCACACTATTAGTCTCGATGAATGGTATAATCCTAATTAAAGAAACGTTACCACTACCCGACCGGGAATCGAACCCAGAACGGGTGAGAAGTCATTTTGCTGATCACACGATCTCGAAGGCAGTCCAGATGTAATTGAGCAAGCATGTTAAACTTTTTGAGTTTACCTTCAATAGCTTAAAAGAAATTGATGTTTTACTGATTCACTTTTGCTTATTTCATTCCCCTATCTCCCTTTAGTTAAAATATCCACATAATTTAAGCTAATTTTCATGAGACTTTGCTTCAGTGCTCACCATAATGTCGATATGCGATTTTAGCCAAAATATTTGGAGCCATTTTTGAAAAAATAACTAAATCGTTGATTATTGTTTTAATTGAGAGGTGGGGATTCTTTGAAATTCTTCACTTTCTCCTTCTTCTTCTGCTTCTTCTACATAATAAAGATTAAGAACTGTTCGGAGACTAAACTGGTCATTCTATCTCCTGCATGTCGTCCTGTATCTCTTCGTCTTCTTGGTCTATATTCTAATGCTGTAGTGGGTATCTTGAAGGCAGCATCCTAAGAACATGTTTCCTCCATTTTTGTATAGTTTATGTTTTCTATAATTCTGGCTTCTCCTATTTTGGAGCCTATAATCTTATTCCTGAGCCTATCTCTTTTAATGACAACACGTACTGCTTCAAGTCGCCGGTCCCCATAGCCATGCTCGCTAAAGCCTCTCGCTTTTTTTTTTTTTTTTTTTTTTTTTTTTTAAACAGTACCGGAGTCTCATCAGGACTCCGGCACTGAATATCCTGCTTTTATTTACTTTTTTTTTCTTTTTACCTTGTTTTGCCGTATTATTACTGTTTTCTTATTTTTACAACACACACATATACACAAACATATAACACCCATGCCCAAGGCGGGACTCGAACCCACTATCCCCAGCGCTACGAAGCACCAAAGCGAGACGCTTTAGCGAGCGTGGCCATGGGGACCGGCTGCTTCGTTGGTAGTGGATCGTGGATTCGAGTTCTGCCTTGGGCATGGGTGTTAGGTGTTGTGCAAAAGTCTGTTGTCACGTACATGCCTTGTCCATCATTTACCGTCATATTTAATTGCTGGCTTTGACACTGTATGCAATCTTAATCTTATATCCTTCCTGGTGCACATGCCGAAATACCCTTTGATGCAGCCATTTAAGTTTTTACAATTTTCTTAATACTGCATTCTAAGTCCATGTTCATTTTCTGTTGCAGAAGTTTTGCAATCGAGATACTCAAACTTTGACAATGGTTTATATTCTCATCTTTAATTGCTGTATTTACTTTTCGTTACTCACGACGACGTATTTTAATTTTATGCAGATATTTTCAGATTGTATAAAGTTGCTAAATAATTTAATTTTGTAATGGCAAATTGCAAATCGGCTTCTGTTTCTGTTGATAAAACTGATCATCTGCGAACAACGTAAGCTGATTTCTATTTTATTTGCTAATTTAATGCCAGTTGTTTAAGCCACTTCCATCAACAACTTATTTATATGTATACCGTTTGAGTCCACTCCTGTGACGTAGTTTTTTTATTTCACTTCACATCCTATAAAAGGTGCATGAACATGAAATTTGGTATTCACCCGGTTTTCCGATATCGACATTTTCTGGTATGTGCTGTAAGTCTACAACACGAGACTACCGGTTTTAATTTACCTTTCGAAGAAAGTCATACTAAGATTTTTACACCCCAAAAAATTCGTCGCCCTCCCCTGTATTTGAACCTGCGAGTTATTGATGAAGCTATCTGTGTTCCTGAGCAAGTGATGAACATTTTATTTTGTTCATCTGTGGAAAAAAATGTGTTCTTTTGGGCGAGGAGGAGGGAATGTAAAACTAATGCTGGTTGCAAGAAAACCGCTAGTTAATTGCCATTCTGACAGTAGTTGTCAAATTATTAAAGATACTCTTTAGTTTAACTTGTTTCAGGTACGACAATTAGCAATCCGACAACTGCTACTATTCCTTCTTTTAAGAGGAACAACTGCTAAGCTATAGTGCAGACGTGGCCCGTTCCAAGTATTCCCTTTTTGAACGCTGCACATCAAGAAAACTCTTATATGCTCCATTCACATGACTTTCTATACTTATTCTGCAACAAGCTATTCTTACAAATGCTAATTCTTCTATCTACTTCGTGTTACTCGAGAACCATTAGCAGAAATGGTTTTATTAATATTTATTTGTAGGTGCAAGAAGAATAAATGAATACACTAGGTTAAAACTATAGTCTCATCTTTTAAGAGCGGGTCTTTATATGCTTTCTTTGATTTTGCGTTCTCTTTACATGGCCAGGAGCAGAAAAGAAGAAAAACGAATGATGTTTTCCCATTATTGGTACTGAAAAAATTAAACTAATATCAAGAAATATATTGGAATTGGTTCACAAAAAGAAGGGTGGGCGTGACAAACTGTGTTTTAACGCGATCGTGTAGTAACACTTCTATCCTTTACGGTTTACCAGTTATGGAAAAGTCGCCCAGAATGAAGAGGACCTCAAAAGTTTTTCCCATAAAAGAAGATATACGTTTCATTTGTCATGAAAATATCATAAACATATGGTATTATAATAAAACATTGTTATTCATTTTTTAGAAGATCAACATTTTGAAACATGTTCTATATAGAGGTAGTTTGAGGTGGAGGGTTTTCTTGAAAATCTTCGTGTTGCATCCTTGGAAGATACTGGACTTAAATAACAAGTTTAGTATTTAATGTGCTTTACCGTTTATGAGTCATGGTGTTCGCAAACACATTCACACACTGGTCTGTTTCTAAAAATTCTGTGTTTTTGTTTTATGGGTCCTCTAAACAAGCATTTTCGGTAAAATCTCGATATCCAACTTTTGGATGGAATGCAATACCTGCTCTAAGTGCATTTTAAAAATTTTGGGTGATTACTTTCTCGACCACGTGTATAGCAGGCAGAGGAGATACTGTACTTCACCCTGAGTGCGGAGCTGTGCAATCAGTTATGTTGCAGCAAGAGAGCCAGACGCATTCCAATCTTTTGTCAAGGTTGTTCTCGGAGTATCAAGCTCATGCGAATTATGAAGACTAATTTAAATGCAATTGCTGGCCATCCTCTTGAACTGTTAAAAGCTCTTGAGGGGACACTTTCTATTGGAACCCCAGCACTTAGACGGCTCCCGCCCCTCGCCCGGCGGTTCTTTTGTGATGTACTCATTCACTTCCGAGAAGTAGGGGACATGCGTGAGTAATGTATGACGGCTACACTTTGGTGGGTGGTATGACTTGCTTGGTGTCTGCACCGCTCCATAATATGAAGCTAATCCCACTAGATGTGATAAAAGTCGTTCTTTTTGTGAACACGTTCTGTGAGTTCCGGCTCATTTAAATACACGTGTTCACAGTGCTACCGCTTTATGAAGGAACTGCTCTTCCACATAGACCGAAAAGAAGTTAACTTTCAGAAATAGCTACTGTAATCTGCTGTAAGGCAATGTATCTATCAACATTCAAACATCCACAGTTTTCTTGCGATTGTTATGACCCAACACATAAAATACACGTGCATACAGAATGTTAATGTGTATAAAACCATTGTTAAGATATTAATTACTTTATCTAGCACGTGTGCACAATGAGCATAGTAAGTAGAGAAGATATTTTATTCCACCCAAATTTGATGCCGAGATTCACCAGAAATAATTCAAACAAAGTATTTTTTTAGAAAAAGGTAAATACTAAATTTGGTATTTAAGTTTAATATCTTCTAATTTTTTTTTAGAAAAAGGTAAATACTAAATTTGGTATTTAAGTTTAATATCTTTCAAGGTTTCGACACGAAGACTTTCAAGAAAATCCCCTCCGCCACCAAATTATCCTTTGCATGGAAAACATTTTGAAAATATTTTTTTAAAAAAATTGCTCTAACGATTTTGTTTAAAATACTATATATTAGAGATATTTACTTGACAAATAGAATGTATATCTTGAATTCTCTGGTAATAACTTCTGAATTCTGTATGAATTTTGCAAAACTGATAAACCTAAGAGATAGCCAAACACATATTTCACAAAAAATGTACAGTTTGTTAAAACACATTTTGTCAGATACATGCTTTTGTATAGTTTGCCGTTTCCGAGATATTCCTTGTGATTAGTTTCAATTTGAAGCTGGTTACTTCTCTCAAACGGGAGATAACCCTTTGTTTCATCTCTTTTTATTTTACTCTTGGCTGCAAAGCAAACCGAATTGTTTCAATTGTTTCACATAGCCACCGGCTTTTAAAAGGATTAATCTATCGCTTTAGCCCAGCGTATTCCATTATTTCCCTTTTGTTTAGTAGAAACTAATCTAATTATTTCTGCTAATGTTTATCTCATTACCACGATATAGATAATGGAATATTTTAATAGTAGTTTGTAGAGAAAGCCATGTAAATGGAACACAGTCTTTTTACTTTCTCTATACGTATTATGCACATTGTGTGTAAAGAAGATGTGTTCCACCCAAAAATTCGATACCGAGATTTCACCAGAAATACATGTTTTTGGTCGCCTGAATCCAAAAAAAACATTTCTGGAAAAAGGTCCGTGTGTCTGTGGACAGCTTAGCTCAAAAACGAAAAGACGGTTTAATACCAAACTTTGTATTTAAGTTTGGTGTCTTCCAACGATGCGACACGAAGATTTTCAAGAAAATCCCCCTACCCCCAAATACTCTTTACATGGAACTTTTTTTCGAAAATTTTGATTTTCTCAAAAATGGCTCTAAAGATTTTGATTAAAATATCTTATAAAGGTATTTACCTGACAAATAATATGTATATCTTGAATTTTCTCGGAATAGCCTCTGAAGACTATTTTATTCTGGACGAACTTTACGACATTTTGCATAACTGCTAAACCGTAAGATGGACAAAAACGTACCACACAAAAAATGTAGAGTACATTAAAACATACAATTTATGTTATATGCATTTTTTTATCGTGAAGTTGATCTTTTTGAGATATTCCTTGTTTTTGGTTTCAGCTTTAAAAGATGCTTTTCTCATACAGGAATTTATCAACTCCTATCCATACAAACAAATGAACTTCAGTCACATAGCAACCAGCTTTTGACTATCACTTTAACCTATAGTACTCCCCTATTTCGCTTTTACATACAAGGAAGCAAGTAATAAGATCATTTCTGCTAATTTTTTCTCGTTTATCATAAAGTAAATATAAGCATAATCGTGTTAACAATAGTTTGTTGCAGAGATGTAGAGAAAGTCTTGTGAATGGAACACATCATATTTTTTTTTACGTACAGTGTACATGGTACGTAGAAAATGTATTCTATTCCATCCAAATTTTTTATGTTGAGATTTCACGGGAAATATATCACCGTTGAATCAATAAATAGAAAGATAAATAATAAATAAATAAAAATAAAGTCAATGTGTTTGCGTGTGGTGTGAACAGCATATCTTAAAATCAAGTTTGTTATATATCAAATTTGATATTTCTCCAGCATCTTCAAAGGATGCGACAGGAAGATGCTTTCAAGAAAATCCTCCCACCCCAAACTACCTTTCACATGCAGTTTTTTTCAAATATTAATTTTTCTAAAAGTTGCCTCTAAAGATTTTGATTAAAATCCCATATGTTTAAGATATTTTATAACAAATGAAATGGTAATCTTGACTTTTCTAAGAATTGCCTCTGAAGTCCTATTCATTCTGGATGATTTTCGTATAACTAATGAACCGTAAGAGATAGACGAAAATCTTACAAAAAATGCAGTTCTCGTTAAAAATCACGCAATTAAGGCCACAATTTTGTGGAGTTAACCATTTTCGGAAAACCGAAATTCAATGTTCACCACTTAGCGGCCAGCTTTTAAAGGATTTGAGTGTTGATTTATCCCAGTGAATTCCATTATTTCGATTCTATTCTAGAAGGAACTAAGTAGTAACCATTTAAGTTAATGCTTATATTTATTTGCATGAAATAGATGGAAAATATGCTTTTGTAAGTGTAATTTGTCACAAAATAGATAGAGAAAGGCATCGGAATGGTACACATTGGTTTTTTTAATTCAGAATAAATTTTATTTTGATAGGGTTATATGAAATGCTCCTTGGATCTAGGATTTAATTTATCGCTCCCAAACTTTTAATTTGACTTTAGTATACAAACATTTTGGTGTCAGTATTTATTAATGTAACTACTTAAATAGAAACAAAGTATCTGTGTATAGGCTTTTAACTATGTTAATGTGTGTTATGGTTAATAATTAATTTCACATGTACTATTTCATGTGCTTTTAAATAGTGCATAACGTTTTTATATCCCTGAAATCTCAGAATTTTGGGGTGGAATGCAATACCTTCTCTACCTATTATGTGCAATATATATGGTAGAGAAAATAAAAATTATATAACCTCCAATAACTTGTTCCAATAAATAATTTTTGTTCGTCATCATCAGTAGTTCCTTTAGGCTTCTCAGTTGCAAACGCCTATGACATATTGTCTCAAGCACTAGGTGTTGAATAACTTTGTCTTCTTTATGAGATGATTTCAAACATTGCGACTTCAGTGAGTGTACTTCATGTGACACTTCTTTCTCGACGTATGAATGACGTAAATATCAATGCTGGTGCGCATATTTTGCAATACTGTTCCATTTGTCGAGTTTCTTTACTAATCTAGTAAAGAAACTTAGGTAAATATGTATGTTGACGAAAATTCACTTACGTCTATTTCGACAAAAGCTCACAGTATTTGCAGGTAAATGGTGTGATCACCTTAAAAGCAGATACAGAAACTTAAATTAAAATGGGATTATTGTTGTCGAAAAATTGAAGAATATGTAACTATAGTGGATTCACTCTAGTCTCCAGTTAAGGCCACGCACGGTAATCCTATTCATTCACTCTTTCTCCTTCTCGGTATATGCGTGCAAATAGTGTGGGAAGTGAATGAGTGTAAATATAATACTCACTCTCTTTGTGTGTGTGTGTGTGTGTGTGCGCGCGCGTGCGTGCGTGCGCACAAGGTGGGGGTGAATAATACAAATATTTGCGTCAGCGTTTGAAGACGATTGATAATCCAGAATTTTACTGTTTTTGATGGTTATTACATTTCTCAGACATTCGGTTGTTTACGTAACAAGTCACACGATTGATCCTCCTCTGCCTTTTGCCCTGCCGGATTATAGACGGTGATGTAAATATGTAAACTCAGCAGAGATATAGCTGAGGACCGTTCAAAACATATTAGACCTTCAAATATGTGACAATGATATTTGTAAGATATAATGACACACATGTTTTACACGCATTGCTCTATACCAAATATCAATTAATTTGTACTTATTTACCTCCCTGCTTATATACGAGTATAATCTTTCTACCACTCACCGGTTACAAGAGTTACAAGGCTCAAAAATAGTGCTATTGCTGTGCAAGAGTGGAGTTGAGTGTTGCAAAACCAAAGTGGGGTGGGATGTAAATGGCATTAAGTAGACTGGCGAAAATGAAGACACTATAGCCCTACTTGGGCAATATTTAGGGAAGTAAACATGTTGAAACTAAGGGATACAGGATTTATCCAATTATTTTCATAGAAAACTGAAGACCTTCAAGAAGACCTCTTGACTCTCAGTAATTGTAAGCCATGCGACATGTTCCCACGTTAGTCCTCACAGCAGTTGCTCACTTACCTTCCGAAGCAAGCGTTTCGAGATGTATCCGTTGAAATGTTCTGCAGCCATAAGACCAATTGATATGTTCAACGAACCACATTTCACTGCCCTTCTTTTAACAGGTTTTACTTTCCTTACATAGTACATGGCACATAGGCAAAAACGGTATTGCACTCCACCCAAAAATTTGATACCAGATTTTACCGGAAATACAAGTTTTAGGGTCCTCTGGAAAAAGAAAAAAAAAGAAGATTTGAGGAAATCCCCCACCCCAAATTACCCTTACATGGAAAAAGTTTCAAAAAGGTTGATTTTCTCAGAAATGACTCTAACAATTTTGATTAAAATACTGTGTATAAAAACTATTTGAATGGTAAATAAAATGTATGTGTTGAAGTTTTTGTGAATAGCCTCTCATTCTGAATGACTTGCATAACTGGTAAACCGTAAAAACAAAATTTAGATCTCGTTATAACACAGTTTATGTAATATTTTTTCTTGGAGTTGGCATTTTTGAGATATTCCTTGTTATTAGTCTCAGTTTTAAAATACTAAAACTTTCACATACGGGAATTTTTCAACTCCTGACAATGCAAAGAAACGGATTTCTCAACCCCATGGCAACCAGTTTTTAAAATAGTTGACTATAGCTTTTGCCTGGTGTATTCTCTTGTTTCACTTCTACTTACAAGAAAGCAAGTAATAAGACTATTTTTGCTGATGTTTATCTCGATTAGCATGAAGTATATAGAATAATTAGTTACTGAAATTTTTATAACATTTAACGCCCGCTTTTACTACTATGGCACCGCAGGCGATGGCACCGATGATATATGGAATATATGGAGCACCGGTGATGGATGCGATGGCGGAGGAAACCAGTGAATCCGGAGAAAAGCCGGCCCGTGTCGTTTTATCCACCTGATGAGGGTTCCATCCCTGGCTACTGCATGTGGATAAAACGACACAGGTGCGGCCTCAGTTACCGATATTTAGAGAAACACATATGAATGGAACACACCAGATTTTTTTTATTTTGGAGCTGAATACGGACAGTAATTCCTCTGACATTGTCTATTCTTTCGCTTATTAGTGGTTTTACAGTTTATTCTTACGAAAGTTTTTTCCCCCTATTTAATTTTAATCGGAATAAACCTTTGCAGAAATAATTGCAAGGACATTTGTTATACATACATAAGGAATTGCAATAGTCAAATCTTTAAGAACTGGGCGCTATATGCTGGCCTTAAAATTCAAGCCTACAGTCGTGAGAAACAACTGAAAATCCTTATGACTTATTAAGAATGACAAAGTAATGAATAATTCGAATAATAATCAATATTCTCCTTAAAGTGTTAACTCAATAAACAAGGATATCTCAGTGTAAACAATCTGATGTGTTCTATTCCATCCATTCTGAAACCAGGTATTCTTACAAAAATGTATGGTTTTAGCTAAGATATACATTAGCATAAATGGTCGTATTACTTAGTCCCTTATAAGAGTGGAGGAATAAAGGAAAAAGGAATTCACTATGTTTAAGCGATAATCAAATCTCTTAAAAAAAAAAAAAAAAAAAAAAAAAAAAAATCACTATGCGATTAAGGTTGAAATTCGGATCTCTTTGCATGCTCAGAAGTAAAACAAGAAGCAAAAACGTTTTGAGCAAGTATAAGTATTTTAAAAAAACTTACTACACAAAAAATGTAGATCTCATTAAAACACATATTTTATGTCACATACGTTTTTCTTGTAGATTTGATTGTTTTCGAGATATAAGTTTCAATTTTAAACTAGTAAACTTTTCTCAAACGGGACCATGCAAAGCGATCCGAACCTCAATTGTTTAACATAGCTACCAGATTTTAAAAGATTTGACTATGGCTTTACTAGTACATTCCCTAATTTCCCTTCTAGTTACAGGAAAGCAAGTAATAAGGTAGTCTGCTAATGCTTTTCTAGATTAGCATGTTGTGGATAAAATAATAATCTTTTGTAAGAAAATTTTGTTTGTGGAACAGTTTCATGTGATTGGAACACGTCCGATTTTTGTAATTATTTATTAATACTAGAACTTTTTGTAATTATTTATTCATTATAAAACGGGGCATGTTATAAGTAGTTTTCAAATGTTGGTTATAAATTCTGTCCCTGCTGATTAATATGAAATGAACATGTATACTTCCTGTGAAATGTACCAAATAAGTATCAAAGAGATCATCCTGTTAAGAAACAAATTTTATTTGTACGAACATATGCATATTAGGAAGACAACGAAAAACAAATGAAGTATTGTAACGGTTTCCTTCTCAAAATAACAAGCTCATTTAAGCTTTTCGTCTCTGCTTCCAAGGCTATTTTCGGTTCAAGACACGATTACACCCACTTAAGGCCATGCCATGCTAAACATCATGTCCACAAGCATTGACACGACAGGATCCTAAGTTGCAATTTTCCATTCCTGTTCTCTAGAGTAAAATGTCCTTCACTGCGAGGTCTTTGCAACTTTCACTGCATTTTGAATTAGTTGGGTTATTTTTTCTCACATAATAAGCAAGTAGCTTGCATTGCGAATTTCTTTTTAGGCCTTTAAAATCCTTTAAAATATGTAGCAAAACATATTTTCCGGAAGTTTGGAGAAAATTATAATCTTAAAATATTGGATCTCTGAAGCTTAAGCACTCGGACCGGTGTTTCCATGTAATCGGCAATTTTCTTGGAAAACGTTAAAATGAGACTGTGTAAATTCGATTTTCTCTGCTGCTAAAACCAAAATAGCTGATTATGTAAAATGTCATGGGCCTTCTAAGTGGTGCTCTTTTTTATACATAGATAACTGTTAATTCCCCTCAAAATCGGAAACTTCGCGCTGTAAATTTTATTTTCTTTCTTTGATTTACTTTTTCGTTTTTGCAGTAAGCAGAGAAAGTGTCCTACAAAATTCATTACCGAGATTTCATTGAAAAATACATATTCTGAGACCTCTTGGACCCAAAATACTATTTCTAGAAAAACGAATGTGTAAATGTATTTGTAAACGGTAAGTTAAAACTGTATCCTTGAAAGATGCTGACGATGAAGATATGAATGTTGACTTTCGTGGTTTAGATCGATGTTTAGCGCGTTGTCCTCACGATGTTGGATGTCCTTTACCGGGATTTAATAAAATAAAATTTTAACACTTTGAAATTGTTCCAAAAGCTTCATTGGCATTATTTAAACTATTACGTCGAATATTTTTTTCATCGGGAATTATAACAGCTAGAAATGTTTGCAAACATGTCCAGGTTTACAAACTGATATACGC
Source organism: Hymenopus coronatus (assembly GCA_030762935.1). NCBI lineage: Eukaryota > Metazoa > Arthropoda > Insecta > Mantodea > Hymenopodidae > Hymenopus > Hymenopus coronatus. Next base: position 41,128,745 of record CM060881.1, read on the forward strand.
TTTTTCAATAATAATAATAATAATAATTAATAATAATACTTCTTATATAATAATAATGATATATTATTACCAGTATTATATGCTTACCATTCAAAACTTACTCTTTTAAAAGAGCCTTCAAATGGTATTCCTTAGCATTTCATTATCATATTAAAGAGGTAGCATTGCCGGTTTAATAATGCGCTTTCCGCAACTCTGTCATCAGAAACAATCACTTTTAAAGTGATTGAAAACTGTAAAATATCGAAAATCTGATACTAAAGTTAAGACATCTAACAATATCGAAAGAAAGAAAAAAAAAAGTCGGAAAATTACAATGGTATGAAGACTATGAATATAATTAAACTAAGGATAAACCTCCGTAGATTAGTGGCTATACTAGCCTCTAATGCCCAATTTTGCGGATTCTACCCGGTGAGAGTATTGGATTTTTTTCGGATGTAAACATTCCTAGCATGACTTCCTTCGGAAGCGAAAAAAATTATTAGTTCCGTATAATGTTTATTTGCCCGTAAAATAAAAATAACCCTATACCTTGAAAGAAAAGGTCTCTGATCTACATTCGCCATGAAATTCCGAAATCATGAATTCGACTACATATTTCCATCTATGGGCGATGAGCTGATCCCTCGTCCCCATAAGCACATAATGGCGAGCTGGAGAATTAGAAATTTCCTGATTAAGGAACTACTGTAAATGAGGCCCTATATATGCCGTCATAACGTAATGGAGCTTGAACTGAAAAAGTTAAAATTGTAAAATTGTTAAGTATTATTTAATAGCTTTCTTTGCTAATTCTTTCAAGAACTATTTAAAACGAAATCAATCTCGCTACTAAAGAATTTTCATAATAACAAAAATGTTTACATTAAGTTAGGTTGAAAATATAGTAGTGATGATTAGGCTTCACTAATGTTGCTACATTAAGAATTGCTGTTTTCGATATTCCCATGTAAGTTTGGAAACAAATCTCAGTTGTATAAGCCATTAAATTATAAGATAACCCCTCTCGCGACCCCTCTCTACTGCACGAGAGATCCGAGAGTCGCCGGGAAAGTGGTGCCAGCAAAGGCGCACTGGAGTCCTTACCTTAGATAAATGCTGAAAATATTGACTATCTGCCCCCAAACAGGCAGTATAACAAGTTAAAATGTTCTCGCTCGTTCACCTAAGCTCAACAGCAGAAACCTACAGAAACATAGTGATAACACCATGCAAGAAATCACAAAGATTCCTGCTGCTAAGCTTAGACGAGTGAGCGAGAGTATTTTCGCAAATTGTCCTCCCCGAAAGATAACAGCAACAACTAGTAGATCCCTACCGTATTAAGCAGTTTGAAGAGGAGGGTTGCCTGCCCTCACATCACAACACATAACGTGCGTGTTGTCTAAGCAAGCAGGAGTGAATTACTCCTCTACACCATCCAGCAAATATATATGGGTCCTTAAAAAAAAAAAACTACTGGCACAACAGCCCGGCCAGGGCCTACCGCCCGGCCGCTGCGTTCCGCATCTCGGCCCAGGACAGGCGTCATGGATGGGGTGCAGTATTGGAGGGTGAGACAAGGTCACTGCCACGAGTCCCTCCCGGCCGGTTAATGTGGGTTTCTCAACCTGGAGCCGCTACTTCTTCATCAAGTAGCTCCTCAATTGGCCCTCCAGGGATATCAAGAGGCTGAGTGCACCCGGATCAAGTCTCCCAGCGGAGCAAAAATCCCCACGCCGGTACCGGGAATCGAACCCAGGTCTCCCGCTTGGCTAGCAGCCGCGCTAAGGAACGACTTCCAGGCTTGCAAATATATTTCTAACATAGGGACATGTCCTTGCTAATGGAATGCATAGCCAAGAATTGGCATAAAGCTTGAGAGACGCTTTCCTCCTAAGGTATGTTGGCAGTCGACATTCAGAGTATTATTTTGCAGTGTAATATTAGTCAAATGGAGTTGTCAGTTTTAACATTTCAATTGTTTATTAAAGTAGTCAGTTTTGTGCTTTTGTCCATTTTACTTCCTCTATAACGTATAATAAGTAGACGAATTCGATATCAAGATTTTGAGGCACATTGAACCCAAAAAGTATTTTGAGAAAAAGATTCCTGTTTGCTTGTGAACACCATAAGTCAAAACATGAAAATTCTATTAAATATCAAACTTTGTATTAAGAGTTCACACTCCAGGATGTGATACGAAGATTTTTTTTATTTAATCCCAGACTACCGGTTATATGAAATCTTTTTGGAAAGCATGGATATTTTTTCTTTCAAAAATGCTCTAGCGATTTTGATTAAAATAAAGTTATTTTCTTGATAACTGTATTTTGAATTTTTTGGGAATAGACTCTGGGTTCCTCTTCATTTTGGATGTCTTTTCCGTAGCTGCTAAACCATTAGAACAGACAAAATGTTACTACCCCAATAATGTAGATCTTACAGTTCGTATCTCACACAATTTATGTGTAAACAATTTGTTACTACCCCAATAATGTAGATCTTACAGTTTGTATCTCACACAATTTATGTGTAAACAATTTTTGTGGTGTTTACCATTTCCTTGACATTTCTTGTTATTGGCTAAATTTTAAAATACTTGACACTTCTCTCAAATAAGTTATTCTGTCCCCCCACCCTCTTTTATTTCTTTTTCCTGGTTATGCAAAGACAATTTTCAAACACATCTTAAAGCGACACACCCTAACACTTAAGTTACACATTCCGTTATTCCCTACCTTATACCTACAAGAAAATACACAAAGAATTTCTGCAAACGTTTGTCGTTAACACGAAGTATTCGGTATAAGAATAATTACTGAATGGTTTTATAAGAGTAGATGAGTTGTGACAGTACAACACAGACGTTTTAAATGTGATATTTTCCATTACAAAATTGACTCATCCTATCACTCCATTAAAACAAGGAGTCTCTGGAAATAAACGGGCAATAAACGGATTCGCGGGAATGCTGCATTGATGTATTGCGCTAACCAGTTAAGTAAGGAGGGAATTGTAAGAAGTTGTACTTGTTACGGAAAGTACCTCATTGTTTTTCCATTGCGGATTTTGTCCTTCTTTCCTGGAATCTTTTTTTTTTTTTTTTTTTTTTTTCAGTCATTGCATACATTTCATAATTCATAACCTTTAATATCATCGTAAAACTGAGCTAGCAATAAAAGTTTATTACAACTATATGTATTCAGAATGCACCTCTTCATTTCGTTAATTTTGTTTTTCAGATAGATCTGCACTGAAAGGTTACCTTACACCAGGTTGTTCCAAACAGGCTGCGCGCAAGAGCACTAAGATGCTCACTTACAGGGGTATGCCTACAAAATGCAATCGCCTCAACATTGAGGGCAAACTATCGTCACGGTTAAATAAAGTGTTGGGAATGCAATTGCAAGCACAGTGAAGTGACCTCTGCCCCATAACGCATTTGCTATTACCTGCTATTTCGCTGTGTTCTGAGGTTTGTGTTTGAGTACGCAAGAGTACTCTGGTTCAGGCGAGCAAAGCTTAAACATCCTACTTTAAATATACAAACATATAAATACATATATAAATCATACATCTAGTCGTTTATGATGACCTAATGGATAACATATCTTGCGGAAAAATAAGCGGCGGGGCAGTGGGGTGATCGCCTGGTGTAAGGTATCGTAACTTGTTTTACTACGTATAGGTAGTGAGTCGGGGAAATATTATATTCCACTTAAAGCTATGATTGAAGATTTCGTCGGAAATATTTGTGAGGCCCCATGAACCAAAACCAAGTATTTTTAAATTATGTGTATGAAGAAAAAGAAGACCGAAAAATCCCGTTCACGAGACCGTGTTCCATGCCGTTCACGAGACGTGTTTCATTAACGACCCCGGCTACCCGTGTTAGTGTGTGTATGTAAGAGTGAGAGAGAGAGAGAGAGAGAGAGAGAGAGTGAGATAGAGAGAGTGAGTGTGTGTGTGTGCATGAAATAAATTTCTTTCCAAAAGTTGCACCGCAATTTCTAGATTTTAAATAGTGAGAAGCGGGGACGGAGACCGATGTTTTGCTCCGTGCGTTGAAATCAATGTCAAAATGGAAATACTCGTACAATAACGAGGATGAAATCATACAAAAGGAAATTCCTTCACGCTGCATTGCGAATCCTGTACAGTCCGCCAATAAACATTCACAACTCGCGATAGCAGTGCACAGGTTTACTACGTATCTGGCTGTTTTCCAGCTCTACCGTATAGGGTTGCCAGGTACAGAAACTGGAAACACATTTATTCATTGAGGTAATATGACCACATTGTAACATGCAGTCGTCCTCCAGGGTCTAGGGTTAACGCGTTCTCTGGTTCTAAAGATCGCGGGTTCAAACTCGGTGGAGGGAGATGGATTTTTTTTGGGCGTAAAAATCCTTAGGCTTCCTTTGGAAGGGAAGTAAATCCATTGGTCCCGTTTTGTAGATTTACGTCACGTTCAAGAACCTCAAGTATGATAAACATGCCTCTGAGCATAGTTAAGCGATCTTTCACGCCCAATATAAAATGAAACGCTGAGAACCTCAGCAGTCAAAGAACGTCCGTAAAAAAAAAATCAGTTTCAACTTGCCAGTTTTATTGAATAACTAAAATATGAACCTTAACTGAGAAAAGTTAATTGCTCTGTAAGAAACCCAATACCATTTGTGGTATATTGCGTTTTGTGTGATCCTGTCCCGAAAGTCTACAAATATGGACTTCTTTCCGGATCGCAATTGTATCCCGTAGCTAATTGAAAATTAAACATGTCCATATGTTATGTAAAGTCATTTTAACGTTGATATCTTCGCTGTGAGAGGTAGAGAGGGTCCCCTCTACTCCTAGAGGGTATAGAGGCTATTGTCTACTATTTCATTTGACAAGAAGAAGAAAGATATGTTCTTGTATATACGCGCACCTTTATCTTAGTTGTTAGTTTTACAGGGTTGCGAGCGTCAGGAGGAAGAGGAGAAAGCTCGCCTTTCTTTTCGCAAATTCTGAATAAAGTTGTTTTTGTTGTTTTATATAACTCTGAGATCTACACACGGAAAGAAGCTTTAGCATTGAAGCCACTAGATATCAGGATGTATCGCGTAATTCATGTCTCAATGTTGTCGCTCTACTTCCTAAATTGTGCGAAACGTATCGAATGAAGAATAGGGAGCCGAGCGCTAAAAAGGTGTGCACAAAGTAATAATGCTAGGATATATTGGGCTAAGGTTTACAATGAAAAATATACGTGTAATTCTCTCACCTTAAAAAAAATAACCTTTTAGCTGAAGAATATTCCGTCACGTTGTATTTTTCAAATTTTATTGATTCTAGAGTTGAGTTATTAACTTCAAATACTGTGCGTACCTTCACATTTAGGCCGTAAAATGTACGGGAGTGAAGATCTTCTTACCGTTTTCGGAAAAGGAAGCGTTTTTGAGATTTTTTCAGACCAAAGTGTTGCAGACAAAGCATTAACTTCTACTGTAGTACATTTTAATGAAGATTACTAATTGTACCATACGATTTAATGCATAGAGCTATAGTGGGGCATAGCATATCTGTGTCTATCTATTAGGATCACGGTCCTTAATCATTGTACTGGAACAAAATGTATGATGCTAAATTTTGGTTAAACTACTCTATAAGAACGTACTATGCCAGTAACCAACAGAAAGTGGGTGCAAATATTCAGCAATAGACGACGTAAATTGTTTATCTTATTCGCATTCAGGAGCTGCGGAATAGGTAGGTGTGTTTCAAGTATGATCTGATTGTTTTTTCACACAAGCCGTGTGTAGGACTGGAGTCGGATAGGTAGCCGGGATTTGAACTATGGATCTCTTGGTCTCTAGCCGGTTGCTTTACCACTGATCTACCATGGCAACATGCCGGTATGCCATTAAATTTCTCAACAAAAATCCCGACAGTTCAAATCCCGGCTATGGCTTTGCATTTTTCAGTCTGACTCTACCTATCCTAAAATATGGACTAGAAATCTATGCAGCCTAGGAATTAAATGGTTTTCCTTGCTGTAAATAGGGTTCAAACCCGGCGGAGGACGATGGATTTTTTCGGGTGTAAAAATGCTTAGCATGGCTTCCTTCGGAAGGGAAGTAAAGCCGTGGGTCCCGTGTCGTAGATTTAAGGCACGTAAAAGAACCTCAAGCCTGATAGAGTGGTCTCTGAGCAAAATTAAGCGGTCTTTCACGCCCAAATTAGAATGGGACGCTGAGACCCACAGCAGTTAAAGAGCGTCCATAAATAACACGCCATTTCCACTTTTTTTTTTCTGTAAATACCGGGAAGGATTTCAGCAAGTGTGACACATAAGGAGTCGTACTAGGTATATATGTGTGTGTGTGTGTGTGTGTGTGTGTGTGTTCTGTAGCTAGAGGTATTTTTATTACATTTTACATAACTGAAAAGCAATGAGGGGGAAATGCAATTTACCAAACAGCAGGCATACCCGGCGTGTACGACTGCCTTTTAAAATCTAGAATGACGGTTTAATTAATTTCATTTGCTCTCCATCCGCAATCTTGATCGAGTTATTGTACAATGAATTAAAAGACCCTTTAGCTGAATCCTCCCTAGCTGCTATTTTGAAAATTCCAAGATATTCGCATTAATGCATAAAAAGAAAAAAAGTCTGCCATTCTAATGGAAGTGAAATTGGCAGATGTTGAATTTCTCACCTCTATACTCACACCTCCATGAACATTTTCCATATTCTGGCTATGTTATAAGCCTGAATCTATAAACGCTGAAATAACTATACCCGCAAATAATGTTTCACATGGCCGAACTGTTTCCAAATGTTCATGCTTTCGAATACATGTACGTATTTGAAAAACCATACTTCAAAATGTTATGCCTATTATTTAGTTTCACATGAAGTTAAAAAGCAAGCTAGAATTTATCGTGGTCGAGTGATCAACGACTGACTTCTCGCTAGGGGTCGCCCTCCGTGATGTAATAGTTACTATGGTAACTTCATATACCCAAGGTTGCGGGATCAAACCCGGTGAAAGACGATGGATTTTTTTTTTTTTTTTTTTTTTTGGGCGTAAAAGTCCTTAGCATGGCTTCCTTTGGAAGGGAAGCAAAACCATTGGCCCCATGTCGTAGATTTGCGGCACATAAAAGAACCTCAAGTCTGATAAGGAGGCTTCTGAGCAAAATTAAGCCTTCTTTCACGCTCAGTATAGAATGGGACGCTGAGAACCACCGTAATTAAAGAGCGCCCATAAATAAAACGCCATTTCATTTCATTTCCGGGCTGGGAATGAGAATTTTTATTTAAATACTCTCCATAGAGTCTGAAAGTGTGGGTATAAGAGTGAATGTGCATTTGAAAAACTTACAGTAAGCTACCTGAAATTCTCTTTACACACTATCTCTGTGTTAATCCTCCTCGTATACAGGACACCCCACAGACTTAAAAATCAGCGCCTGGAGTCATACGCCTGTTGCGGAGTAGAGGCTCTGGATCAGAGGGGGAAAAAAAAAAAAACTCGTATGAAAGTGATATGAAATGTTGAGGTGGATGACAGGAAAGACGATGGAGAAACTGGTGGATTTAATAGCTGGGGAAACGAATAACCCGAAGAAAACCCGCCCAGGCTCCGCTTCGTCCGTCACAAATCCTACATGCGGTCTCCTGGGATCGAACCCTTACCTGAAGTTCAAACAGTAAAAATACCAGTGTATCGGTTTAAAAGTTCCCTACATTACAACAGCAATTTAAGCTCGTTTAGAAATGGACATATAAAAGAATGGATTTTTTTTAGCATGAAATAATCTGTGAATTAATTGTTTTTTTCGCACCAGCCGTGTGTAGGGCAGAAGTTGGAGAGGTAGAGTCAGATTGAAAAATTCAGTGCCGGCTATGGCATTGAATGTTTTAGTATGACATTTTCTATTTTGCAAAATAGGTCTTGAAATAAATTAATTGTAACTCCTTTTTAATTAAAAATTGATTGCATTGTGCTTCTTACTTAATTTATAATAAATAAGGACATTAATATATCTTACTACCAGGTCGAAACAGATAACTGCGTCTCGGTTATCTGTATTGTCTTATGCAGCCTACAACAAGATGTGGTTTGAAGCCATATTAGAGAATACTTTAATTTTAATGACAGGAAGTAAGTAGAAAACATTATACTTTCTCTGCCACCTATACTGTTCCAGCTTGGGTCAATATACTTCAGCATTGAGAGCAACCTATCGTCACGGGTGATTCTAAGTGTTGAAATGAAGTGGCAGGAATACAAGCATTGTGCAATGACCTTTGCCAGTGGCATATTGGCTTTAGCTCCCCCTCCACAGAGGTTTGCGCTTCAGTGCGCGTGAGTACTCTGATTCAGCCGAGTTGAGTTGGAACAGTTTGGCCTGTATATTAGGTAGAGAAAATATTGCATTCCACCCAAATATTTCATGTCAATATTTCACCGTAAATAAATGTTTAGAGGCCAGTGGAATCCAAAAGGGTGTGCTGTGTGTGTGAGTATGCGTGTGCGGGCGTGTTTGTCCCTGTCTCTGTGAATTCAACCCAAAGATGCAACACAAAGACTTTCAATAAAATCCCCTTACCTCTAAATATCCTTTACATGGAAAATTTCTCGAAACTTTTTTATGTTCTGAGAAATGGCCCTAGCGATGTTGATAAAATGGCATATATTACACATATTTACATGGCAAATAAAATGTATATCTTGAAATTTCTGCTTGTAAGTCCTCTTCAGTCTTAAATAACTGACAAACGATTAAACGCTAAGCGATAGACGAAACCATACTGCACAAAAATATAGACCTCTTTATAACATCTGATTTTTTATTAGTACTGCTTGAAATAAATATGAAAATATATGATTTGCCTAATTTCGACCATTCCATAGTGGAGCTGAATTGTCACTATAATCAAGTTTTATATTTTTTGTTATTCAACCTTACATTATACTATTTTAGCCTGGTCAGAAGGCTTTATGATATAACCTATAACTCTCATTCTCCTATACTGGTTTACGCTAAAGTAAAAAATTACTGAAATTCAGGTAAAATGCGTAGTGATTCTTTTCGAACTAAATGTTAGAATACATAGATGTATAAACGGCATATTTGGGATACATACTTCATTTTAGTGCCGGGTGGAGATTATTACAGAAAATGTAAATTACAAATAATTTTTATTATTTCGCTGTTACTTCAAAGAAACCCTTCAAAAATATTATTACATATATATTATGTATAAATGATAAAAGTTGCATGTTTTAGCGAGATCTCCATTGTTGTATAGTAAGATTTTGTTTATTGTGGTTTACCATTATGCCAGTCATCCAAAATGAAGAGTACTTCATATATAGAAAATACGGAATACATTTTATTTGCCATACAAGTATATTTAATGTATGACATTTTAATCAAAATCGTTAGAGCCAGTTTTGAGAAAATCGAAAATTTCGAAAAATCTTCGATTTAAGGGGTAATTTGGAATGGAGGATTTTTCTGAAAATCTTTGTCGCATCTTTGGAAGCTACTGAGTTTACATACCGGGTTGGTACTAACCGACTTCTGTTTTTGAGATATATTATTCACAGACATACAGAAATCGTTTTACTTTCTCTACATAGTACATAGTACATGGTACTTAGGTAGGGAATGTATTGCACTCACACCCAAATATTCGGTACCGAGGTTTCACCGGAAATATACGTTTTAGGGTCTCCTGGATGTAAACAAAATTTTAGAAAAAGGTTCCTGTGTGTGAACACGATAGCTCAAAAACTCAAAGTCGGTAAAATACCAAACTTTGTATTTAAGATTACTGTGTTCCAAGGACGCTACACGAACATTTTTAAAAATCCCTACACTCGAAATTCCCTTTAAATGGAATAGTTTTTATTTTATCAAAAATGACTTTAGGTTTTCGATTTAAGTACCGTATATTAAAGATATTTACATGACAAATAAAATGTATATTTTGAATTTTCTGGTAATAGTCTCCGCAGAGCTGTTCATTCTGGATATATTTTGCTGAATTTTGCATAATTGTTAAACCATAACAGACAAAAGCTTACTACTCAAAAAATATAGGTTTCATTAAAACGCACAACTTTATTTATGTCATATACAATTTCGTATGTGTGTAATTGACAATTTCCATGATATTGTTATTGGTTTCAGTTTTAAAATATTTTTTTTCTCATACGGGAACTTATCAACTCCCAGTATTACAAAGAAATGGATTTCAATCACATGGCAAACGGCTTCTAAAAGATTTGACTATCGCTCATTTCCCTTCTACTTAGAAGGAAGTAAATAATAATAAGACCATGTCTGCTAATGTTTATCGTGATTAGCATGAAGTAAATAGAAGATAAGCCTTCAACAATAATTTGCTACAGAGATGTAGAAAAAGACATTTGAATGGGCACAACCTTTTTTTTTCTAAAAAGGATTTTTCTTATTATTCAGGGATCTTCAAAACATTTATTTCAGGTCAAATCTCAGTGTCAAAATTTTGGGTGGAATGCAATATTTTCTCTACCTCTATGTACTTTGTACGTGGAAGAGAAATTAAAGCGCTGAATAGGTAGGATTATTAATTTTTGTAAATTGTCTTGTTTAATATTTTAAAAACACCAATGTATGCAAGAAATTAGATATTATTAGTGAATCATTCTAATTTATAAAACATTATTTTGTTGGAACTATGGGAGAGAAAGCCGAGACACTTTCACTGTGACAATGAGCTCTTGTTAGTGAACTTTTACAATTTGTGAATTATAAAGGTTTTTACGGAACATTACATTGCAGTCTGTGGACCCTGTTTTTGAGATTAGACACAAAGTCATACTCTAGGATGTAGATTGCCAGAAATTACATTTATTGTTATTCTTGATAATTATTAATACATTTATTTACACTGATTAATTCTGATATTGAATTTTTCAAAGGTGTCATTTTTTTATACTTACATGTCTGTTTCAAAAAACATTGAACTATGTATTCTTGGAATATTCATGTATTTATATTTACAACACTGCATTAATTATTACTAGTATTTTTTTGATTAAATGAAATACTCCTCTGTATAGACGGTGTGAGTAATGAGGTATCTTTTTAATTCTGACCTAAACCTGTTTTTGTTCATATGCAATCCCTTTATAGAAGATGGAAGTGAACTAAATAAAACTATACCATTGTAATAAACCCCTTTTTGGAATGTCTGCAAATTATTTGTTGGTCTGTTATTTGTCCTGTCTGTGTCTAGTCTCTTTGATATGTATATCTGCATTTTTGTAAACTTTTCTGGGTTTATTTATTACAAATAACAATACGGCTTAAATATATTCGCAGGCTAATGGCAAAGTTTAAAACATTTTGAATAATGCTTTTAATTATATAAGGGTTTTTTAATGTATGTTCACGAATTTCTCATACTTGATTCTATATACCTACATTTGTTTACCTCCTTCCTCATAGATTAAGCAGTTCAGCCTCCTACACAGCCCCCCCCCCCCAGTTTTCTTGAAATAACTGTTTTCGCGTGCGAGTGACCAAACTGTAATAAATAACCTATATTTGTGTTTGTGTGATAAACACTATTAATAACTCTCCTTTACTCTATTCAGCAGTCATAGTACGAGATGCCAGGATGTGAACGGCAAAACTCAAGATTTTTACAAAGTTTGCTAATAAAATTCTGTTGTAATTGAATTTAGTTAAAAATGAGGGGTAAGATGGGGCGAATTTTTATTTAAAAAAAAAATTAAAACTCCGTATGGTATCCAATTAAATCAAGACCTTTGTATATTTAAAATGTTGCTGACTCGGCAAGAGAATAGAAGAGGTTTGCCTTTTGCGATACGATATAGCAGCTAAGAGACGGTAAATAAAACGTGTTTCTTGATTAAGCCTTGGAGCGAATGCGTATCTCATTCGGTTGTAATTGTCTAAGTATCTCGTAAGTAAAGGCATTAAACTAAGAGCTTTATGTAATACTAATGCCGGTTTCACCAACGTCTTCAAGGCATTTGAAGATCGTCAAACTGTTGATTGTTGTTTGTCAAAAGCGGACGTTTTGTTTCACCAGAGTGTGTCAATTTTATGGCCCCCGAATTCCGCCGGCTTTTGCGACACCATTTTCCTTGCTTCAAATCGACCGACTGAATTCTAATTTAAAGGTTATGTAAGCAATTTTTTTTTTTTTTGGTAGTGTTTAACGCCCGCTTTAACTACTCATGGCACCGCAGGCGGTATATGTAAGCAATCTGCTATGACTCCGACCATCTTATTATTATCATTCCAGTTAAGTGAACACTTGATATTTTCGATATTGAAATGTTGCTCAAGGAATTTATTGAAACAACGGCCTCATAAGTTTTACTCATGGTAAAAATAACCATTTCTATAAAACGATGTCATATTCGTGACTCCTTACAAATGAATAAATCAGGCACTTTTTTTTCAGTTTTATTTGGCCATCGCGGCCGTTCTGCTCGGTAAAATACCTCTGTTGATATAGTGGGGGACAGTAGTCTTTTGGTGCCTCATCTACGTACAATACCACTTTCGCTTTAAGCATATGACATATGACGGTGGTTGCTACAGTCTAGCTGCTTTCACTATCTGCAGACAGCGCGTACAACCAGACATCGAAGTCTCTAATTTAGTTGCTTCCACTATCCATAGTCAGATGACGGCGTTCAGCCAGCCCTCTAACGCACATCCCTATTTAATATCCTATGCGCGTATTTTCCCCTAAGCATTCGGCTCCTTAATATTCATTTGGTAGGTTTCACACACGTGCTAGAGAAAGTTAAAAATATTAAATTGCGTTTAAAGATTAGTATAGGTTCAAAAGGCATGATGCTATGTTGGAAGGGCCACGTGTTTTAACTCTCCTTAACGTAAATGGTTTGAACATATATTTGTATTTTTTATGATTCTGAATACAAAAAAAATCTATTTTAAGAATAAACCTTGGTGGGGTTAAAAGATAATATATACTACTACCTTGTTCTGAAATAAAACGGGACTCCACAATAGTGTTAATTTCTCTCTTCCCAATGTTAAAGAGAAGTATGCAACCGTAGGCAAACTGTCTGTGATATATGCTGTAAGTTCATCATCAACACAAATCTTTGTATTCTGTTTACACTCTGGTTCTATTTTTCATAAAATTCCACTAGTAATGAACCCTTTAGTACTGGCTCGGGGTGTTGTGGGCACCCCAAACTGTAAAACGCAACTCATCAGGAAAGTTTATCTTTGTTATATGACTGAAATTCCTGATACCTTTATATCTACACTTCACCTAAACATTACACCAGGAAGCAATTTTACAATTACCCAATTTTTACTTTCTCTGCACTTACTATGTACATAGTGTATAGAGAAGGTATTGTATTGCACCCAGAATTCGATACCGAGATTTCACCAGAAGTACATGTTTTGAGACTCCCTGAATCTAAAAAAAAGCATGTGTGTGTATGTCTATGTATGGGAGGGGGGCGGCATAGGTAAAAAAGAATACCAAACTTGGTATTTAAGTTCAGTATCTTCCAAGGATGTGACACGAAGATTTTTCATCCCAAACTACCCTCGAAAATTTTGATTTTCTCAAAAATGGCTCTAACGATTTTTTTTTTTTTTTTTTTTTTAGTTGATCGTTTTTGAGATATTCCTTGTTAATGGGTTCAGCTTTAAAATACTTGCTCTGTTCTCATATGAGACTTTATCAACTCCTGGCCATACAAAGGCACTTCAATCACATGGCAACCAGCTTTTAAAAGATTTGACTATCACTTTAGACTAGCGTATTCCTTTATTTACTAATATAATTACAAGAAAACAAGTAAAAGGACCATTTCTGCTAATTTTTGCTCAATTAGCATGAAATGGATTAATAAGCTTATTAACAACAATTTGTTATAGAGATGCAGAGAAAGTTATATGAATGGAATACATCAAATTCTTTTAATTAGCTTAGAATGTATAGCCTGGGGTGTTCCCCACACCCCATGGCAACACTTACACATCTTTAATGAAATTGGTAAGTTTTGTTATAGATACTGCTCTTTTCTTTATAATTCAATCCATTATGTAATGCATTGAAAAACAATAATGTTTTAACACAATATTCTTACATTACACCGTTAGCGCTCTTCACAAGAATAAAAGTGAGATTCCTCCAGAATTTGTGAATATGAAGAAGTGAACAGCAGTTTGTTTGGATTTCAAAAAGATAAAACAATCCTCTCCTCTTAACCAAAAAAAAAAAAAAAAAAAAAAAAAAAAAAAAAAAAAAAAAAAAAAAAAAACCATAAAAACCATAAAAATATCATTCTCCTTCCCCTAGATGATAAAACTGATGCCACATCCGGGGACAGAAATGAGCCTGAGATAACCAGTATGTTTAATCTCACTAAAGCAGGAGTTGACACATTGGATAGGAATGTGTGCAACATATTCGTTGGAAGAAAGACTAGACAATTGACTGTTACAAGTCAATGAAAGCCCTGTTTATGAGCAAGGTTTATAAAAACAAACCATATAAAACATTAATTTGTTTCTCTTGCATATAATTGTGATGCATTGTACAGAAAAGTAACAATTCAAGAACTGTTTATTTTTGGGTAAAATACAACAATCTGTTTTTGTTTGTTTGTTTTTTTCGTTGGGTTCATGTAATAAGCTTGTTGCATCTCAATTTACATAAAGTATACAAATTAACAGTGATAACATTCTTCAAGATGAAAAAAAAAAATTAAAGGGTGTTAGGAACACCTCGCGCCCATACTACTGTTACGAAATTGCACGCCAACAGTGTAGGGTTAATATTATTTCAGTAATTGCATTCGTAGCTGTTACAGTATCGCATTCAGTACTGATTCCTTCATTTTGTTATTCGTAGTTCAGTCACTCAGAATAACATTTCAGAACTATATTTCCTTTTTACCCAATGATTTCTTTAACATGTTTCATTCTTAACTTATTATGATAGAAAGTATAAGCATCTTTTTTCATTCAGTTGTTTATTGCAAACATAGTAGAATCTCCTTTTCAGGATTTAGCAGAACGGATATAAATCAGAAATACATTCACATAATTTCCTGCCCTACATCCGTTATTATCGGCAATACGAACTTTCCCTATTTTCTATTTATTTCATTTTAATCAAGATTATAGTACATATATTTGCACGAAATAGCACTCCACGATTCGTTATACCTATAGATACATAAGAAAGGATAAACAGCGACACTCATATTAAGCACAGGGGCACTACAGGTTGGCTTAAAATTTCTGTCCTCTCTCTTCTTTCTCTCTCTCTCTCTTCTTTCTCTCTCTCTCTCTCTCTCTCTCTCTCTCTCTCTCTCATAGGCCTTCCAGAGAAACAACTGAAAATCGACAGATGCTTAAAAGAATGGCAATTAAAACTTCGAACCATTAATAACGATTATCTCGGAAACGGTATTGTTATAAAAACATTATTTAAAATAAATGGTCTGTTTTAAACAGATCTACAGGTTTTTTTTTGTTTGTTTGTTTGTAGCAGATAAGTTTTCGTTTATCGCTTAACGTTTATCGGTTACACTAGATCATACAAAATTCCTTCCAAATGAAGCAGATTTCTAGAAAATTGAAGGTATTAATTTTATTTAGCATGTAAACATTTTTAAGATGGTTAGAACCATTTTAAAAAAACAAATTAAAAACAGCAAATTCACGTGATGGATAGTTGGGGGTGGGGAATTTTCTTGAAAACCTTCAATTTGTATCTTTAGAAGATACTCAGTATAATCGACTTTTCGTTTTTGAGTTATGCTGTTCATAAATATCTGAACCTTTTATTAAAAACTTCTTTTTGGATTCAAAACACGTATTTCCGGAGAAATATCGATAGTGAATTTTTGGGTGGAATGTAATATCTTCTGTGCCTACCATATATGTGGTAGAGAAAGTATCAAGTATATTATATCAACTCGAAACAGCGGCCAGAAACTGAAAAATTGCTTTTATTCGTATGCAAATAGTCATTGGTACCTTTAGGCGGCTGCAGTTTTTACTTTCTCCATACGCACTATGTACATAGTGTATAGAGAAAGTATTGCACTCAACCAAAAATTCGAGACCGAGATTTCACCGGAAATGTGTTTTAGGGTCCCCAGTATCCAAAAAAGCATTTTCACAAAAAGGTCCGTGTGTGTGTGTGTGTGTGTGTGTGTGTGTGTGTGTGTGTGTGTGTGTGTCTGTGAACACGATAACTGAAAAACGAAAAGTCGGTAAAATACCAAACTTGGTATTTAAGTTTAGTATCTTCCAGGGATGCGACACGAAGATTTTGAGAAAAATCCCCCCACCCCCAACTACCCTTTACATGGAACTTTTTTCGAAAATTTTGATTTTATCAAAAATGGCTCAAACGATTTTGATTAAAATTTCGAATATTAAACATATTTACCTATCAAATGAAATGTATATCTTGAATTTTCTGGGAATAGCCTCTGAAGAGTAGTTTATTCTGGATGAATTTTACTAAATTTTGAATAACTGCTAAACCGTAAGAGATGGACAAAAACTTACTACACAAAAAATGTAGAGCACTTTAAAACACACAATTTATGTTATATACATTTTTTTCGTGGAGTTCGTCGTTTTTGTGACATTCCTTATTTTTGGTTTCTGCTATGAAAAACGTATACTTTTCTCATACTGGAACTTGTCAACTCCTATCCATATAAACAAAAGAACTTCATTGACATAGTAACCAGCTTTTGACTATCACTTTAACCTTCGGTTGTCCCTTATTTCGCTTCTACTTACAAGGATGCGAGTAATAAGACTATTTCTGCTAATTTTTTCTGATTAGCATAAAGTAAATAGAAGTATAAGCTTTTTAAGAATTATTTGTTGCAGGGATATGGAGAAAGTCATGTGAATGGTACACCTCAGATTTTTACTTTCTCCATACGCACCATGTACATAGTGTATAGAGAAAGTATTGCACTCCACCCAAAAATTCGATACCGAGATTTCACCAGAAATATATGTTTTAGGGTCCCCAATATCCAAAAAAAGCATTTTCACAAAAAGGTCCGTGTGTGTGTGTGTGTGTGTGTGTGTGTGTGTGTCCGTGTGTCTGTGAACACGATAACTCAAAAACGAAAAGTCGGTAAAATACCAAACCTGGTATTTAAGTTTAGTATCTTCCAGGGATGCGGCACGAAGATTTTGAGAAAAATCCCCCCACCCCCAACTACCCTTTACATGGAACTTTTTTCGAAAATTTTGATTTTCTCAAAAATGGCTCTAACGACTTTGATTAAAATTTCGGATATTAAACATATTTACCTGGCAAATAAAATGTATATCTTGGATTTTCTGGGAATAGCCTCTGAAGAGTAGTTTATTCTGGATGAATTTTACTAAATTTTGAATAACTGCTAAACCGTAAGAGATGGACAAAAACTTACTACACAAAAAATGTAGAGTACATTAAAACACACAATTTATGTTATATACATTTTTTCGTGGAGTTCGTCGTTTTTGTGACATTCCTTATTTTTGGTTTCTACTATGAAAAACGTATACTTTTCTCATACAGGAACTTGTCAACTCCTGTCCATATAAACAAAGGAACTTCATTGACATAGCAACCAGCTTTTGACTATTACTTTAACCTACGGTTGTCCCTTATTTGTCCCTTCAACTTACAAGAAGCGAGTAATAAGACTATTTCTGCTAATTTTTTCTGATTAGCATAAAGTAAATAGAAGTATAAGCTTTTTAAGAAGAATTTGTTGAGGGATATGGAGAAAGTCATGTGAATGGTACACATCAGATTTTTCGTTGTTACATTCCCCCTCCCCTTTCTTTTCTCTTTTTCTTCAAGTCTAGTGTAAGTTTTTCTATTAGTTTTTTTTTTTTTTTTTTTTTTTTTTTTTTTTTTTTTACAGATATATACAGCACCCATGCCAAGGCGGGATTCGAACCCGCGATCCCCTTGCGCCACGGAGATATATAGATATGATATTCAACATTTAGCTGTCCTCTCTTTGCTTAGGACTCTACAGCCATTTAAACACCACATAATACACCGTTTCCTAGCATATTGTTTCAGTAAGCAGCGTTTTTCTCAAACTACGTTTTTCACATAAATACTTACTGGAATACGTTTTTCACACTTTCTAAATATTCCATGCGTCTCATTTTTTGTTTAAAAACAACTAAAATTTTGTAGAACATGCAGAAGTATCTATTTTAATATTACAATGGACAAGATTATCCTGATACCAATAGTGATTTTTCAAAAAATATATTTTTATGAAAAAATGATTGGCTAGAGATTAAATATAATGTAGATATATCTTGGAAAGTATTTAACTAATTTGGATGAAATTTGGTATTGATATTAATAATAACAGCTTTGGATTCACAGTAAAATCAGAAAAAATCGGTTGAAATTTCACTGCCAGTGTCCCTTAACATAAATCTTATCTCTTTATTGTGCACATGTTTCATTGTTCTCTCCAGACTTAGGAAATCAGCTGATTAGGAACCAAGGTATTGTTATTATCATGGATCTTATTTTTTTTGAAAGCAGATGTAGGTTACTTCAGCGTTTCTAATTGGCCTGTTTCTAGAACATTGGAAATAATTGTTTCGCAAAAGGTAATAATGCCAGAATTTAGCCATGTGTATTCATGATTGACTTTTTTGGAGGGGTAATAATACGAAATAATTACACTTGGCAAAAGATATTAATACCAAATTTGGCCATGTGCACAAAATAAATTGCTAAATAAATCTGACGGAAGGTTTCTACTATGAGCAAGAGGTATTAAGAAAGGTATGTGGTTATGATATCACACCCCGATGACGTAGGGTGAGCGGATAGGGTACTAGGAAACGAAAGTGACGTGGCTTGACCTTTGTCGCTGCGTACGCGATCCTCTTCCTGGTGCCGGCAGTCAGTCAGTGTGTGCCTGCCCGGTAGTGCAGAAGTAACTCTAGTGATTGTGCATTCTTTTGCAGTTCGAGCAGTCGAGTGTAAGCGGTAAATCGACAATGGGAGCGCGACAGAGCAAACGTTCGGTGGACATCACGACAACGCCGAAAAAGGAAGGCGCCGACGATCAGCAACAACCCTTGGATGGACGTCTGGGCCTTATCGAAGAAGGAGCGGATATCAAACCTGCAGCTAACGGTGCTCCTTCACATACACCCGCAGAGCCAGACATACAGGTAAGTTATTTCACGTTAATGACTATGCTGGTGATATAACAGTGCAAAAACGAAGAGATTTGTTTCATGTATGTGCCACATTTTACTAGAAAGATCTTACTTTCACCAAAAAGTAACCAGAGTTTAACTGGAACCCGCCCACTAAACCAAACGAACAATCTCACGTGCCACCGAGACGAGATAACTAAAGTTTTTGGGGAAATGTCTTATGACTGACGTTTTTATCCATGTTTTTTCTTGGTTTCTCGGTTATCTTTGCAGTCGAAGCGACGAATCCCTTCCTCTTTAATGCAGTAACGAACTAAGTGTTCGTATAGATATTTACATAAAGCAAAGTGGAAAAGCTGGATAATTTCCAAAAACCGAACAGATGAATCTCTAGTTGGCAACATTTACGCTGTTATTTTCCGATTAATTTGCAATCCTGCTTCGTGTAAATTCTGGAACTTCTTAGACATCTAATTATATATATATATACACACTCATGCAAGAAAATACCGAAACTTGCTTAATTTAGTGTATGGGCCATGTTTTACAAAAAAGAAAGTATGTGCTGAATGCGCGACCATTTTACGTCGTTTATTTTATTAAATCGCGGTTAATGCTCAATATGAAGCCTGTGTAACACATTTTCATTGCAGATATGTCTAAGTATAAGCCATGTTTTACACAAAGTAATGTAAATAGGCGGAATGTGTCAGCCATTTTGCGCTTCTTTTAAGCATTTTAACTCGAGCTTATGCCTACCCGAGACTCTTTGTACTAAATTCTCTCCATTGGAAATGAAGTTTCATTTATACGTCAAAGCTCTTATCCCTCTAGTAAAACAGGGCACGGATATTAAAACTTTTATCTTTTAAAAAATCAAAATGGGCAGACAAAACGCTTATAATTCAAACCTTTTTCCTAGTAAAGTACTAAAAGTTAGATCCCTTTTTAACTTCAGTAGAGGAGAAAATGACGTTTAGATTATCTTCTTAGCCAATTATAGGTACGAGTATATACAGCTAACTTTCGTGTTTGAAAATGAGATGCTTATTAAAACTTGAATCATTCGGATATTTTGTCGCGTGCAGCCTGTTATTTTTTACCTTCATTGCTTGTAAACGAGACGTAATCTCGTTCACTAATAAAAGGAATATGCATTAAGTTTACATCCCTTCAAATATTTTTTTCCGAATAATGTATCGCGCACATGCTTTGTTACAAAATAACCGTTTGTGATCCGAATCTGGTACTTGTTATCCTGCCATGTTATTGGCCAGTAATAAACTTTCAGGACTCTAAGCCACAAAGCATAGCTGAACGTGGAGGGCCCTAAGCGTAAAACGTAAACGGATAGTTTTTATAAGTAGAAAGTAGAGTAGTCTCCTACGAAGTGATGACAGGGCATAACCAAGGGATTTGTAAAGCTAAAACCATGCAATGAACCCAAGAAGAAATTAAAATTTCGGCAGTGTAGCAGATTTCAAATCTGGACATATAACACCTTCAAGTCCGGATTGCATGGGGAAGTTTAAGCCAAAATAAAATGCACCCTCGTCGCAAGGTATGTCGGAAGTATTTTATGAACGTATAAGGAAAATGGGTTTGGGAAAGCAACCATTCTGCCAACTTTGCCTAAAAGGGTTATTTCATTTATTTGGAAGGAACCATTGTTTTTTAATAATGACAAATGTCATTCACGTTTGAGCCAGTCGATTTTGCACTGCCTCGTGTTCATTTTTTTATATGGAATGGGAATTCTAAATGTTGGTTTTTTGCTTGCATAGTGTACTATTCCTGATTCTGAATTCAAGCAACAGGTTGCTCCAAAGGATCTTTGTCTAAGACGACCTTGGCAGCCACTTTTACGACCTGGCACAGCTGATCGGGCATTCAACTGATGTCTGCTTTGGGCTACTTGGTTTGACTTTGGCACACTTACTGTTGTATATGGGTTACTAATACCAAAGTTCCAGTGTTTTTTTTTTTTCTTTACTAAATTATTTAAAAAATATATTTTAACGGAATCAACCTTTGTACATTTAAGTATTTAGGTGTTTTATATTTGAATCGTGGGAAAAGTTCCAACGTAATTTAGGACATACCATTCCTTTAGCAAAACATTTGTGTATTCCAAAGGCAATGAATGTCCATTTTTTCTATTGATTAAGAATTTGTGCTTATGTTAAATAGTTCTTATTAGTTTTCGATTTTTAATATTTTATTCGACCTTGTAAATCAGGAACATTATTTTTGGCAACCCATTAATTTTCTTGTCCAAAAGTGATCAAATGCAGCTTTTTAGTGTTATATTCATTTGCACTCCTAGATTAATTTTCTGTTTTTGCTGTAACAATAGCTGTGTGTTTATGATATAAGAAATTTAAACAAGGATGCGCATGTATCTTTCCTGATTCAAAGGTACTTTTCTCCAATGCTTCCTCCCTCCCAACTACTTGCTATATTCAAGTTTCTCCAAATCGTGACGCAAATCCCAACCAAAATTTCGAAGAATGTCAGCATTGAAGGATAACCGTTGAATAAATAAACTGCCTTGACTTGTATTTTATATATTATAATTAAAAGAAAATTAGTGCTTATGGCAACAAAGGAGGGAAAGTATGCCGATGTTTGAACTTCTTATAGCCAAACTCATTTCGGAGCGTTTAAAAAAAGGGGGGGGGGAAGCCTAAATGACAAACTTTGATCCAGAAATGTCATTTTTCTTCGCAACATTTTGAAGCTGTTCGAAATGGAACCTAAAAGTTCAACAATTTAAATGTTTGTCTTAATGGTTTAACTTACGGTTTCAAATATATTTGTACATTTCTAGAGAAGAATTGTTCATAATTATATTTACGCGTTACGATTTTTATTTTCTCTAGCGTACATAGTTGGTAGAGAAGGTATCTATTCCAGCATAATTTATCTGAAGTTCTCTTCATTCTGAATGAAATTGCATAATCGTAAACCGTAAGAGATAGACAAAAACTTGCTACACAAAAGCAGTAGATCTTGTTAAAAAACAATTTGTCCTTTAAATTTTTGTTGTAGGGCTAACGCTTCCGAGATATTTCTTGTTATTAACTTCAATTTAAAAGTAAACATTTTCTCACGCAGGATGTCGTGCGTGTTTTTGTTTTTACTCTGAGCTATGCATGGCGATAGCTTTTAACACAACGATTAGAATTGTATGTAAAGAAGAAATTATCTTTTGTAAGAAGTTTGTAGAGCAGGTAGAGAAAATCACGAGAATGAAACACATCAGATATTTTGTACTATGTACTACAAACTAATATAGAAATTAAACAGGATTAAGCATATTGTGCCTTTCAGAGGAGAAAGCGCTCTTGATGACTTCTATTGGTATTTACCAACATTTTGTCGTCCGTTCTTATCAGTTATGGCTCTTTAAATAATGTTTTGAGGTGTTATTTATGACAAAGGAACCTTCAAACCTCTTTTGTGAATAAGTACATATATTGAAGTTTCGTGCTTGCAACGGAAAATATTATCAGTAATTTTCCTGAACTAAAAACTTGCATTTCGAAAAATACAATTTGTAGTTTGCTGCGATTCACATAAATGGGGCACTGCTTTTAGAACACCTTAGACATTAACACACATACACACACGGACGCCTGCGCACGGACATTTTCTAAAAAAAAAGATTTCCCCTTCTTTAGGGAAGCTCAAAACATTTCCGGTAAAATCTTGTAATAGTTTTTGTGGAATAGAATACATTCTCTTCCTATTATGTACATAGTACGATACAATAAAAACTGAGGTTGGATAAAAAACTGAAGTTAAAAGTGTGAGCATCGTGCTTTAAAACTATGTATATTAAGTAGGTTCTGAATAGGACATCGACACTAGACAGGCTAAAAGGCGCTCGTATGTTATTAGCGTCCGGTATCCTTGTATAGAGATACATTAAAATGTAAGTATAAAAAATAATTAACATGATTTAAAAACGGCAAAAAGAGCTTTTCCGAATAATTGGAAGAATATGTGCGCAAATTGTAGTCGTGTCGCTTGACTATAAAATATTCATTTATTACTTTCTCCATACGCATTATGTACATAGTGTATAGAGAAAGTATTGCACTCCACCCAAAAATTCGATACCGAGATTTCACCGGAAATATATGTTTTAGGGTCCCCAATATCCAAAAAAAGCATTTTCACAAAAAGGTCCGTGTGTCTGTGAACACGATAACTCAAACGAAAAGTCGGTAAAATACCAAACTTGATACTTAAGTTTAGTATCTTCCAGGGATGCGACACGGGGATTTTGAGAAAAATCCCCCCACCCCAAACTACCCTTTACATGGAACTTTTTTCGAAAATTTTGATTTTCTCAAAAATGGCTCTAACGATTTTGATTAAAATTTCGTATATTAAACATATTTACCTGAGAAATAAAATATATATCTTGAATTTTCTGGGAATAGCCTCTGAAGAGTAGTTTATTCTGGATGAATTTTACTAAATTTTGAATGACTGCTAAACCGTAAGAGATGGACGAAAACTTACTACACAAAAAATGTAGAGCACATTAAAACACACAATTTATGTTATATACATTTAGTTCGTCATTTTTGAGACATTCCTTATTTTTGGTTTCTGCTATGAAAACCGTATACGTTTCTCATACAGGAACTTGTCAACTCCTATCCATAGAAAGAAAGGAACTTCATTGACATAGCAACCAGCTTTTGACTATCACTTTAATCTAAGGTTGTCCTTTATTTCGCTACTTACAAGGAAGTGAGTAATTAGACTATTTCTGCTAATTTTTCTCGATTAGCGTAAAGTAAATAGAAGTATAAGCTTTTTAAGAATTATTTGTTGCAGGGATATGCAGAAAGTCATGTGAATGGTACACATCAGATTTTTTTTGCTTCCTGCTCTAAAGCTGTATCATGCTGGGAGGAGCTTCTTGTAATAAATTGCCTTTAGTAAGTAGATAGTTGCCTTATCTTGGTGATCGTGTACCAAAAGGGTGTGGTTCTTTCACGTTAAGTACCTCGTCACATGAAATTAGCCCAGTGTTATGTTCACTGCAAGCCGCTTATCGGCAGGGCCGGGGGTTTTGACCTAAAATTGTCGGAAATGTCCTGTAAGTTGTGTTTTAACAAATAACATAACTGTAAAGAAATGGCATAACCCGGAGATTTATTTTATAAAACTCTGACTTCTATTCACTTGACTTTCTCAACCTGGTCTGCGAACTATTCTTACAAAAGATTCGTTTCTCTGCACGATGCTAACCGAATTAAACATTAGCAGAAATGGTTTTACTATTTAGGGAAATAAAGGAAATGCGCAGGCTTAAGCATAGTCAGATCCTTTAAATGGTGGTCACTGTGATACAATTGAAATTCGGTATCCGTTGCATGGCTAGGAGTAAAACAAGAGATGAAATTTACTTCCCGTCTGAGAAAAGTTTTTTTGTAATTGAAACCAATAAGGAATATCTCGTTTCTCTCTTTGTCTCACAAGTTACGCACAAGTCGTCCAGAATGAATTGATCTTCAAAGGCTATTTCAAGAAAATTCAACATACACATCTTATTTTCATGTAAATATGTGTAATCTATGGCATTTTAATAAAAATCAATACAATTTGGAGAATCAAAACTTTGGAACCATTTCCATGTAAATGGTAGTTTTGAGTGGGGGTTTTTCTTCAAAATCCTCGGTTTGCATCCTTGGAAGATGCTGAACTTAAGTATCAAGTTTGGTATTTAACCGATTTTTCGTTTTTGAGTTATGCCGAAAACACGCACAAACACACACACCTTTTTTTAAACATCTGATGTGTTCCATTCACATGACTTTACCTATCTGCCCTGAAAACAAACTTTCTTAAAAAAAGATATTTCATGTACATAATGCTAATACACACAAACATACCAGACATGGTCTTATTACACGGCTCCTTATAACTAGAATGGAAATGAAGGGAAATACACTAGGCTAGAGTGACAGGAAACTGCTGTCGTTATGTAATTGAAATGTAGTTACCTTTCCATGCCCAGGAGTAATACAAGAGACGAAACGGATGAGGGCTTCCCCGCTGAGAACATTTCCAGTATTTTAAAAGTGAAGGCAACAACACTGAATATCTCTAGAATGGTTAATTGTATGTTTTGACGAAGTCTAAATCATTTATGCAGCAAATTTTTCTTATCTTTTATGGTTTACCAGTTACGCAAAAGTGATTCAGAATGATGAGAATTTCGGGAGTTATCTCAAGAAATTCAGCATATACATTTACATAACTTTAACATACGGTATTTAAATAAAAATGGTTAGTCATTTATAGAAAGTAAATTTCGGAAAATGTTTCGTGTAAAGGGTAGCTTTGGGTGGTGGTAGTTTTCTGAAAATCTTCGTGTTGCATCCTTGGAAGAAACTGAACTTAAGTACTAAGTTTGCTAATTAACGGAGTTTTCATTTTTGTTATGCTATACACCTTTTTCTAAAAATGTCTATTTTATTCAAGGATCTCTCTACATGTATTTCCAGTAAAATCCCTGTTCAAATTTTGGGTGGAATAAAATACCTCCTTTACCTACTATGTAACTTGTACACGAAAATGGAAATGTGTACAGAAACTGACAAATGTATACAATGTTATAACTGCTTCACAAAGAAAATCCTGTTGACATTTCCCACGACTTCCTCTACCCAGTCTTCAACATAGTTTTCTTGTAAAAGTCTATACTTTTATCTACTTCATAGTAACAGAAATAAACTTTCCATGTCGCATGTCTTGGGAGATGGAGAGCTTAAATGCCAAGGTTGGCGCTTAACAAGAGTTTTTATTTTCGGTTGTGCTGTTTTCTCTAGTTCAGTCTTTACTTTTTCCCCAAAAAATGTTTGAGTTCAGAGGGCCTCGGAACACGTTTCCAGTGAATTCTAGACATCGAATTTTATACTGGAGTACCAAACTTCCTATACTTTAAGTAAAAGATAATTAAGAATGGCATTATTTGGAAAATTAATGAAAAGATTTGTTCAATATTCTTGTTTGAATAATATGGAAAAAGTGACTGTTTTTGAAGCAGGTCTTGCAGAAGTGTATAATTAACTCCCGAGTTCTCAAATTATAACAGAATTGCAGATTGAGAAAGCTACCAAGTTTAGTCTCAACAATAAAAGGCAAAACGTTTACTATTCACTTATTATTGTGAATGCTGTTGGTAAACTGGTCTTTCATAGCAAATTTTATTAGTAATCATAATTGAGATATACCTGCTCCCCTGATGTGTGCAACCCTTTCCACATTAACCATTGAGTAGGAATTGTTTTTTTTTTTTTTTTTTTAGCACGTATGTACAATGTATTACACTAAAAATGTATACTGAAATTGCACCATAAATGTTTTGAGACCTCTAAATAAAAAAAAAAAATAGAAAATGTGTGTGTGTGCGGGGGGGGGGGGTGATGCAGCATAGCTTAAAAAGTCTGTTAAATATCAAAACCTAGTATCAGTAACTTCCAAGGGTTGCGTGGAATATTTTTCGAAAATTTTGGCTTTGTAAAAAAAGGTTTTAACGTTATAAGGTTTAAGATATTTTCAGGACATACGAAATGTATATCTTGAATTTTCTGGTAATAGACTCTGAAGACCTCTTCATTCTGCATGACTTTAGTTTAACTGACAAACCGAGACAAACAAAAACTTGCTACACCAAAAAAAAAATCTCGTTAAAAGGCACACTTTGTCATACCTATGTATTTTTTCGTGGATTTGATAGCTTCTGAGACATTCCCTGAAATTTGTTTGTTTTAAAATACTTAAAACTTTTCTGATACCTTGGGAACTTGAAACTACGGACCATGCAAAGAAACGAATTTCAATCCCGTAGCAACCATCTTTAAAACATTTGACTCTGCTTTTGCCAGTATATTGCTCTATTTCTCTTCTGCTTTCAAGGAACTAAGTAATAAGACAATTTCTGTTTATCTTGATAAGCATGAGGTAAATGAAAGAACAATATTTTGGAAGGAAACTTAAAACAGTCATACAAATATAACATTTTTTCTCTCCACTCTATAGTGCGAGCAAAGGATGTACAAGCCTAATAGTGGAATTTCTAGTATTTTTAAGTTATTTAAAACGTCAATATAAAACTCGTTATATGCTGAATGTAAATGCTAGGTTACGAAATAGCACGAGGACAAAATTTAATCGCCCAATATCGAAAACAATCGCCCCAAATTATAAAAGGGAGTAAAATTAAACAAATAACCTAATGTGAATTTCGGGCCCAAGAGGATTTCATAATTTTACCATTGCAAGAGATGCAATAGCTAAAGTTCGCGTATCAGAATTTGGGCACTACTTATTTCTTTGATACTCTTTATGTTTAAAGAATGACATCTAAATTCTTCGGCTTTGGACATGAGGCGCCCCTCGATTTGCAATATCCTATTTGTTTCTTAGTAAAGCTCAATTAATATTTCTATAAGGGTTATTTTACTGTTTCTTGAGACGTCTGCAGGGAACAGAAATTCTCACATCCTTCGAGGGCAGTTCCGGCTGAGCTTGTGCGATGGTTGCCCAACATGTGTTCTTAATGTGCTCGCCATATGTTGCAACTAAAATATTGTTGCTATGATTAACAGAAGGCTACAACAGCAGCCAGGTAGTGTCCGGTTCCTTTAGATTGAGGTCTTTCTTTCGAAACAAGCATGACTTAAACGAAATTTAAATACGTGAACCTTATGTAGATATTTTTCTTTGATTTGTGGCCCAGCAGAGGACGTTGCTTAATATGAAACGTTTATTAGCTGATTGGTGGAAGTTTTTTTTCTTTCTTCAAAAGTCGAAAACATTAATTTTTTAACATTTTTGTACTTTCAATAATTGGTATGTTGAATACTTTTTTTTCTGTTGAATTGGTGTAGTCATGCTGTATTTACCATGATTCTATGGTGTTGGAAACAGCGAGTCTTGCAAAACTCTTATTTGGTCTCGACCAGTTCTTTTGGGAGAATATCTTAGGGTAGGCATTATTTAAGATAATAAAAACTTGGTGTGGAAATACAACTGAGTGCCAGATAATAGGAAGTCCAAATCAAGAGTAAATTCACCCGAAAAGCCCAGTAGGAACGAGAAAATTCCAACTGTAGCATATACAAATGGGTTTTCAGGCATCCAAAAGCCATAGGAAGAAGAGAATACAGGGCAATTGAAGTCGGTTATGAGGATATCACAGCTATTCATCAGTTTAATCAAAACTCCCCTGGATAAATAGGTATAGTACATTGAAATCTGAAAAAAAAAAAAAAAAAAAAAAATGGGCAGTAGGAACAGAGGTGACCAGACCTGTAGGGCTACAACGTTTCAATGGTAATGCTATCAGAATGATCAAAGTTACTCTTACTGCTCAGTAGATACATAGTAAGAAAGTTAACACTTAAAAAATCGAGGAAGTTCTTGCATACAATTGGTACTGTCAAGGTATAAATAAAGACTGGGAAGGAAAAGAGCTGAAGTTCAGTAACAGAAGGTCGTTAAGATAAAGATGGTTTTCAATTTTGCCGAATTTTGCTTTACTGCTAAACCGTAAGAGATAGAAAAGACTTACTGCATAAAAAAACATAAATCTCGTCAAAATACACAATTTGTGTCCTTTAGGTTTTGTTGTGAAGATAACCGCTTCCGAGATATTCCTTGTGATTGGTTTCAATTGTGAAGTACTTATACTTTTCTCAGAAGGAACTGTCCCGTTTTTCTTTTGTTCTACTCCTGGCCAAGCAAAGAAGCGATTTGCTATGACAATCTCATTGACAGCTTTTAAAACATTTGACTGTCACTTTAGCATAGAGCTAAGGAACTAAGTAATAATAAACATTCTACTTATAAGGAACTAAGTAGTAATAAACATCCTGCTAATGTTTAACTAGATTAGCATGGTGTAGAAAGAAGAATCTTATGTAAGAAGTTCGTTTGTAGAGCAGCTAGAGAAAGTCGTGCGAGTTAAAACTAGTTTGTAAAGAGATAAGAAAAATCGGTCAATTACATCTCAAATCTTATTAGGTAGAACCTGGAATTCGAATCATGAAGTGGGACTACATTAGTCTCGTTAGCAACTATGATCGTTCGTTATGTGATGCTCAAATATTTTCCCAAGCTTCACGTCCGTGGTTATATACGAGAGAGTTGGATAACATGAGAATGAATACGGTTTAGTCCCATTGAATCATCTGCCGTCTACAAATACCAGAGGGCATCTTTTGTCGATCCCTAGCAGCGTGAAAGGATGGACAATGAGACGTGTTACATTTATACGACCTTGATAAAGAAGCGGGCTGCCCTTGGATCTCGTAGTGCATTGTCAACAGAAAATTCTTTGCCCATCTGGTTTCGATTGTGGGTGTAGCTGGGAAAATGTGTTCAAGCTGAAATCTGGCTCGTAGACTGCACCTTCAGCAAGTTAAAGAACAATGGCAAATGCACTTCAGGGATAATCTGAGCTCACACTAAGCTCAGCTTTTTTAAAATAAAAACAAGGTTTGGAATGTCCGTTTAGTACATCCTCTGCCACGTACCTTATAGATTGGGGGGAGTATTACATTCCAGCCAATGAGTTTTCACCAGAAATACAGGTTTTGAGATTTTTTAATAAGACATGTTTACTTCCTCTACGTTTTTACTTAGTACCTAATAGAGATGATATTGCATTCTACTAAAAAATTCGATACAGTGTGTTCACTGGAAATAAACGGTTTAGGGTCCCTGAAGCAAAAGGAAATATCTATTTTAAGTTCAGCATCTACCAATAAGGCGACAAGAATTTTTAAAGAAAATCCTACACTCCAAACTACCCTTAAATGGAAACATTTTCGAAAAGTTTGATTTTCCTAATGATTTTGATTAAAATGCCCTATCTAATATATTTAAATGATAGACAAAATATATATCTTGACTTTTCTGGAAATGTCTCTGAAGCCTTCTTACTTTTTGGACACATGCATACTTGATAAAGCGTAATAGGTAGACAAAATCTTGCTGCACAACAAATGTAGATCATATTAAAACACACAATTTGTCATATTTAACGTAGAGTTAGCCGTTTTCGATGTATTCTTTGTTATGGTTTGCTTTATTATTTTTTCAAATGGGAAGCCGGATATCGTTTCATCTTTTTAATCCTGGCATGCAGAGAATGAATTTAAATTGTTTCACATGGCGAGCTGCTTTTAAAAGATTAGTCTATCGCTTTAGAGTAGCGTGTTTCCTCATTTTCTTCTTACTTGCAAGGAAGCAAATAATACAATTTCTGTTAATGTTTATCTCGATTAGCATGCTGTAGGGAAAAGAATAGTCTTTCGTATAAGAGTTTGTTACCGAATATATAGATGTGAATGGGCTCGTCAAACTTTTAGAAATGAATGCGTGCGCGCGAACAGCGTAAGGCTGGCGAAAGATCGCATAAATACCAAACTTATTTATAACGCAGATATTATACACATTCATTAATTTACACATTCCGTTTTGGGTTCAGGAATGCAGTAAACTAAAACAATACTTAATTTTTTTCACGGCAGGCCGCTTCGTGAAGTTTTTGAAAGTCTGAACACTGAAGAAAGGCGGAGGGGGGGGGGAATTGAAACTGTTAGGAGTCTCAATTTTGTTCTGCATAAATTATGTGCTTAACGAAATCTAAACTTTTTGTAACTCGTTTTTTACCTAAATCTTATGGTTTTTCCAATTTGCAAGAAATGCAGAACATTGTTCCCAGAAAATTCTGCATATTCATTTTGCCGTGAAAATGGCTTGTGTATAGTATTTTAATCAACATTAAGCATTTTCGCATGCCTTTAAAATCGTACAAATATAAGCCTTTAGGCTATAGAACAATAGGAAGACCAGCAAAAAAATGGGTAGAAATGAGACCGGAACAGGAGAATTCTCCTAAACCATGAGTTGATCAACATTTTTGGGAAAATGGGAAAAAAAAAAAAAAAAAAAAAGTAACGAACCCAGTTATTTACCTCCATTAAAGGTTGGATTGATATGTTTTCTTGAAAATCTTGATATCACATCCTTTAAACCTGGAACTGAAATACAAAGTTTGGAAAGTAACTGACTTAGTTCTGCTGTGATACCCTCCCTCACAGCTTCTTTGCATAGAAGTCTAGAACCCCAAAACTTATTTCTGGTGAAATACGAACATAGCATTTTAGGAGCTCAATGTTTTCTCTACTTAGCGATAATCAGTACAGAGAGTAAACGTTCCATCTAGAAGAAACCATGTCTGCTTGAGGTAAGGACCAATTACATGTCAGCAGCTTTGGCATTACACTGAACAATATTTATCTTCGATTTTCTTTGGAAGCATCTTGACAAGCCTTGGATTAGTCCTTGTTCTAGGGGTAACATGCTAGCCCTTGGCCCTCAAGGTCACTGGTTCAAACCCGGTGGCGGGCGATGCGTTTTAGTGGGGGGGGGCGTAAAATATTAGACTTCGGAAGGCAACTAAAGCCGTTGATCCCGAGTCGTAAATTTGACTCGTAAAAAACCTCGAGCCTGTTAGAGGCCTCCGAATAAAATATTGTCAATTTATTCTTTGATCAGAACTACTAAAGTATAAATAAATAAGGTTTAAAATTGTTTCAAATTTTAGATTTGTGTACCACTTAAGAGGATGAATTGCTAGTTTGATTTTGTATTAGTTTTGTCTTAATACATTTGAGAATATTAGTTTTCTTATTTTGGAGTACTCTTTGTCAGATTACGAAGGAAAGCTGTTAACAGGAAAGGTTTCTTTACGACAGACCGTGAACACAATGTGAAATCGCTATGTAGAAGTGATGGGAAGGAGATTTGAGACTTGAACTTCCTCCCTCAATTCGTGAATGCTAGAAGGTTTAAAGTTGGAAAAATTTCCATTTGTAAACCCCCTCCAATCTAAACAGTTACTGAACTTTTAACAGTCACGCTTCTTTGTAAGTGACAGCTGTGTCAATACTCAATAGATACAGAACAAGGTAAACAAGGCACCTTTTCAGCTTTACTTGCCTACTAAGTAGGAAAGACTAGTTATTGTCTGCCAGTGTCACCAATATCTAACAGATTAACTTTCTCCACCACTTACCTTTACAAAGGTTGTATTGTATGCGAGTTATATTTTCGATACAGCAGGAAGTGGGCAATTTTAGAACGCTCGTGCTTCTACATACAGCATTTCGCAATTAAGTGTAGTATTGTCGGAGAATGTAAAGTGAAGATTTTAAAGAAATGTCCCATATCTCGACTAAACCCTTACTTGGAGAAAATTCAATTTTTTTTTAAATTAGTACAAACTGACTTTTATAAAGTCACGAGGGCTTTGTTCACTGACAAAATTAGAAGTTTTCTGCAATACCTTTATTTTGTTATTCCTTGTTGGATTTTGTACTGAAACGAAATAAGGGACAGACTCTCTGCAAGCCCCACGTCGTGGACAGTTGGCGCTGTATAACTAGTTAGGTTCATGGAATGCCCAGGATGCAGCACAATGGAGCTTGTTGAACAAAGCTCATTTGGTAGAGCCATTCGAGAACTCGATCTCTCAGGTCATTTGAAAGGAGTAGGCTTGATTAATTTAAATGTATTTATTCAAAACTGTGAAGCAATGAGAAGTCTTGGTATTAGAATTGTTTATCGACGAAGTATTCTTTCTCTTTTCAATATTCTTGGAAAAATATTTCTGAGCTATTTATTTACCGTGAATAAAATATCTTATATACTTTGATGAACGTCTGGGTTATTTTTCAGACCTACTAACACTGGGTGTAACACCGAGAGACTCACAGTAGCTATTGTGTAATGCGATGTTTTTCTTTGATCTTCAGCATCCTTAAGCTGCTACTAACACATAACGCCCATAGACTCAAAATACCTCTTATCTTCAGCTTCCCTAAGAAATATCGTAAATGAATTTACCATGACGTAAGAATGTCCTTTTTAATGTGACTATTATGCTTGCGCCGCGCATTAATTGAGCAATAACGTTTTGCAGCATCTCGGAATTACCCAATCATGCTTTTTATGTTTGTTTGCAAGGATAAGACTTTATGGGATAAAGCGCAAATTCGTTGGTGGTGGTCGTGTTTAAAGATGCTTTGGAACCAAAAGTTCAATTAGCATCAAGTTAATAACAGATGCAATTTAACTGGGGAGTTAGGTGCACCAGTCCAATCACTGACCAAAGAAATAACATTTCATGTTTTAATTACCACGGCAGACTCGAGAAGTTATGTTTTTTCAGGAGTTGTAAATACACCAGCTTTTTTGTACAAAAATGTAAAGAATCTCTCGCTCTGAATGCAGTAGCTATGGTATCTTTGTATGTGCCAAGCAGCATATTAAAATATTCAATAACTTATTAGTTGCTGTACAAGACCTTCCTGGACCTGTCACAGTAAATGTTATGTCCAGCTAAAGTATACAATGTACACCATATAAGAAAAAGTAAAATGAAAATATATTTTTTTCGCTCCGATACTTAAATATTTCAAGTCATCTCGATCTGAATAGCAATAGCATCAGTATTAATAAGTTCATCAGATTTTGATAACCAATGCAGATTCAAATAGTGTCAATTTCTGAAACGAAATGGCGTTTTATTTATGGACGCTCTTTTACTGCTGTAGATCTCAGCATTCCATTCTATAGTGGGCGTGAAAGGCACCTTAATTTTGCTCAGTCCTCTTTATCAGACTTGAGGTTCTTTTACGTGCCGTAAATCTACGACACGGGACCAACGGCTTTTCTGCCCTTCCCAAGGATTTTTACGCCCCAATCAGCTATGTTCTTGAAAATAGCTTTGTTTTGATTTTAGCTTATTTGAGAGTTGGCCATTTTCTCATTCCACTATTAGCGGCGTTGCTTAGTATTGCGTAAGAGCTTATTCATTTATTCATCTGATAGCCGAGACAATGGTGATTTGTTTTTAAACAATTATATAAATCTGTTATTTCTATTAATTGAGCTATCTTATAAATTTCATTCCAGATACATTTGATAATGTATGTTTTATAAACTTTCTTCATTTATTCGTTCAGGTATATTCAAATATTGTCCTTAATTTCCCTAATTATACTGTGAAGCTATTGGGAGAATCATTGTCTCTGAATTTCCATACTGCTAATCTAAACTAATCGAATCCCTCCGACTTTACTAAAGATTGTGCATT
This sequence comes from Hymenopus coronatus, assembly GCA_030762935.1. Taxonomy (NCBI): domain Eukaryota; kingdom Metazoa; phylum Arthropoda; class Insecta; order Mantodea; family Hymenopodidae; genus Hymenopus; species Hymenopus coronatus. Next base: position 41,163,174 of record CM060881.1, read on the forward strand.
CTTGACGAAAGTTTTTGTTGGAGGTAAAACACTAATTAATCTTTTCTGTCGATACCAAAATATATCACTTGTGTTCAAATCATTTAATCGTCCTCTTACTGCTTTCCAATAATCCCTTTTGAGATTACACGCCATAAATATGAACATTCGACTAAATGCTGAGCTTATCTCTTATTCTTCCGCCTGGCAATTTTGCATAACTTAATAATGCCCGTATATAGTCAATATTCAAACATTGAGCATATTCCAGAGGGAGAAATAGTCGTCAAACCGTTTACTTTTGCAACTTTCTTCAGTTATCAGTATTGCCAAGTAAGTTTTTGCGCAGCCAATATTTACAATATTGCATTCATAACACGCAAACGACATATTTAAATACCACAGGCGTTCTGAGCGTGTCCGTTGTAGATAAGAGCTGATAACCCTGAAAGGAACAAGCTTTTCCATTATGATAAACACTAATGTCGCGTTTTGCAGAGGTTTTAAACTTAAAAGACTGGCACTTATTTGTAAAATCCGCCTAATTAATCTTTACTAACAAGGGACCTTATCAAAGTGATAAGATTGAACTGTTTTTTTATTTTAGTGAAAGTAAATCGAAAATAATATTTTTCTCTTCATAAGCAAAAGTTTAAGAAGAAATTAAAAATTGCAACAATGCACTAATATTATATCGGTGTTTTAAAAAATTAAACCAGGACACTTTTTTTTCTCCACTTCTTTCTCCGTTTCCTTTCTATTTTCTTTTTCTTGCTTTACTTTCTTGGAAGCATATATAAAAAAAAATAATTACGACCGATTTTCTCTTCGCTAAATTAACTCTTTTAACTAATACTTTTATCTTTTATGCTGTGGCGTACAGGTACTTGTAGTTTCGTTACGCATAAAATTCATTATCAGCACCTGGCACACTACCAATCAGCTGATTGTTGAGGGGAAGACAAGGCCAAAAGTCAGCTATTATAGCTTAACAATAAGTGACTTGGAAAGATAGACGAGAGAGGGGTATTTTTGTTATTGGTGCGCTTTCGCTATAAAATATTGTAGTTCAATTTGCGATATCAATGAGACAATAACAAAAATTGCGTTACTTCCTCCACTGAGTGAGATAAGTGCTCTGGAGTTAAGAACTTCATCGATTTCTCTACACTCATCTATGGCAGGTGAAGAAGCACGTATTGCAATCGATGTAAAAATGCATATGGGGATTAAGAATTTTAAGAAATGTCAGTTTGTAGGGGCAGCATAACCCAAAAGCGAGAATAAAGATCCGTTCACCATTCTTTTAAGGATTAGTTTATCAAACCACTCTTTACAATGAACATTTTTCGTTAAGTGAACAGTTGATATTTTAAATGCGCTTAATGCCCGTTCTTACAACACCGCGCATTAGGCAATGGGCATTGGTAACGCATGAAATGGAAATAATTTGAAACAAAGCATTCGAGGCCTTGACTCAGGAGGATAGAAAAACCTAGAAAACTTGTCAGCGAGAACGGTCCTGTTGGGATTGTATTACAGACCTCCCTTTCGAGTCCGTCCTTAAACGAGCTCTGCTATATGTGCATTAAAGGTACACATGAACTGGTTTATAAGTACTATAGTAAAATTGGGTACTTACAAGAGCAGAAGGAAAGGAACTGAAAGCCGTCTAGATGAGAAGTTCACGTTCGCTGTCATGAAAACGAAAGAAATAATCTCTCACATTGCCGTTCTCACTAGCTTGCAGCGAGAAACTGACAGTGATCTACGCCGTCTGCGGTTCGCAAATTGCAAACATTATGCATTCGTATGTTGCACACAATTCTATGTATTTATGAAAAGATATAGATCTTTTAATGGTGTAAACGTAAGCAAAAATAAATCCCGAATAATAAGGGTGGAATAAACGAGGTTCTTGTGTACTGACATGCACATCAAACGTTATATGTTCGTAAACTCTTTCGATTTTGATTAATTTTGTGTATATATATCAAACAATGGCACAATCAGATATGAATAGCAGTCTGAGAACAGTAACCAAAACGGGAACGAAAATGAAAAGCGATGCAGCATGCAAGATCAGTGCCCAGTAACGGAAATTGAATACATATCAATTTCAAAGTGGAAATTCGATTTTGTTTATTAGAATTTCTTTTGTTTTAACTGAAAAAATAATTTGCAGCTTCTTCAAATTCAGCCAATGTAGTGCGGGTTAGCCAACGTCAAAATTCGAAAGAGAAAAACATCCTAATGCTTAGTTTAAATTCCTTTAGCTGTTTCAAGTTTTCATTCCTTTTTAATGTATTGAAGTTTTTTGTTCTTGGTTAATTTCTACTTTTTGTTTTCTGCTGTTCTTTGTAGTTTTTGTTATCGTTCTTTAGGCAAGAGCCAGTTTTAAACTGCATAAACAAACTGGAGCTGAAGCTCTCGCTAGGAGGCCCAACGCTCAATCTGCTTGGACTACCTACGTATTCTCAGGACAGATAATACTAGAACAATGTGGCTACCTTGTTCCATTGTGTTTTCAAGGTTGTCGACCATGTCGCTAAAAGCGTACTTGATAGCCCAGTTTACAAATGAAAACTAATAAGTCTAATCTGAGCCTACCTGCGAAAAACGAATCAATGACCCAAAATAATTAACGTTGGGTCGTCAGTAACACATGCCCTTTATTTTTCATTAAATTTCCAAATAACTTGAAACAGGCGCATATTATAAACGTTAAATAGGTAATGGTACAAAGCAGCCACTAAAGCTAGAAGTGTAACATGTCATTATGATATAGTGTGGAATTGTTTAAAGAAAGAGGAAAGGGAATTATGCCTAAAAGTGCTGCTACTAGTGGCTGCATGTCGTAAATAAAATGTTGGGTATATATGCTGGCAATTCATCTGGAATAGGCGTGAGTATAACAGAGTTTAGTAAAATATAGAGAACGCCTATAAGGAGAATTGGTTAACGTCGCTGAATACATTTAACATCGGTACTTCAAACGTTTTCTCTGCTGCATCGAGAGGGATATTTTGCATTCCATTTTCATTTAAGGAAACCGCATAAAGGATTTTTTTATTTTCTTCCCTTCTTTTAAAAGTTTTCAGTTATAAACATGGTTTAAATTACATGCATATATCTAACAATTTCTATAAAGTTAGTTTTTATGAAACTAATGTAAAATCAGACGCATAATAAAGTTGTCTAAAATTATACTAACACTTGTACACTACCTATTTCTCGACACCGATACTAATTTTGATTTTTGAGTACCTGGACTCGTTGAACACTAGGCAAAACTACAGTCGAATGCTTGTTTACTGAATTATGTTCTGAATAGAAGATGTCTGTGTATAAATAACATCTTGGGGAGTACCTTGCATTAATTTATTTGCTGTAGCCGAAGAAGCTACATAACTGCATATAGATACTGTCGCTTTGCTAATTTTCAGATATCGCAGCTGTTGTATGTTTCAAAATAGTCTAAAATTGCTCATGTATTCGATATCACTGTTGTATGTACATATGGTAAAATAAAATATTTATGGAATTTAGCTGTACTGCACCTAACTATTGTCGTGTCCTAAGTTCTGTTTTAGGTTTCTCATCTGATTTTGTAGATTTTGGCCACCAAAGTAAATGTAATGACAGTGAGTTACCAAGTCAGGCTAAAGAAGAAACTTGATTTAGTGAGGTAGTTATGCCAACTTCATTCACAACTCGTTAACGCTGTATTGTTCGACGAGCACCCACACTCCTTACCCTGTTTTGTATATTTTCATTTAGACATAATGAGTGATTGAAATGCATTTCTTCACCCACAGGACACTAATAAAGTTCTATAAAGAACTACAATCAAACTCTTTGGGCAACTGCGAAACAGTAATGTGAAGCCTGATTCCTTTGTTTCAGTATCCAGCAACAATTTTCAATAATGCAAAGCTTTAAAAATATCGAAGGTTTATCTCAAATTATTATTAAGACATATTTCGATACCGGCAGGATATCATTGTTAGATGTCCCATCCCTGTATTACAAAATAGTAAAACCAACTGGAACATAACATTTTGTCGTAATTATAATTATTTAAAGGAATACTAATAGTTTAAACAGTTTTTACAAATTGATTTTAACTTTTCATATATTAGCATATTTTAAAGCATATAATTTTAAAATTCATTCTCTTGAAATTTTGAACAATCTCGTTTGCAGCGATATCTTTTTGGGATATTTGAAGTATACAAAAAGTCCAGAAAATCAAAACTAAACAAGGTGGTGTTTTAAAGAACTAAATTAGATCAGAATTTGCATGCCTCGGTATATGTGATTTTGCGTTGAAAAGACTTAAGAAGGCCAAAAATATGTTTAAAATAAATATTAAATAAATAAAAAAGCAATATTTTACCTTTAACTGTAAATAAAAACAGCACCTGGATAAGGGAGGGATTTCATTGAGGTAAATTTTCTTGGCTCAAGCTGCAAGGTGTGCACGAAAAAACTAGGAGCTTTTTTGTATAAGAAAGCGCATATTTTTTGTAAAATCAGATTCAAATGTGTGGGTCGGATGGTCCTGTAACTTAGCTAAGGGTAGCTATTTTTATTAGTAGTAGCAGTTTAATTTGGGGATTTAGTTTCGTTTATGGAAGTTTGAATCTAATGAAAAGGTTTTTAGTTTTGCAGAATTTTGCTAGTGCCGCATATTTCCAATGTAATGCCTCTAAAGAAACTACAACTACTTGTATTCTGCGAATTTATTATTTATCCATTCTATCAATTCATGCAAGAAAAATATACCAGGCTTTTCCTGGAATGCTAACAGTTAGTGTTAGAGGATAAAGCTTTGTCTTGAATGACTATGCTTCCTGCGTCTCATCGATTTGTCGCAAAAATGTTCGAAGCTCTCCATAGTAAAAGCACCCGTGACGATTGTCTTATGATTAAATTAAGACTGCGGAACTTTCGAATTTTATTCGACGGCATTCACTCTTGCCATCCGTTATATATGCACTTAAAACGTATTTTCCCCAAACTCCTAAATAAATTGCTTTCTGTACACGTACTATACACATAGAAGCTAGAAAATATATTGTATTCCACCCAAAAATTCGATGCCGAAATTGCATCGGAAATGTTTTGAGGTCTCCTGAATATTTACTTATTTATTTTTTAAGAAAAAGTTCCGTGGTGTATGTCTACAGCTAACTTGATAACAAAAAGACTGTTAAATACAAACCTGTATAAAAGTTTGGTACCTTCCAAGGATATGTCACAAAGATTTTAAAGTTCATCCCAAACCTTCCTTTAAATTGAAAATTTTGTGAAAATTTCGGTGTTCTCAAAAGTGGCTAAGATTTTGATTAAATACCTATATTAAAGATATTACATCACAAGTAAAATGTATATCTTGAAATTCTTGAATTCTTTTAATTCTGGAGGAATTTTGCTTTACTGGTAAACCGTAAGAGATGGACAAAAACTGCACAAAAAGGTTGATCTCGTTATAGCACACAATTTATCATATACATAGTTAATATTCATAGTTTTCTTTGTTTTAAAATATTTAAAGTTTTCTCAAAACGGAAGTCAACATTCGTTTCATCTCGTTTTTCTCCTGGTCATGCAAAGCGAACCGAACTTCATTTGCTCACATAGCGACCAACGTTTTAAAGATGTTTCAGTGTATTCGGTTATTTTCCTTCTGCTTAGAAGGAAGCAAGTAATAACGGTTTATCTTGATTAGCATGGTGCAGATAAACGCATAATATTTTGTAAAAATAGATTGTTTGCAGAACAGGTAATCATGTTAATGAAATATAAATATTTTATGCAATCCTAACATTTTAAAATTGAACATCATGTATAATTCGCTTATTAAATACGGTGCCGCATTAGCAATTACGTATTTCTGTAATATCTGTATTTCAAGTTGCCGAGGCATATATAGAGATGGTTACACTATTTTCTGATGCCTGGGCAATAAAGATACGTGAACACTAAATTATAGGGTAATTTAGTCCTAAATTTACAATGAAAACCTGCGTCTCAGTCCGGAACACCTTTCAGAGGAAATTATATGCAAGGATTGTGTCGCCTATCGGCTCAATACATTAAATGCAGGAAGAGATGCTAAACGGCTTAACTTTTGAAGACTATGTTGCTTTGTTAATTATTACTTGCAATTTACGATGCTAATATTCTATAAAATATATTATGCAGCTCCTATACTAATATAGCACTCGTGGAACGTCGCATAAATGAGTGCGGCAAATATTCATTCGTATCATAATGGTAAAAATTATTCACTTGTTGCATAACTTATTCCGTTTAAATGACTTAACCGATTTTCTAACTTAAATCGTATTGCAAACGCATTTACCCTGAAAAGCATTGTTTGTAGCTCAGTTGGATAAAATATTGAATGTCTCCGGCCAGGATTTTGAAGTCGGAGGTTAGCTAGGTTCGAAGCTACCAAGTATGTTAAAAGAGGTTTGACCCACGTAAATAAACGGTGATTGGACTATGCGAATGATGAGCACTTTAATGAAATACGTGCATTGCATTTAAACCAGTGCCAGCGAAGGTTTTTCTCTTGTAAATGGACACCAATTCAGCTCATCCAAAATTCGATATATAGTATGAAACAAAAACGAATTTTGTCTCTAGCCAAATAGCGTAAATCCATAAAAGAAGAATGTGATGAATTCTAAATGTCATGCCAATTGGCCATGCTTTAAGCAAAACGAATATTTGAAATTGTCTTTTCAAACTACGCTCAACAGGGATAGTGTAAGGATCTAATTGCTTTGGGGGAATTAAGTGAATCATATTCGTTATCTATAAATTCTGAACATTCATAACTTCGTATTCATAATTTAAGTTTCTCAAATACTATCGATTGTTTTCCTTCTCAGCTCCGCCTGTATTAGATTTTAGGTTGTGGCGGGGAATTTTTTTAAACCAAATCATACCCTATCTTCGGAACTATCGGAAAGAATAAATTTGAGAGTGAATATATGCTTAGTGGTAAAAATTAATAAAACCAACGATAAAGCAACCAATTTGGTTGAAAAATCATATTCTTAAGACAATGCTTCTGATGGCCATACACGTTGCAGGGAGGCTATATAGACTGTTAACTAACATATATATTTACCGCGAATTTTTTGAGTAGCCAATGAAACCCTGTTCATTCTCATTAATTTTTATATGATTGGGAAACGTTAAGTGACCGACAAATAAATTCGACAAATAAATTCCCGAGTTCATTAAAATATGAAACTTGCCGGATCTTTCGTATCATAAGCCATTTCCAAAATATACGCAACTCGTTTGGATTTTTCAAAATTTTGAGCAGCGACATTCTCGGTTTCTCATGAACTGTGCACTGTAATTTAAATTCAGAGCTTTTCAGTCACATTATGGTCACATATATGCTTGATCGGTCTGGTTGGCTCAATTGGCCTTCTGTTCACAAGATCGCGGATTAAAACTCGGCCAAGCAAGTCTGGGCCAGACACACGGTTTTAAAGTTTTCTTAAAAGCAACTAACCATCCCAGATTTACTGACGTGTAAAAACTCTTGCGGGACGAAATTCTAACTCACCGGCTGTCTGATAAGGATCCTGACAATTGTCAGTCGTTAAAAAAACACGGGCTCATCTGCCAAGTTAACACGATTTTTATACAATTGTTTTAATGATAATTAGCTATAACGGAACACCATCGTTATACTTTGATGTTCCGTTATTTATCAACTAATACAACATTAACAAGTTCGATGTGTAGCTAGTGAAAGCAAAAACTTGCTATGCAACTGATTAATTATTCTTGTCCTGTCTGAGGATATGACTCCTATTTACGAACTGAGATATATGCACATAGCTTTTTCTAAAATGCTTTTTTTTTTCTTCTTCTCTTCATTCAAGCGTAGCAAAACATATTTCCGGCGAAATCTCGGTATCATACTTTTGGGTGAAATACAGTACCTTCTCTATGTACTAATATAAATATAATATATTACATGCTAGAGAAAGTAAAAACCTGTTTCTCCTCCAACATTTTAAATCTTATACGTTACAGCGACTTAAATATTATGCTGTTAATGGATTTTTTTCCACATGTACCTATCCTATAGTATGCTTGCTTGTTACTGTAAAGTTGCATAAATCTGCGTTAAAATATTTCTTGCTAAAGCTGCACGTTTATATGTACAAAACGTTTCCCTTGCGAAGTTGACAAAGGAGTGCATGTGTATTTTAAAGCATTCATGAGATAAAATGCTAACGGATGAACATTCAACCGAATCGCACCGTGAAAAAACCTAATTAGCTTAGGTGCAGCAGCCAGTGCCACTGTTGCATACAGGCTGAACAGATGCCATCAAAGGGGCGTAATAAAATCTTCAAACACTTTCTTTACCATAGTCCCCATTATAGCTTCTTAACCATCTATAAGACTGTATACATAACGTTTTTATCAGGGATATTCGAGTAAATAACTCAGTTAGTAACGCGCAATGCTGCCATGCAATTAGCCTGTGCATTTTGCTAGGCATGACTCATTTTCCAGAGTAGATTCTGTGGATAACAGCATGCCTCATTTTAGCGATTTCCCAGTGCATGTACACTCTTTATGCGCACCTTAGATTTTGCATTAGATTCTTTTTTTTTTTTTTATTTATTTATTTTTGATCGATCAGCAGTACAATGCTTTACAGATCAGTGATAACATACAGGGCAATGACAATAACATTTAGAGGAGGCTTACAGGCCACCCCATATCTACAGTATGTTATAAACGAACATCAGGTATAAGACGCAGCATACAAGAGGTAAAAGAGCATATCAATCACTAGAGTTAGAATCAGAGGGATCACTCAGAAGTAGGTCTTGCGGTAGTCTTCTCTTCAAGCGGGTTGGCTGGCGCGTACGAACGCCTATGTTATAGTGCACTGCTCCAGGAACATCCTTCAATGTGGAAAAGAAACGTCGGGCGATCCTCCGAATAAAGTCGTGAAGAGGTAAGAGTCCCAGTTCGTGATGGAGCTGCTGATTACGAATAAACCAAGGAGCGTTGGTAGCGATGCGCATAAAGCGGTGCTGAATGACTTGGAGACGACGTAGGTGGCTTGTGTGGGCGGCTCCCCACACCTGGCAGGCATAGGTGATAAGCGGACGAACGAGGGACTTGTAGAGTAATACGGAGGACTCCAATCCAAGAGTGGTACGACGATGAAGCAATGGCGAGAGTTTGGAAAGCCGTCCGGAAGCCAGGGAAATGAGGCGATCGATGTGAGCGCGCCGAGTCAGTCGAGTGTCCATAAGCACCCCAAGATACTTGACTGGAACAGGAGCAGGTAGCCAAGACACATCGTTACCATAAATACGCAACGGAAGAAGATCAGGATAGCGACGTAGAGTGAAAATCTTAGCCTCAGTCTTCTGAGGGTTCAAAGAGATGCGCCAAGTGTTGCACCACTGAGTGAGGCGATCCAAGGAGTGTTGTACCACTTGATAGGCGTGTTGAGGATTAGAATGACAATAGTAGAGAACGGTGTCATCAGCATAGAGAGCTAAAGAAGTCGGGGCCAAATCTGGAATATCAGAAGTGTAGATACTGAATAGTGTGGGGGCCAAGATAGAGCCTTGTGGGACACCGGCGGTAATAGTGCGTGGAGAGGAAAGGAAACCGCCAATACGCACTGAAAAGCTGCGGTCAGATAGGAAACTCTCTATTAAGAACAATAAATAATGAGGAATACCGCTGCGGTGTAACTTGAGAAGCAAGCCGGCGTGCCAAACTTTATCGAACGCCTGCGCCACATCTAGAAAGACTGCCATGGTATATTGACGGGCTTCAAAGCCATGGACAATTGACTGGGTTAAACGCAAAAGCTGATGTGCAGTGGAATGTTTGTAGCGAAACCCAAATTGGAATGGCGGAATAACATGGTTATGAGTAAGGTAAGAGAGTAGACGGCGATGGATCACTTTTTCAAACAGCTTGGAGAAGGTAGGCAACAGACTAATTGGACGATAGCTGTCTGGTAGGTGCTTTGGTTTATTGGGCTTATGGAATACCGCGACATGAGCAAGCTTCCAGGAGCGAGGAAAATAGCCGAGGCGTAGACAGGCATTTAGGAGGGATGACAAATAGGCAAGAGCTTTCTTGGAGAGTTTCTTGAGAACAATGTTGGGAATCAAGTCGTGTCCAGGAGATTTCTTAAGTGGGAAAGCGCGAATCAGAGAAGACAGTTCCCGCGGGCTAGTAAAAGAAATCCTTTGATGAACTGTAGGGCGAGTGCGATGAGTAGTTAATTCCTGTTCTACTGCAGCAACATCTGCGGCTGGCAGAGGGAGGGTGAACACCCGCTCAAAATGATCGGCCAGAATATCACACTTGGTAGCAATATCTGTGACAAGTCTTCCGCTTGCAGAGAGCGCCGGCACAACAGTCGGCTCACGGAGAACACGTTTGGTGGCTGCCCAAAGTGAATGGTCGTGAGGAGAGAGTGATGCCAGATAGCGCTCATAGGACTGAAGCCGATGTCGCTCCAACTCCAGCTTCACCCGTCGAATGAGACCGTTAAGCTTCCTACGGAGCCAGGGTTGTCTGTCTCGTTGCCACTGTCGACGAACTTGATGCTTTTCTCGGAGAAGATTTAAAATGAAGAGGGGTAAGGAAGGTGGAGAATAAGGTCGCACATTGGGAGAAGTGGAAAGACGGACACAACGGCATATGGTGTCAGTAAAGTGCTGTAGTGCAAGGTCAACATCAAGGATTGTGGTGAGTTGATAAGAGTTGCAGAGTGTCGCATCCAGATGAGACTGAAATTTATCCCAATGTACATATCCATTTATGAGTCTGGGAATCGGTGGGAGCAAGGCAGGTGGAAGTTGAAAGGTGACAATCACCGGGCAGTGATCAGAGTCAAGTTCTCCCAGGGAGGAAACGAAGGTAGGAAGGTGAAGATTGCGATGCACACCGATGTCCAGAATATCAGGAGCATTTAAGGGGTTTGAAGAGTAATAAGTAGGATCCGCAGGCGCCAATATCGAAAGACCATAGGTGTGTAGAGCCGTAAACAAAAGCCGACCATTCGGATTGGTGGATCGGCACCCCCAGGAGGAGTGCTTGCAGTTAAGGTCGCCCAAAAGAAGAGTACTGTTCTCCAAAGGAAAGAGGAGTGAGAGATAAGTAGTATTCAGCCGGCGATTGGGCGGTTTGTAGGCGCTGAGAATGACGAGATCACTATCATTTGCACTGTGAAGTTTAATACCCACCACCTCCAGACTGGGCACGTGTGGAAGAAAGATCTCGCTGTGGCGCAGAGAACGTCTAATGAAAAGAGCAACACCACCAGATGCCTTTTCTGCCTCGCGGTCCTGCCGGTAAATAAGATAGCCAGGAATAGTGAAGGTCTCATTGGGAAGAAAATGAGTCTCCGTAACACAAGCAATATCAACATTGTGCTGAGTGAGAAAGGCAATAAAGGAGGAGCGTTTGGCACGTAGGCCGTTAGAGTTCCAGTTTAGGAGGGTGAGCTGACGTAGAGACAATAGATCACGGTTGGCCATCAGAAAACACAGGAGAGAGTAGGGAGCGAAGAAGCTGCATCATTTGCGGCAGAACCGGAGAAAACAATGTGCGGAGAAATGTACCAAGCTGTGCAAGCAGATCTTTAAGAAAAGCCCAAGACGGAGCTGTGGAGGTTGGAGCCTCCGGTAAAGAGGCGGAAGGACGGTCTTGGAAGGCAGGAGAACGACCACTCAATACATGAGAATAAGCCCGAGAGGGCCTTGTAGATACACGAGGGGATGAAGGACTCTGTTGACGTTGTGGTTGTTGTTGTTGTTGTGGGTGCTGTTGAAGAGAAGGCGTGGGTGGCCGCTCTGAACTGGGGTGTGTAGGTGCTGCCGGCTGCTGGGAGCGCCGAGACTGACGTTCTTTCAGCTTTAAGTAATGAGGACAGCCACGATAGTTTGCTGGGTGGTCCTGTTCACAGTGAACACACTGAGCCGGTGTAGTAGATGGTTTTGTACATTTAGAGAAGTGATGGCTGCCGATACAGCGAACGCAGCGGGGCCCTAGATGACAATAGTTCTTGGTGTGTCCATAGTTTTGGCAATTAGTACACTGGGGCAGTTCTGTATTCTGACGTCGATGTTCAACTTTCACCACACTGTACAGCAGTCGGGAAAGATTTAAGATATTTCTACCGGCGTCATTATTCACGAGGTCTACAGCACAGATGGGAATGGGTTCCTTGTTTTTGCGAAGCAAACGGGTAACTTTACGAACAGGAAAGTTCAACACACAGAGTTCGTCGTAAAGCTCTTGATCACTGAGCGAGCATGGTATGTTACGTATAACAACGGAGAACAGTTTGTCCGACGGGTTGCGAAAAGTATAATACTCCTGGTTAATGGAGGTGAAATAAGATGTAAGACATCGAAAGTCAGTGGTAGTCGTAGCATAAACTTTAAGAATAGCCCCTCGAAGCTCAGTATGAAATTCAGATAGCACACATTTCTTAATGTCTTGCAAAAATAATTGATAATTGTGAACATTGCGAACACAAATAGCAAAATCCATCGTCTTCCGCCGGGTTTGAACCCGCGACCTTGGCTATGTGAAGTTAGCATGGTAACCATTACACCACGGAGGGCGACGCATTAGATTCGGAAGGGGACTTGTCATTTTTCCTTATTGAAGAGGGACACATTTTGCAAGCTGTTGTGTGGCAGTCTTCCATTATTTGATAGCAATTAGCATATTAATAACTTTGTTTGTATTCACTTCTTTGTGGTGTAGTGGTTACCTCAATACTCAAGGTTGATGGTTGATGGATTTTTTCGGACGTAAAAATCTTAGCGTGACTTCCGAAGGGAAGTACAGCCGTTGGCCTCTTGTGAACCCCCAATATCTGAAAGAAATTGTTCCAGTATTAAACTCGCCATATTTAATGTCCGCAAGTCGTGATTTCGTCTTACAGTGTCACCTATGGGTAATGACTTGATCCCTTGTCAACATGTGCATATATTGACGTACTCGCGTACTGAAAGTTCCCTGCTCGAGAAACCACTGTAAAAGAGGCCCAAGATACGCATGGTTGATCTTATCCACTTGCATAATTGTATTCACTTAGGCCTGATTTCACTGTATTATCATTAAGCTTCGAATAGCACTTAACACAGACTTAAGCTGCAATCTAGTTTTACAATGCGTAACGTAAGCGATAAGCTGGGCTGATCTGTGAAATTTGGAAAACTCACAGTATGTAATATATTTTATTGAAAATTATACCAGTTATTATACAAACTGATATTTTTGTCATGTATCAAAATTCAATCTTGCATAGTTATTTAAATATATATAAATATTTAAATAGATCTGTTGCCCGCCTGGGTAGTGTGGTGGTAGCGTGACTGCTTCACATTCAAAAGTTCGTGAGATCGAATCTCGCTTAGGGTGAGTTACCCAGATAAGGTTTTATTTCGGGGTTTTCCCTTATCCTGAGAAGACGAATGTCGAGTAACTTTAAGCTCTATGGACCCCGAGATCACTTGAGCGTCATTTTACAAATTTCATTCGTCGTCCGATATGACCAACCAGGTTAAAGGACGTTAAACTTAAAAATAAAAATTTAATGTGTTCCATTCACATGACTTTCTCTATATCTCTGCAACAAATTGTTTAAAACCTTGTGCTTCTATTGAATTCCTGCTAATCGAAAAAAGGTAGCAGAAATAGTCTTATTACTTGCTTCCTTGTAAGTAAAAGCGAAATAGGGATTACTATTGGTTAAAGTGATACTCAAAAGTTGGTTGCTATGTGACTGAAGTTCCTTTGTTTGTATGGACAGGAGTTGACAAATGCCTATGAGAAAAGTATGTTTTTTAAAGCTGAAACCAAAAACGTGTATCTAAAAATCGATCAACTCCACGCAAAAATGTATATAAGATAGCTTGTGTTTTAAGGTGCTTGACATTTTTTTTGTGTTGTAAGTTTTTGTCCATCTGTTACGGTTTAGCACGTATGCGAAAATCCGTAAAATTCCTCCAGAATAAAGTAGTCTTCCGAGGCTATTCCCAGAAAATTCATAATATACATTTTATTTGTCAGGTAAATATCTTAATGACGAAATTTAAATCAAAATAGTTAGCTATTTTTGAGAAAATCAAAATGTTCGAAAACAGTTGCATGTAAAGTGTAGTTTGGGGTGGGGGGGATTTTTCTCAAAATCTTCGTGTCGCATCCCTGGAAGATACTAAACTTAAATACCAACTTTCGTATTTTACCGACTTTTCGTTTGAGTTATCGTGTTCACAGACGCGCGCACACACGGACCTTTTTCTGAAAATGCCTTTTTTTTTTATACAAGTGACTCTAAAACATATATTTCCGGTGAAATCTCGGTATCGAATTTTTGGATGGAGTGCAATACCTTCTCTATACACTATGTAGGTACATAGTGCATATAGAGAACGAAAAAATAGATCTGTCATTTTTATATTAGCCATAATTAGTGGAAAAAATTGACTTCGTACCTTCCAAAAATGTTTTTTTTTTTTTTTTTTTTTTTAATTTTGATAATTTAAAAATTGAAGCATTATTTCGAAAATGTAATCTGAGAATTTTCTTTAATATGTCTTTGAGAGGCAGTATAAAAAGTTTGAAACAATATTATTGAAATATTGTATCGTGTGGAACATTTTGAGTGTGAAAAACTGTTGGAAAAAGGTTTGCGAGAAAATAAGGCTTAAAAGTTCCGAGTGGCTATTCATAAGCATGTGCCTATCCAAATACAACTTTTGTTAACTGGCAGTTAAATTGCGCCATATAGGGAAAAAAGATAAATTTTCTTAAAGTAGAGAATTCATATTTTATTAAACAAAAATAATCTTGTAATTTTTCATAATTTTTGGTCAAATTCAAGATTCAACACCTTGAGTGCTGAAGTGCGGTTTAAGTTAGAGGAATCGCTATGTTATCTGAAGTAATATCTATTACTTTAAACCATATGCACAGCAGAAGATTGTCTAAAATGTTTTGAATGTAAAACATTCTCACGAATGGTATAACAGAATTCTCACATTTCGATTAAGTAAATAGTCGGTAAAGATACCAGAAATTATTCATTGTACAGACAAGTTTAGTTGAATACAAATTCGTTCCACTCATTGTCGCATCTATTACTACCTTATAAGTTATTAACAAATCGTTTCGTTAGAAGCAATGCCTCTCCAAGCTTAAAGTTTATAATTTGCAAGTGAAAGCATGCTAATTACAGTTGGACATTTTCCGGCATCTCGAAGTGTACAACATTCAAAACGTTCATGCCACTCGAAACCACTTTTCGCATTGCAGTTTTCTGCCCACGTTTGCTTTTTCTTACTCCACAGTAATTTTGACCTGATTTTTCGATCTCTTTAAATATGTTACTGATTAACCTACTAAAAATTATTTTACGAGCAGCGTCGTCGGATACAAACTAAGCAAATTCACTCGATGCGCATGCGTTACTAACTTTGTCGTTCCGTGAAGTTGTCCTACACGGTAAACTCAAGCCTAGCTTAATTTGCGCATGTGCTTTACTAAAGCTTCGACTTAAATTAAAAAAATCTGATGTGTACCATTCACATGACTTTCTCCATATCCCTGCAACAAGTAATTCTTAAAAAGCTTATACTTCTATTTACTTTATGCTAATCAGAAAAAAATTAGCAGAAATAGTCTTATTACTCCCATCCTTGTAAGTAGAAGCGAAATAAGGGACAGCCGTAGGTTAAAGTGATAGTCAAAAGCTGGTTGCTATGTCAATGAACTTCTTTTGTTTATATGGACAGGAGTTGACAAGTTCCAGTATGAGAAAAGTATACGTTTTTCATAGCAGAAACCAAAAATAAGGAATGTCACAAAAACGACGAACTCCACGAAAAAAATGTGTATAACATAAATTGTGTGTTTTAATGTGCTCTACATTTTTTGTTTAGTAAGTTTTTGTCCATCTCTTACGGTTTAGCAGTTATTCAAAATTTAGTAAAATTCATCCAGAATA
Organism: Hymenopus coronatus; assembly: GCA_030762935.1. NCBI lineage: Eukaryota > Metazoa > Arthropoda > Insecta > Mantodea > Hymenopodidae > Hymenopus > Hymenopus coronatus. The sequence continues at coordinate 41,179,207 of CM060881.1, forward strand.
AACTACTCTTCAGAGGCTATTCCCAGAAAATATAAGATATACATTTCATTTGTCAGGTAAATATGTTTATTGTTCGAAATTTTAATCAAAATCGTTAGAGCCATTTTTGTGAAAATCAAAATTTTCGAAAAAAGTTCCATTATGGAAACAATTGAAATTCGGTTCTCTTTACCTTGCCAGCAGTAAAACAAGAGGTGAAACTAAAGATGATTTTAGTTTAAAATTGAAATAAACAAAGATTACTTCGGAAATGGTTAACAGGAAAAAATAAAATTTTAAAAAAATAATGAATACAAAGTATATGGCATAAATTGTGTTTTGATGAGATGTACAGTTTTTTTTAGAAAGTTTTTTTTTCCGCTGTCTGTTACAGTTTGCAAATTATACAAAATTCATCCAGACTGAAGAGGTCTTCAGAGGCTGTTCTTAAAACACTCAACACATACGTTTCGTTTGATATTGTAGTCAACATTGTCAGCCTTTTTGAGAAAATAAAAAGTTTCGAAAAAAATGTTCCATGTAAAAGAGGGTGGTGGGTAGGGGGATATGTCTAAAAAGCTTTGTGTTACATCTTGAGACACTGAATGTAAATGCCAAAGTTCGTATTTAGCAGACTTCTAGTTTCTAAGTCATGATTTCTACGCACGCACGCAAACAAGCACAAACGCACACCGCGCGGTCCTTTTTCTAAAAATTCTTTCTATTCAAAGGATCCTAAAACATGTATTTCCGTTTAAATTTTGGTATCTAATTCTCTATCAGCAATGAGCATTGTATATACGTGCTGAGAAAGTAAAAATATCTTGAAATTCATGTTAATGAAGTGAAACATCGTGAGAGAACGACTTCCTTAACAACCCCACCCCCTACCTCGGGCAGTCACGTAAGTCCTAAAAATGATGAATAGGCCAAAAGTACTCTTTAGGGATAAATGTATCCTCATTCGAACAGAAACCTTTGTACCTTTTCTTTGCTACCATATCTAATAACATAATTTAGAATCGCTTTAACAATAAAGCAAGATGTCTAGCGGTGAATTTCCTGAATGTGGAAATACTCTACTCCCAGTTCTCCAATTAAGGAAACATAGAAGTGCTTAAAGTGATTTTAGGTCAGAGCTTTAATTTTTGTAGACATCGCCGGTAAAAGAGGCAATCCATACCAAATTTCATTCAAACATGTCTTTGTTTTGGATATACTAATTATACTAATTTATTAGATTCAATTCTAAAATCAATCTCGTCTACTGCAGATATTAACCTAAATGCACTATTTTGTAAAATTGCATTTCTTATATCTTTGTAACAAATTGTCTGTAATTTCCCTAAAGTGATAGTATTTTTAATATATATTACATCACAAAGTGGGAAAAGTGCTTAAAAAAGTTACTTTTTTTAAATTGATCTATGACCAATATCAAAATTCCAAAAAGACACTTTATTGCATACATTCTTTGCAGTGCTTAAGGGAAATTATTTTAGAGTTCTAGCTGTGTTTTTGGGAGATGTTTTGAATATGCGGGGAAATAAATTTGAACCTGAGAAAAATTGGCTTTAAATTTTGACAGTCATTTAAATGGCAACACTTGAAGGCTTCCAAAATATATTGCATCCGCCCTAGGAGAATCACACTGCAACATTGTATTTTAAAGTGTGGTGCACTTCCTTGCATTAAAACCCAAAAATCTACGTTTCCCCAAAATCGCTATAAAAATGTTCCCCTCACCATTTTGGAAAAGATAGTCTGCAACAAGACACAAAATCTTCAGTCGATATATATAACATCAGTTAATTGCTTTCTAATGGTAAATATTTTCTCTTTTCAAAATTGTTTAAAATGACCTTATGGTCTTAGTATAAGAGTAAATTACACTTTCTAACATAAGGGTTCATAGAAGATTTTGTCATCCGGAAACTTCAGTGCCTGCATCCCTAGTATTAGAATTAAGGTTATTGAAAGGTTTTGACACATACACGTCTACAGTATTTGACAAATGGAAACTTATATTAAGGATTCAAACAGGGTCGATTAAAATATTTTGTTTTTCGGTCGCATATTAGTCAATAAATATACTGACAAGGAGCTGTCGTTTTTAAGCACACTTAAGGAATGTTCGCCGCAATATGTTAAAATATCAAAATGTTTTTGTTTTAAAGCAGGAAGTTGTTGGAACGTTTGGACATCCATAGAGATCATTTGTCTATCTTGCCTCGGGCTCTACAGCCATTTAAATATCTTGCAATACACCTGTTCCCTAGCTCAGTTTTATAAACATAGTTTTTCTCGCAACTAATATTCACACCTTCAAACTGAAGATTGAAAATAAGATTTATGAATTAATTTTTTCACAAAGAATTTATCTAATTTGAAGCGACTTCAGTATTCATTAGTGAAATTTGAAATTTCACTCGTCCCTTAAAACACCATGGGTTTAGGCAAAGTTTGAAACCGTGACCTTGATGCTTTCTAAGCTCGTATCTTATATTTGCTGAATCGTTGTTGCATCATGGCCATCTATATAATTGCTTGGAATAAAGTGCAACCGGCTTTTGTTTTTATACAGATTCTCAGCGGAATACAGCATATATTTTCTACTCCATGGCACTCTCAATGAAGGTTTTGCAAACCCTTTGTCTTTTAGTAATAATGACTTGAAATTGTTTTATAGTCGGAGTTCTATGAAAGACTAGGGCCTTTCAGTGATGAAATATTTATAATTTTTTTTAGGTTACTATACGTACACGTACGTATACTCTTGATGATGTAGTAGTCCTCCGTGGTGTATTGGTTACTCTGCTAGCTTCTTAAATCCAAGGTCACGGATTCAAACCCGGCGGAGGGAGATTAAATACCCGGAGATTAAATACTTAGCATGTCTTCCTTCGGGTGTAAAATACTTACCTTCGGGAGGAAAGTAGACGTTTTAGGCACTTAAAAGAACCTTAAGCGTGATAAAGAGGCCTCTTGAGTAAAATTAAGCTGTCTTTCACGCCCAATATAGATTGGAACGCTGAGAACGCAGTTAGTGTTCATAAATAAAACTCCATTTGTTTTATTTTTAATACAGATTCAGCCAAGGCATTTACAGAAACTGCTAACTGTAGTGGTACCTACCTGCATACTGCAAAATTTGCATTGGAACAGTATTTTCCAGTGTTTTTCATGATTGGTAAGTAGTAAATACAAATAAGCTTTTGTGTGAATAATTTGTAGAGTTCTAAAGTGGATTGCAAAAGGTAGCTATTATTTTGGACTGGTGCAGGTTTTAGAATAAACGTGGAAAGAAAGCTAGCCACTGAGGAATATTGCTGCACAATTCACTGAGTGTCTCGGCAGTGTACACAAGATAAGGCGCCAGAGCTGTAAATTTCCCACCTGTACACACGGGAAGACCTTGGCTGCTGCTGCAAGGTCGCTGTGACCTATCTACCTTGTGACTGTAACATCTGCCCTATCTGGTTACACCTGCCACTGTCTTCTGGATCACTCATTGTGACGCTGAGAACGAATTGTTGCAAGGTCTTGCACGTTAAGTAAGGACACAGGGCTGGATACTTATGTGTAAAAGTAAAGACTATCTGAGAACAAAGGATTGTGCTCATATTTATTTCGAAATTGCTTAGATTTTTGAAGGACAAGGACTAATCTTGATACTACACGATGCACTGGGAATACCGATAAATGTCTTTGTTTTTCTTTAATTTTTTGAAATTAAAGTATTACTTCATAGGTATGACGAATTGAATTTGCCTTCTGTTCTGTTTGCAGAGTTGATAAGATCTTGTATTTTTTTATTGTCTTAATAGTTTGTTTCCGCTGCAGCTAAATGTCCGTTTTATTCGGACTAACACTAGTTTATCGTCCACCTGGGTCGTGTGGTGGTAGCGTGTCTGCCTCACATTCAACAGATCGCGAGTTCGAATTTTGCTTAGGGTGAGTTACCCGGATAAGGGTGTTCCCTCATCTTGAGAAGACGAATGACTAGTAGGTAACTTTAAGCTCCATGAGCTCAGAGATCATTGGAGCATCATTTCACCAATTTCATTCATCGTCCGATATGACCAACCAGGTTGAACGTTAAGCCAAAAAAAAAAAAAAAAAAAAGATTACGTGTATGCAGAAAATGAAGGCTTTGAAGATTTCGACTACACTGAAATTGCGTAACACAAATAACACACCTGATCCGGAAAAGCAAATGCTCTAAAATATTTGATTACCTTTTACCAATATTTTTACAGAATTAAACGAACCAACAAGGATTAATATTTAACCTTTAGAATCTTTTTCGTAAACTAACTTTGCTTAGTTTGCTTCATGATCTTTTGGAAACAACCGAAGAAATTGTTTCCATTCTACTTTCCAAATATTTTTGAAAATGTTTTTATTTGTTCTGCAACAACATATTGACTTCGTTGTTTATATCCTTGTACGAAGCGGGAGATTAACATCGGCTGTGTTAAATTCGCTTGACTTTCTTCTACCTATTCTGAACACAAACTATTGCAAAATATTACTCATTTATCTACATTATGGTAATCGAGATACACTACAGAAATTATTACTTGCTTCCTTGTAAGTAGGAGGGAAAAAGGGAGCTCATTAGGCTAACGCGATAGTCAAATCTTTCACATAGTGATGACTTTTAAAACAATTGAAATTCGGTTCTCCTTGTGTGGCTGGGAGTAAAACAAGACGAAAGTTGACTTATCATTTGAGAAAAGTTTGAAAGTTTAAAATTTAAAACAACAACGAGGAATTTCTCGGGAACGTACAACTCTACAAAAAATGTATGATATAAATTGTGTGTTTTAATATGTAGATACATATTTTGTGTAGAAATGTTTTTTTTTTTTTTAACTCTTACAGTTTACTAGTTATACAAGTCATCCAGAATTAAGTGGTCTTCAGGGGCTATTTCCAGAAAATTCAAGATATATATTCCGTTTTTAGTGAAAATATCTTGTATGACATTTTAATCAAAATCGTTTCTCATTTCTGAGAGTCAATTTTCCAACACTGTTCCTTGTAAAGGGTAATTGGGGTGGGACAATTTTCTTGAAAATCTTAGTGCCGCATTCCTGGAAGATACTGGACTTGGAATACTTAATTTAGTATTTAACGGAATTTTCGTTTCTGAGCAATGCTGTTCACACACATACACATACGGGCATCTTTCTAATTTTTTTTTTAAATTCAAGGGTCTCAAAACGTGTATTTCTCCTGAAATCTGGGTATTGACCTTCTGAATAGAATAAAATACCTTCGTGTACATTGTACATACATGCTAGAGAAATTAAAAAATAAAGCCAGAGAAATAGCTGATTTTGTGTTTTTCTACCTCTCGAGATCACTTGTTTCTCGTTGAAGCTTAGACTGATATTTTTACGAGGAAGTCGTTTGCTGTCGGTGTGGTCGGTGCGCATGCGCTTTAAGATTACATTAATAATGGTATCTGGAAGCAATCAAACGAGATTCCTTCCGATTGCTAACGTACCATGAAAAGAAGAGCCATTCAATCAGACAGGGCGCTGTGTTGCAAGATTGCGGAATGCACTTAAACGTGTGAACTCCTTAGCCACGCCCTTATAGATCTTGACTCTAAATGGGAAAACTACAGCTTCTTACAGATCGTTGCACAAATCTTCTTTACCTTTCTCTAAACGTAAAGCTATAAAGTGAAATAGATAACTTAATTTTCTGGGAAGAGCCTGTGAAATCTTAATTTTGAAGGTTCTGCAAGTGCTAAACTAGGAGTATCTCGTAGATTCGTTAAACCACACGGTTTTGTGTGTGTCTCTCTCTCTCTCTCTCTCTCTCTCTCTCTCTCTCTCTGTCAGGATTTTTCGAAATGTGTTTTGTTGGGTGGAATTTTCCAATACTGATACTTTTCAAATTGGAAATGCTCCGCTTCTGTAGTGTGCAAACTTACAAAGGATATGAAATTTCAAAGCCATAGCATAGCGGAGTGTATCGTAAAACAATTTATCAAATTTGTAATTACTAGAATATGCTTCTGTAAAAGTAATTGGAGGAGAGTAGTCATGTGAATACAACGCATCAGATTTCTTTCTTGAATTCAACTGTGTACTCCATTTATTAATTCTGATTACCTACCTAATCGGATCATTACCAAAGGTCGGAACTTTGGCAGAAAGCCTTTTTAAATGCGTTTATCTTCAAATTGAAAGTGAATCTGTACGAATTAAGTTTTTGTGATTGAAACGCAGCGTTTTATTTTTGCCTTTTCCCCCCCTTCTATATAAATGTTTAATTGCCGAAATGCCATTTGCTACTATTATTCATTCCTCTATTATTGAAATAAGAATGAGTCTCGGAAATAAAATGTGGTTTCATTATTCTAAATTTCTGTTTTCATTGCAATGGTGTTGTGCAAGGAAGCTAGCAAGTTGTCAAAGTTGTTCCTTGACGCAGTAAATTGCAAAGATACTTTCGCATCAGACATATTTTCTGCTGACAGTGAAATACTTTTATGAAAACGTGAACTACGAAAAGAAATATTCAATGTTTCAACATGTCAATATAGCAAAAGTTACTTTCCAGGGTAACTGGGAGGATGGCTTTCCTTCCAGCGACTGCAACACCAACTAAAAATCACAATTTCTAGTGAATAAATAAAGCATACTAAGGATTTCTGTTGTCTTTTATTGCTTATTTATTCTTTTAAAATAGGCAGGTAAAAAGGAATTTAATGATTGATAATGCCTAAACTTCCGCCGTCTGATCTTTACAAAAAAGCAAGGGAGGAGCGATTTGCACTCCTTAGTATTGCAGCATTATGGAATCGCGCCGTGGCTGTCATAAAAACATTTAAGGAGGCTTCGTATCTTATTTTACCAATTGCTTCAAAGCTTAATCTCTCGCATAATCGAACACTTTATAAACGTAAATACATCAAATGTTTCATTGCTCACCGAGCCCTGTACGCTTGCCCTACCACCCTCTTCTCAAGACTTGAATAAGAGCGAGGTAAGCTATTTTTATTGAAGAAAATAGGTATAACAAAGATTTTTTTCATATGAACAAACGCATAAAGTAATGAAACGTGTATGAAAAGCGCTAAATATGAAACTTGAAATAATTATGGTCCAAATTAAGTCGTTATGAATATCTCAACATTAAGCAAATATAAAAAGGCGTTCTGCTTGCTCTTGTCATATCAGAAGTAAATAAAGAGGTATAGATGGTAACTCGAAATGGGAACAAATGACAAACTTCCGAATATTAAATTGTTATAAATTAATAAAGCGGTCGTTGACTTAGTCTGGGTTAAACCAATGCAATCATCCTTATATACCAACAAATTCCAACCTTTGCTATACTTTGTAAACAAGGGCTTGCCCAACTTCAACTATATCTCTTAGAACATCAATAGATCAAGCAAGGCCAACCACTCTAGTCGACAAACATCGTTGTAAACATGCCCCTTCGAACAAGTTGAATTGGACTATGTTTAGGCATTTTAGATTATACGCTTCACTGAAACGTTTTGATGGTTGCATATGCGGCAAGGCTCGCGTTGTCGCGTTTGAGTTTGCAGTCTCAAACTCCAACATCGCACGAAACTAACATGCACTTATACCTAAAAAGTGTCCAAAATTCTATCAGGTTGGTCAAGTAGTGATAATTTGTACACAAGGTGTTGAAAAATTTGGTATGTGTAGCTTCAAGGTATCCTATAATATTCGCCAATTGAATTGTCGTGGTTAATCGAGTTTAATAATGTGTTCAGAGTAAAGCAAGTTTAAAAATCAGAGTATTTTATTCAAAATGGATTATTATGTGGTTTTTGGAAGTTTTAATGCAGCCTATGATTTTTGCAAACACCTTTTGTAAAATGTACATTGTGTTGACCATATGGTTTAAACAGTGCAGATTTCTAGATACAGAGCTGAAAATATGGTAGCGGTAGTGAGTTGTAAGTTTATAATTTTCACTGGGTTCTACAGTATAAGCATAACGATTCATCTATATAGGCCAAAGAACATGGATTTCTATGATAGATGTTGAAAATAAGAATTGAATGTAACGCTAGGTTATTTTGTAGTCTAAATTTTGCCAATATTTAAAATAACACTAGTGAAATATAAAGAAATGTGTGGTGATATGAACGATATACGTCCTAAACCTCCCTTAAATAACTCAATTTTAAAATATTTTAGTCCTCCTTTTTGGACTAAAACTCGTTAATACACTTTCATATTTGCAATAGTGATCCATATTCAGCAAAAGGTGAATATGAAAACAAAATTAACTGACCCTCTCCGTCTATTTCAAGAATTATAATATAGCCTATGAGCATCTGAAAAGTAGCTTTTCAAAAATTAAAGAATTGTGATAATTGGTTGAGTGCTTGTGATTACCCCATATGCACGGGCACACAAATTTTGCCTTTGTAATTTTGAAATTTAACTTTATGGCATATAAGATGTTTAAAAACTTCGAACCAAGATGGGGACGTTGTCAGATCTACAAAAATACAGTTTTCAACGTCAAAAGAGGTACATCAACAAAAAGCTAAATGGCCAGAGTGGCTTAGACCGTAAAACAGCATGCCTGGTCCTCACTATCGGAAATAACGCTGGTACCCGTCCATTTGTATTGTTTTCGGTTAGGGGTTTCAGGAGGGGGAAGGGTGCCGCTTGATGCAGGAATCTGTCCGCCCCCCTTCCCACCTGTTGGCGTGAATGGATTATATCTCGAAGCCCATGAGTCGCCTGTTTTCGCAGTATTTTCGTAAACATTAGCTAACGTTAAGGGATTCCTTGTTTTACGAAACTCCGCTTAAAACCTGTGTGTAGCTTTGTTTATTCTTCCACCATATTTTAACTTAAAATATTGAATGTAAAGAAATTACTGTGAAAATATACTGGGATACACACAACGCTAATACTCCTTTTAGAGACAATTTAATATTAAGAGGTTAGAGGCAAGGTTATTATAGAATACTACCAAAAGACTGTAGATAAGTTAAACAAAACTAATCTCTCTTGTAGTGAGACAAGAAGTTTAAATTGTTAACTCGTAATACTAAATTAAATGGCTGTTCACGAATCAACGAGTTCTTGTTATTTAAAAGTTTAGTTTACTATTAGGCCAATCACAAAACTATTAGGATAATAATACAAAATACTCGTGGTTAGAATAAAATACATATATTTCGCATTTAAGAGCAACTTGTAAACCTCAGTCATCAGTAGTCTTTACATGAAAGCTAGGACAGGCTTGTTGATAGCATGGAGAAACAATTTTTTTTTTTTTTTTTTTTTTTCATGACACGTAGTTGCCAAGAGTAGCCTCTGAGATGCGAGTGTATGGGAATCGCGCACTAGTGCTTCGTGCGCTGCCTAATATCAAAATAATGGTATTTTCAATGTCTCATAAAAAATACCCCAAAAAGTTTCTAAACTGCGACGTCAAACTTTGGACTAGTTAAGTATAAGCTATAGTACTTGCATTCTTTCGGTGTCATTTCGAAACAGCCTGTATAAAGCCTAAAACCTAGTATTAAAGCTGGTTAGAAACCAGTTTATCGAAAATCAGAATAAGTTTGAACAAACCTCTAATTTACGAAAGGTTTACGTGCAAAGTTTCCTCTGTTTGCTAATCCGTAATCCAGTTACGACTTAAGTGCATATTGCGGATTTAAGAACAGATGCATAATTTGTAGAGGTTTATTTAAAAGGACCAATGTAGTATTTGCTTAAATCAGCTTGCATTTTAAATCTGGCAAAACATCACGAAGCTCCTGGGGCTACAACAAATGAAATGCTTGATTGGATGTAAAAATAAACCGGTTTTTATGCGGATCGCCAGCTGAAGCGAATAATATTGCTAGTATACTGCACTAAATGCAGATGGCTTCTAAGCATTCTGATGTTTCAATTTAATGGTAAAGCATTTGGTGGTACTACAAAACATTGACACTGCATTGTATCTTTAGAAAACTGTTTTAGATCTAATCATGCCTGAAAATAGCTTATATTTACCATAATGGAGTGTATCTTGAACCCAAAAAAGGTCTTAGCAATAACTAGTTATAGACGATAACATGATTAGTGTTAGTAGTGTTAGAAAAAGGAAAGCTTCGCACGAAATCGATTGTTAAATTAGTGTAGGTACTTAAATACCTAATTTCTCTTGGGGAATCTTTCACTTCAGTTTAATAACTGGATAGGAAAGGTTTCCAACGGAATATGTGGAGAAAAGGAAAATTTGGAGCACAGTTTTTTTTATGTGAAGGGAGAAAAGAGAGTATACATGGGAAATGATTGAAATTGGGCAGAAACATAGCCTTATCTTTAGTAGGAATAGTAAGAAGGTAGCTAGTGTTTGAAGAAAAAATAGTTGTAATCTCTAAAAAGATGCAAATGAAACATAACTGTTGAACGTGACTATCTTGAACATTGTGAACTTTTAGCTATGTATCTATTTGCATTGTCATTTATTATGCGAATAAAATGATTCAGGTATAAAGGAAATTTGGGTGTGAATATGACGAGATGGGTTGGTGTATGGTCATATTCTTGTATTGTTGCTTAGTACAAACAAATAAAAATAGATGAAAATGGGGTGCAGGACTTTCATAGGCTAATTCAATGATATTAAGTAAGCACGATGTGAAGGAATAGCGCTTGAGAACATATGCGATGACAACAGTCGTGGCTTGCTTACAGCGTCATTATCGCAACTACAGGAGATAATTGTCCAATAACCTCTTGTCAGTCATTTGTTTCCCGTGGCAAAGATTCAAAGGAAAATGTCAGCTTTAAAATTTGGTGAAGGGTAATGAGTTTCATTCTTTTTAATGTTCTTCAGAATACTTTCTCTTTAAGAAGTTACATTAATAGAAATATAGAGGTAATGCTTTCTTAGGCGTAGTTTACAATTTAACGTGGTACTAGAGGCTGCAACAAACACGAACGCAGATCGGAAAAGTCTGTGCGCAGTGACAGATATAAATACGGACATGCTCGCCCTAATAAGGGGCCATTGTCACATTGATGTTACAAATCGAGTTGGGATTTTTAAATGGATGAGTGGATCGAAAATAGTGTCCATGTCTGGATTTTCTTTCCGATAGGCCCAGATTTGACAAAGAAAAAATTATTTGTAAATCATAATGATTCTTTAATACTATTTTAATTCCTTGCACATATTGGTGTTTAAAGTATTGAACAAGAGAACTTGCAAAATTGAGAAAATTGTCTCTTCTGTTATTTCTTAAAGAAACGAAACCCATAACGGGGGATTGGGGGTTATCTCTACCAGTTTCTATAAGAAATAACAGAAGAGAGAATTTTCTCATTTTTGCAAGTTCTCTGGTTCAATACTTCAAGCGGCAGACAGGCAGAGCGCGAGACAAGCTCAGGAAAGAAAATTTGCTCTATAGCTCGAAATCTAGGAGTGGAGGTTTGCACTCTAACCAACTTAGCAAAGACTTCTTATGCACCCTGAGGTACTCTATTCTAAGGGATGTCGATTAACGTGACTCGAATGCTACTGCGCAAATCGCCTTCGTGTGCGCTCCCAACCAGAATGCTACAATAAATCGCGGCATGGGTGGTTTGTTTTTAAATAGAAAATTACATTCACAATACCTATTTTGATGAAGATGTTATTCATGAAATAGTTGTTTTGAACTTAGTACGCGTGTTTATCTGCCTATGACACAGAACAATGTAATTGACACTGTCGTAACACAAGCTAAAGGTATTAAACATTACGGATATCACATTCGAAATATTCATAAAGGCCATTCAGTTTCATTTTTGAGCCAACGCCTCAGCAAGTTTCAGTACACTTTTGCTTAGGTGAAAACGTGGAACAGCAATCTATTTGCAACCTTTACATAAATTACAAAGCTATTCATAATTTTATCAGACTACATAAAGGAACATTTTAGTTTTTAATTTCTACTATGCATAGTAAACTGGGGAAGTATTATAATTCACCCAAACATTTGGTATAGAGATTTCAAAAGTGCCACATGTTAAAATATTTTCTTGACAAATGAAACGTTTATCTAATTTCCTGGGAATAGTCTCTGAAATCTTATTCTGGATGGCGGTTTATATAACTGGTAAGCAATGAGAGAGAATCTTGCTGCACAAAAATATAGAACTAGTTATAACACCCAATGTGTCAATATTACTTTCTCTCTTAGTTAATTCTTTTAGAAATATAAATGGGAATGGTTTACTTATATTCAGTACTTAACACTTCATTGAAATGATTAGTCGATATTCTTATTTTTTTCTTGTGGTAATGCAAGGAGATTAAAACACCATCAGTTAGCGACTAACTTCAAAAGGTTTGACTATCGCTGTATCTTAACATATTCCCTTATTCTCGTTGTATCTACAACGAAATATCTAATACCAGTTCTGCCAGTCTTTATCTCGATTAGCGTGATAAAAATAGAATATTTTGTAAGAATAGTTTGTTGCACAGTGGGTAGAGAAAGACATGTGAATGTAACAATTGTTTATCAGTCTAAATAAAATGACGTTTTCTGTGGGATTTGATCAACGTATCAGGTCCAATATTTGTAAAGGTTTTATGCAAATCCTATTATATAGTTTCTGAACTGTTCTTGCAATTTTTAACCACTGCAAACAGTAAAGAATTTTGCTACAGTTGCCTGCGTTCAGTCAAATAAATGAAAGTATGTTTACTTTATGAAAATCAGAAATTCGATATTTCTTGCCGAATACGTCTCGTGTTATGGTATTTGATTGAAATGATTTCTTTGCAAGTATGAAAAGGTTAGAAAAATGCTCATTTCCCGTACAATCATTGAAAACGTTGTTCTGTAACACAGGTGTTTTTAAACTTTTTATTTTGTCATCTACATGTGGTATTCTATTCCACCCAAAAATTCGATGTTGAGATTTTGCTGGAAATGCATGTTACTGAATCGGAAGACACTCCCCACCCCGCCCCCTCTCAAAGATATGTGAACAGCATAGCAAAATAGGAAAAGTCATATAAATACTCAAACTTGACACTTGAGTTAGCATGCATTTCCAGTAAACAAATGCCGAACTTGGTATTTATTATTTTGAATTCCCGATCCTCTTTACAAGGATTTTGAATTTAACACCATATGTTGAGATTAACAATGTGAAGTGTTTCGTTTTTCAATCTCCCACAATATCGTGGAAAGGGTGTGGAATTTGTAGGGCAGCATGTAGTGGCTCAATTCAGTTTCCTCTATTCCTCTTGTACCTTCAACGAAATGTTTCGAGTCTATATCTCAAACTTGGTCTCTATTAATGTGATAACAATTACTTTTCGGTAGCAACAGCTTATAGCAGCTCTACAGAAATTAAGGATAATAGAGAAATTCATGTGAATGTAACATTTTTATTACCAGTCTGTGAACTTTGAGCAACAACCGTGGGAAATTATTATTATTATTATTATTTATTATTATTATTATTATAAAGAAGTATTTCGCCGTTGAACTAACGATTAGCTAAAGCTATAAATGGACAATAGGCGCTTAATAAGACACTCCTAATTTTAAACGTTTTCTCGCAAAGTTTTTTCATCATTTTTCCATACTCGAAATGCTCCTACGATGTAAGTTTTACTCATTTGTTTCATTACTTTTGTACTAACTCAAAAGTGTGTTACAGAAGACAACCATATACCATTTCCAAATAAGGCTCTAATTTTGAGAAGTAAACTTAAAATTTTGAAGATTACAAAAGCAATATTTTATGTAATAAGATTTAATATAAAAAATCTGATAGTTCCATTTGTAAACTCATTTTTATTAGTACAATGACTTTAGACAGAAAAAAAACAAATTGAAATAACATGCAAACATGGAAAAACTGTGTGTAATAACTGGTAACATTTTAAACAATATTATCTTGCTCGTCTGGGTAGTATGGTGGTAGCGTGTCTCTCACATTCAACAGGTCGCGAGTTAGAATCTCGCTTAGGGTGAGTTGCGCGAAGTTTTTATCGGGGGTTTCCCTTATGCTGAGAAGACAAAAGTCGAGTAAGTTTAAGCTCAGACCCAGAGATCATTTCAGCAATTTCATTCATCGTCCAATATGACAAGAGGATTTAAGGACGTAAACGTAAATGTGTAATACTGTGGTTTTTCCAAATTTCGCAGTGCATTACTTTAAAATAGCTTTTCCTGTAGCGGTGTTCAGGATTCGAAGTAGTGTCATCCTGTGACCCAAAAATATTTAAATATAGAACGGCAGGTGTTGTGGCACATGGTAGATGTCACCTGTTCACTGGAACACATGTTCTTGAACTGGCCACGAGATAACGATGTGCTTGCCAGCTTGCAGATTTTGTTCTTCACCTGCTCCTAAGGTACACCTGCAGCATTCCCACACTGCCTTGCAATCAAGACAAAATAATAGTCCCTTGATTTGTTGCTCGTGCTTTGAATCCTTGCAAAGCAAATCTGTAGTTTTGTCCACGTTTCTGAACTCGTTAATTTCGAATTACTCGACATAATTTGATATTTGGATATGGTACTGCATTAGTAAAAAAATGCAGTACCATAGCTGGGATTTAAACTACGGATCTCCCGATCTCTAGCCAGTTCCTCTACTACTGAGCTACCATGCACGGCGTTGTAGTTTTCAACTGAATTGCATATTTCCCAGTAAACCAGTGACCTCAAATTATTTTGAGATAACATACCCTAATGGCGGCTTAAAATGTAAATCCTTAGTATAGGTAACAATTATAGTTAATTAGCGTTGATTTAATTGTTTTTCACAAGCCGGTTAGGATAGGAGTTGGATAGGTAGAGCCAGACTGAAAAATCCAATGCCATAGCTGGGACTTAAAGTACTTAAACATTGTAAGTTGCCATTGGTGTATTTTGTCCACAAATAATTTGATCACCTTGTCCGGGAAACATGCCAGTCAATTGAGACATTTAATGCGTGCCGGTATGTTGCCAAGTTATCTCAATGGTAGAGCAACCGGCTAGAGATTGGGAGATTCCGGCTATGGTATTGAATTTTTCAGTCTGTCTACCTATCCAGCTCCTGTTCTACACAACTTGGTTGAAAAAGCAATTAAATTAACACAAATTTTGAGATTTGTCCTAGCTTTCTCACAATTCTGAGGCGCTTCTCGAGGATTAAATCTGTGTGAGTAAAGGAAATCCAAAAACTGAAATAGATATGAAGTAAATTAATTTTAACTGAAAAAAATTAACAGTGTGCAAAACTAGAAAGGTTCTTGTACAGACCACGCGTGAGAACATTAAAAATATTACATTCGCATGGCAATCTACTACAGGCTGCTCCTGTAGTAGCTTATTCGACACGAAAATTTTCGACAAAATCCTCCACCCCAAACATTCATTTACTTGGAACAGTTTTTTTTCTTCCAAAGACCTAAGAGATTTATGTCAAAATGCATACTTTAAAGATATTTATGACTTTATATAATAAAATATATTTTGACCTTTCTTGAAATCCGTAAAGTGCTCTTTGTATACTGTAAAGCGTAAACTATGCACAAAATCTCACTACACAATATGTACATCTCGTTAACGCATACAGGCAAAATGCTTGTGGCATTAACCATTTCAAAGAAAGTTGTACTTTATTACTTCAAATACTTGCACTTCAAAAGGAAAATCGTTAACCTCCCCCTTTTTTTTTTTTTTTTTTTTTTTTAATAAAACAGTAACGGAGTCTGATCAGGACTCCGGTACTGTATCCCTATTTACATTTCCCCCCGTACGTTTTACTGATTACTGGTTTTACCGTTTCTTTTACAAACATATACACATTGCACAAACATATAACATCCATGCCCAAGGCGGGACTCGAACCCACGATCCCCTGCCCACGAAGCACCAAAGCGAGACGCTTTAGCGAGCGTGGCCATGGGGACCGGCACCTCTTGGGCATGCAAAGGGTGGAATTTCGATATCAAACAGCGATTCGCTCTTAATAGCATTTGCCTATCGCTTTAGTCGACTACATCCCTGCGATTCCCTTGTATCTACAACGAAATAACTCAAACCATTTCTGAAAACCTTTATTTCGATCGGCATGGAATAGTTTGATGAATGAGTAGAGCATGTCATGTGAGTGTAACAGTCATTTTATTTTTTTTTTTCAAGAAGTGTTAAATTTCACTTATGATGCCCCTTAAAAACGTAATACTGCCAAAAGTCCCGTTAGAATGATAAAAAGAATGCTTCAGTAGAAGTTGCCTTCGTCCTAGCGTCCTTGGAAGGCCGGAAATTCCCGGTAGGTATGCCAAGGGAATTTGTTAGTGGGTTTGACTCTTGTAGATTTGCTTCTTGACAGTGAAGCAGTTGTAGTAAAGCGAGGCAATTTAAATAGTGTAAACAATTAAATCTAATGGCTAAATTTGGCAATCTTCATTAGTGGAAGGTCCGTTCCAGGATTACACGGGGCAGGGAGAGAATAAAATTATTTGCAATTTGATATTAGTTTTAAATGTGTCATATATTAAGAGGAAAGTTAATGGGTTTCAAAATATATGTGGAACAATTGAAAGAACTTTGGACAGAAAAACAAGGGGGGGGGGGAATTTAAATTCTTAAAGGTTATTGCTGTCTCTCTTGTATAGTTCCCGAATAATGGACAACAATAAAAACAGATCACGCATACAGACAGCAGAGACGAAGTTCATGAGATATGTAAGGAGCTGCATTAAAATGGATTAAATAAATGAAATATTGACCTTTAAAAATGTCTACCATTAATAAAATAGAACATGTTGGTAGAATGATACAAAATAATTGCCACATTCTGATGGTTTTCCATTCATATGACTTTCTCCAGCTGTCGCACAAACTAACTTTACTTACAAAATAATAATCTATTATCTACATCATGCTAATCTAGAAAAACGTCAGCAGAATTGGTTTTTCACTTATTTCTTTGCAAGTACAAGAGAAATAAAGGAATACACTAGGCTAAAGTAATAGTCAAATATTTTGTAAGATCATAATGCAAAACAAGTAAAATACGGTTATTTTTTTTTTCCGAGAATAAAACAAGAAATGAAACGGAATGTTAACTTCCTGCTTGGAAAAAAATACTTTTTGGTAAAATTCAATTGAATTTTATTTATGGGAAGCTTGTGTATACAGAAGCGTCTAGAAGAATACAGAAGTTTTACGTTCTTCAAAGAAGAAAGATTTTTATTTTCATTTTTCTCGACCAAATTAGTTGGTTTGGTTTGAAGATAATTTAATGGTGCTCAAAATTTGTATTGTATTTTAAAGAACAGGTACTTCAGTTGCTATTCCCAGGTAATTCAGAATATATATTTTATTTTTGCTGTGAATACCTTTAATAGACAGTATGTTAATAAAACTCGTTGGTATATTTGAGAAAATAATTTTTGAAAATTTTCCATATAAAAGGCGACTTGGGAGGGGGGGGATTTTCTTTAAAATCTGTCGCATTCTTGGAAGATGAACTAAATATGAAGTTTGGTTTGTAAAAGGTTTTTAGTTTTTGATTTGTGCTGTACACACACACACACACACACAACGCGCGTTTTTTCCTTTAATTAAGGGACTTTAAACGTGTATTTCCAGTGAAATCTCTTGATCAAATTTTTTTAGTTGAAGGCAGTTTTCTCTACCTATCTACTCTCTAGAGGTAGAGAAAGATAAGAGTTGTGAAAATCCGTATTTCAATGCATGAAAAGCCAGATTAAAGTTTTCCAGTAATATTATATAGTATTTATTCTTATGATGTTTTTCGTGATGGAAAAGACCCGCTTGGGCAAAATAACAGGCTTTGACGGTCGTTTTGGGAACATTTATAAGCAACACATTGAGAAAAAGCACGTTTGTTGGCTATATGATGGGGAGCGGAGAAGCGGAGTTTACTAACACCTGTGTCACCTCAGGGAAATCTTTTTCTTTGAAAATATTAATAAAGCAAGTTTTCTTTTGAAGCCTTCAAAACCTGTGTACAAAGGTAGTAAATTGTTTGCATAGTAAGAAAAGTACATAAGTTTGTTGCTAGGAATCGTTTAGAATCTATTGCCGCAGGTTCAAAATCGAAGCTGGATAGAAATAGTGTATCACATACACTTAATACAATATTTTTCAAATGTTCTATCAAAAATATTTATCGTGCTATTAAATCGGATGCTTTAATAGTAAAAATTAGGGTAAACTAGCCTAGGGAGACAAGCTAAAACCTTTTAATTTATCAGTTAAAGTGTAGTACTTCTTATCCTCACGTATAAGGTTATGTACTTCTACTTATGTAGCTGATGACTGCAGTTCACACAAATATTCGCTTTCAAGATTTTCCCTTGACTCAAAACCATTGTTTTTAAACCAAACTGTTTAAAAATATGATTTGTCTTTGCTGATTAAAAATGGCCGTGGCGATCTGTAAATACCTGTTAGTTTTATATAATTATGGGACAGTGGAAAAAACTGAAGAAAAAAAATGACAAAATTTCTGAAAAAAGTATTAAGTCATCTTGAAAACTGCTCTGCTGATTTTGACAATTCCCTCACCATTGCGAAACCCTATTCTTTCCCACCTGCATAAATAATACATTTCGGAAATATTTATGGAGCGGTATTTGTACCCATGTTGCCCTATTTCACTAAACACAACATTAGTTTGCCCGTTATTCTCCTATAGGATAATACGTCTGACTGAACCTATCCGCTCTCAACTCCTCAAATGATTTAAAACTGGAAATGACGTCAAGCGTCTACTTTAAGAGTGAGAACGAAACTAAGCAGAAATGGTTTTCATTCTTAACAATAAGAGTAAAATTGAAACAGAGAAAAGTCTAGAAACTGTTTTTCTAATCGATGTAGTGCTGTCATATGACAGCTATGGAAAATAATTGATAGACAAAATGTTAGTCATGCTTATGATATGTAGGCATTTCAATTTTTACCTCTACATCGCTTTAACTGCGGATCGTATCAACAGATCTCGTAGCTCGGTGTATGGCAATCAGCCTTCCAGGTCTCGTCGCTTTATCATACCATCTATACGCGAGGCAGATGGTAGTTTCTACATATGTCCAAGGACCTTTGCTAGGCAGGCGTATATCTGGCTCTATATTGCGGGCACACCTATTCTTGAGCTCAGTCTTCATTCGATAGGTATCGCGGAATTTCGGAACCAGGCAGCTAAAAATCTTAAGATATGAGATTAGCTATATACCTATTTAGTGGCTTCAATGCTAGGGTTTTATTCTCGAATTCACGCACATGCTCTGTTTCGTTTAATAATTAAACTAGTTCGCGGTAAGCTAGATAACCTATTCACCATAATAGCTTGAGGGTCATGCGGAAAAACAGACGTGCGAACTGGCGCTTCATTCCCCCCCCCCCTCGGCACTCGCTTCCCGTAAAATTAGCGCTTAAGAAAAGTATGTGTGCAGATAACTTTGGGGTACCGTGCAATCTACCCATGTACTTCATTCGTAGATATATCGTACAGCATTCACTAATACATTTTTGTTTTAGACATGTGAAACTTTGGTTATTGATTTTAATAATCCAATTTTGTATAGAGAGAGATTGGTCAGCCGACAGACCTTCTGCGATTTGTTGAAATACTGCTTGTAGCAATATCTTGACATGCACTAAAAATTAAGGATCACCAAATACCTCTATAAATCCTACTGATATTCCAGATCAGAGGTATGCAGCGAACTGTTGATTAGTCCTGTTTAATGTTGTTTAACCTGATTGATCATATCGGATCTTGTAGGAAATCTGAGAAATGATCTCGGGGTCCATTGCGCTTAGTTACTGACATTCCTCTTCTTAGGATAAAGGAAACCCCCCAAAATAAACCTTGTCCGTGTAACTCACCCTAAGCGAGATTCGAACTTGCGACTTCTTGACTGTGCGGTAGACACGCTACCCTTAACTACCGAGGCGGGTGATTAGTCCTTGTGTAGGTATAACTTTTTTCCACCTTAGGTAAATATATAGAGAAGGGAAATGTCCTGGGTACTACAACAACTATAAATACTTTTTAGGATTTGAAATGTTAACATTTCTAGATAAAACTACCTATATATGTCCAAAATTTAAAAACTAGTGCATTTTAAAAATAAGAATTGGCCAATTTTACTATTTCTACATAAATTGGTTGAGTGGTGGGGCTGGAGATGACAGTAAAGACAAGACGAAATGCTTGAAATTTTCAACAATTGTTTATGAAACCAATCTTTAATTATATGGATAGCTCCACTAGTGAAAGACATAGACAGCTGGGTCTTTCTAAATTTAAAGGTAGAGCGGGGGGGATAAATAGTACAACCAAGGTCAAAAGTGAGGAACTGAATCTACATAAATAATTTAGGTCATTTAGAGATCGGTAAAGCCTAAAAACTGCAAGCAAACCTTGAAATTAAGTTTATGAAAACAGATTTAGAAAATTGTGCGGCTAGTATTCACGTTTTAATTTGATATTAAAACATTAAAAGATAATTATCGTGACCACAAAGTTTGAAAATTCTTTGTTAATTTGTGCACACGGAACTAAATACCCACATTTCTGCCATGATTTACTTGGTTAGTTCGCGGGTGAGGCAATAGTAGGCGCTTTGTGGCTAACGTAATTCATAGAGCATCGAGAAGGCCCGCCAAAGCGATAAAACAATATTGCGAGATAGAAGCGACATTCAGTAGAGGAGGAGGTGAGCGCCAGGCCGTAGCGAGCCGCAGTGAAAACAAGAGTTCCGTGGTTTTGAGGTTTACTCTAGATTTAGGTTACTGCGTGTACGTACATTTGATTTAAATAAAACGCATGGTATCGGTAACCGAACATTTACCACCTCTTAATATCGCTAATCTGGAGGATTAGAATGGTTATTTCCTCCTCGCATACCCAGTATTAAAATGGAATAATTTCATATCGCCATAATAGTAATAGTCTTTGTATATTCTATAATAGATAGATCAGGGTTTTAACTATGCACATCTTTTAAAGCCATTACTTTTTTTTAAGCTAAATTAGCCCGAAGGTAAATGGTAGAACTATCCAAATCCTATAAGTTGGATGGCTCAGCTGGTTAGTGCTGGCCTTCTGATTCCAAGGTTGGCACTTAAAAATCCTGCGGAACGAAATCCCGGCACACCGGTTGCGTTAATATAATCCTGGCAATTCTGTGGCGTTTAGTTAGAAAATAATTCCCAAATTTTTGTTCTACAACAATATAAAAGAAACAATCCTCTATCGTTTGGTGAAGGCCTGATATCTCAAACTATCCTTTTATTTGGTGAAGCCGTGTTTTGACCAAACGCCACGGAATTGAGTGTCGTTATCAAATTAAAAAAATATCAATTCCATCTCCAAAAACATGCAATATCACCAGTTCCTAGACACATCCTGCTTATGCAGGATTAGAGACATAAGTGCGAAAAACAGAATCTTAATATTAAAGTCGTCTAATTTATTCAAGATGTCTTATGACGGCACACAATAGCCTACAATTGAGTTAAAATTGGCAGAGCCGGAAAAAAAAAGGTTGTGAAAGCCAGACTTGAATGATTGAGATGTAAGATATGAGATCTTTCAAAGTTCAATTAAAATTGACAAGCTTATTATCTAATGTCTTGATGCTTAAATGTGGAAGTATTCTATCAAGGTTACGTATTCTGCAAGTCGAGCAAGCTGTGTTCGTGATTCGTTGACAGTTTTTGCATTTCCGCATGATGGAATGCGGGATCGTTACTTAGTGTTCAATTCTTTTGAGCGAGTCTTTACTTCGATCCGCAAGGACTTGTAATGTTTTCCCTTCATTTGAAATGTTCTTCCATTTGCTTTGACTTTTATGGCACCTAGTCATAAAAAGCATAATATACTGCAACGAAGTTTTAACGCCTATGTCAAACCGTCAAGACAATGCTTTAGTCATAATTACTTATTATATTCTTTATCTGGTAGGTGTATTATGCAATGCTCGATGGACACCACGGTTTATCGTATCGCTCCTAAGGTTTCAATTTGTGTGTACGAAATGAAATTTAATTATGTGGGTTTTAATTTAAATTTAAGAGAGATTGTGTGCTTATTCCGTTTTTCAACTTTGAAATTGGAGAATTTCAGGTGAATTATGTTTGTTCTTTCTCTACTACGTATAGTAAAAAGGTGTATTGTATTCCACTTAGAAAATCGGTACTGTATTTCAACGGAAATACTTTCGAGGCCCCCTGAAACAAGAAAAAATGGCAAAAGGATTTGTTTGAACAGCACATCGAGAAACGTTACATATAAAACGTGAAATTAAGCTCAAAAATCTTCAAGGATGCGATCCGAAGCTCTTAAAAAAAAAAAACTCGCCCCAAACTATTCCCTATTTGGAATAATTTTGCAAAGTTTATATTTTGTAAAAAAAAAATTGCCCAACTTATTAAAATACATGTTTAATGCATCTTTCTTCATAACAGAATTTATATATTGAATTTCTTGGGAATCTGAACTCCTCCTTCTGGATGACTTTTGCTAAACTGGTTAAATTGAGAGAGGTAGACGGAGAGACAAAAATTTGATCTCGTTAAAACAAAATTTGTCGAATGCATGAACTACCTATTTCCAAGTTATTCCTTATTTCAATTTTTACATTCGATTACTTTCCTCAGATGGTATGTTTTTTCTTGCGCTTGGTACAGTTAACAAAACTGAATATCAATGGCATCGCTCAGCCACCAAGCTAAGATTTGATTACGTATATTCCCTTATTCCTTCGTGTCTGCAACAAATGTGTAATAAAACATGCGTTTGAAGGGTTGGTTGACGTGAAGTAGATAGAAGAATGTTTTTAAGGACTACCAGCTGGGGCGAGGAATTTTTCTGTAACCAAAATTATTCCCTATCCCCACAGAATCTGGAAATATGAATGTGAGTGTGATGTGCGTGTGTTAAGTAATATAAAATTGGTTACCCTAACGTTCTGAACCTACAGTAATAAGTTTTCACAAGTCAAAGCCCCTGAAATGACCATTGAAGGGGCCTATACAAATAAAATAAAAAGGGGATTTTTTTTTTTTTTTTAAGAATATGTAGTTATACGATTGTAAAACACTAGATTTTGTTATCTAGGGCACACATTTCTATCCTAATTTTTTGAGTTCTCCTGAAAATGCCATGTTAGTAAGTAGGTAGTCTAAATGATGAGCCGATTAAAGTCGTTTGCTGCTTCTAAATTGACGAAACTGTAGCGTGAAAATATGCCTAAATTAAAATTCGGAAAGCAAAAGATATTCTGGTGTTCCGTTCACTATCTCCACATCGCTAACAAATTATTGTTAAAAAGGTTATTCTTCTTTATACTTCATGCTAATCGAGATAAACATTAGCATAAATGCTTTCTTGAAGAGGAAATAATGGAATACTCGGGCTAAAACGTAAGTCAAATCTTGTAGCCATGTGGATGAAATCAGTTTCTTTGCATTGCCAGGAGTTGGCAAATACGTCTGTGAAAAGTATTAAGTATTTTAAAACTGAAACCAATAACATGGAATATCTAATAAATTGTCAACTCCACGAAAAAATGTGTATGAAATAGTGTTTTAAAAGAGATCTATATATTTTGTGTAAAAAGTTTTTATCTGTCTCTTACGGTTTAATAATTATGCTATTCCCAGAAAATTCAAGATATACATTTTATTTGTGATTTAAATATCTTTAATATGCGGTAGTTTAATCAACAACGTTAGAACCATTTTTGAGAAAATGATTTTCGAAAATGTTTCCATGCATAGGGTAGTTGGGGGGGGGATTTCCCACAAAATCTAAGTGTCGCATCCTTGGAAGACACTAAACTTATATACTAAGTTTGGTACTTTACCGACTTTCGTTTGTGAGTTGTGCTCACGGACGCACACACACGGACCTTTTTCTAAAAATTCTTTATTTGGATACAAGGGACCATAAAGTCTGTTTCCGCTGAAATCTCGGTATCGAATTTTTTATGAAATGCAATGCCTTCTCTTTACACTATGTACATAGTACGTGCAGAGAAGGTAAAAAGTCGGAAATCTATACTTAACCAAATTTAACAATTTTGCTTCAAACAAAGCACATGACATCCACAGCGTTTGAACATCAGGTTCGTTCCGTCTCCATTAGAATTATTCATTCCGTCTTAATTTTTTGTGGTCTATATTACGTTTTCCTTAGTTTGTAATTAAAATCTTTGTTATATATTGACTTGGGAAATTTTGAGTTTATTTAAATGTGCTCATCGTAGTACCATGCGAATATAAGTTTTTTTCCTTATTGCAGGAAGAAGTTCATCAAAATGGCTCAGAACAGATTACCGATGGCGAAATCGAAACAGCTAAGACTCCGGAAGCTGACGCGGTTGTCAATGCGACGATAACTTCAGAAGACGGTAGCAAAACTCCGGAAGAGAAAGAAAACGGTGCCGAGAAACCCGCGGAAGCCGCACAGTCGGCGGAGAAGAAGAAAGAGAAGGAGAAGAAGGATAAAGTGAAGAAGAAGTGGTCGTTCAGATCCATTAGCTTCACCAAGAAGGACAAGAGTAAACCACCAAGGGACGAAACTTCCAAAAACGGTGATGTCACGAAGGAAGAGATGGAACCAACGGCAGAGGTGAGTACAACCGTTAAATTATATATCTAGGATTTTTCACATGCAGGCCAATTTTAAAAGAGTTTATAAACATTTCAGATCATCCTAAACACAACAAAATTATAAATAATTAATTTGAAGCCCGATTCTGTTAGATGAAAATGGTTTCTGGTGTCGCGCCCCCTCCCCTCCCCCTGAATGAATGATCCAAGTATATTTATTTTGGTATTATTTGACTCCCGCTTGGAATACGTGGCATTCATTCTCTAAATTTACATCCTCAAGAGTACTCGTAGTGCATTTTCTATACAACTTCGAAAAAAGTAACGTTTTTGTAATTCTCGTTAAAAGAATTCTGGTAATTTAAATGCACAAACCTGACTTACAAATTATGCATATCATTTTAAAACTTTTTCCCCTGCGAAAATACCCCTCATGATGACCTTATGTTAAATTTAAGTTTTCCATGTAAATGTTCTTTAGATCTTGATGTTAATCTTCAAAGAGCCTTTTCTTGATATCCAATAATTTTTAATACAAGATAAAGATTAGAAAATTGTCTCGCCTCAGTTTTTTTCCCCTAAAAAGTTTAAATATTTTTTTACAAGATTTAACCTTTGACAATATATTCGAATGTTGATATTCAAATATGTACAAGTTTAAGCTGTAGATTTTCATTATATGGAGCATTTTACATGAATATTCAGTTTTATGAATTTTTTCCTTCGGATATTTGGTAGTATATAAGACCTTTGTGCTGATATCGTGAAAAAACAATTGTAATAAGTTTCGGCTAAATTGGTTGAAATTTGTAAACGTTGATAATATTGTATTGCACATAAGCTGTTAAACAAATATTCCATATCAATTTTTAATCAGGCAGTTAATATATGGTCTGGAAGAAACTCCTTAATATTTAGATAAAATAGGTATCCAGTGGGAGTTTTTTTGTGACCAAGAAAATCCCTGTGGGCCAATTTTCTATATTTTGGACAACTTTGAATTTGGGTTGCAAGCATATCTTAGCATCGCGTGATTTAAGAAGCGCTTTAACATTTGCAAAGAAAATCTTCAGTCTATCTTAAAGATAGGTGTTTGGTATCATTCATTCAAGATATTAAAAATTAAAAGTTGTTCATTATAATTTTGGGAATTGAATTTGAAGGCTTTACCATTTAAATTATGCCAAAAGGAAAATATTTATGTAATGAATTAAAACTGATAAAATAAATGGCTTAAACAGTGAATATTTTTTCTAGATTCTTACGGTGTCTGCTGACAAACGTGTAATTTGGAAAATTACTTGAGCCCAGTATGTCTGAGTTTGTGAGGAACAGCTAAAATTTAAACCAACAGTATAAAAATAAATAAATCTGCCTTTTGAATGCCCTTGCACATTATTGTAGTGTTTTACTTTCTGTGTGTGTGTGTGTGTGTGTGTGTGTGTGTGTGTGTGTGTGTGTGTGTGTGTGTGTGTGTGTGTGTGTGTGTGTTTTTTAACTTCCGTCTTACGTGAAGATTTTAATGGCCATTGTTGACACTTGAGTACTCGGCCAAAATTTGAAAAGTGAATTTTGTCCTATTTCAAAATGCTCCACACCAGTTTTTTTTTTTTTTTTTTTTTTTTTTTTTTTATAAGCATTTCAATTTTCATCTCTTCCTGGGACATGTTACGCAATGTTTGCAATTTACAAGGATTGTAAAGTTTTTTAATGTTCACATTGAAAGACAAGCTTAAATATTTAGACTAAATTGTATACACTTGTAAAGTGTTCTGTTTCACAATCAAATGGTAACTTCACACGTTTGTAAAAGTGTGTACGCATCTAGAGTAAGGCTTAAGGTTGTAAGGGGGCTATATTTGGTAATATATTAGTCAAAAACAAAACGGATAAAAAGGTATATAGTGTAAAAATTACAAAATGTTATTTAGCAGTGTTAGTGATTCAAATAAGTGATTTATGCAAACAAATATAGAAGGCTCAAAGCATGTGGGCTAAAGAGTTGGCCTTCATGTATTCATATCACAACGAGAGGTTTGGAATGAGTCCATTGACAATGGAATTTATATTGCAGGATATTAGACATACAACAGGCTCTGTGTAGTGTAGCCTTAACCTCAAAACAACTGTGTTGCTTTGCACTGGAGGTAACTGGAAATGTCATGCATATGGTACGCTCCTTCCTAATTTTCTCTAATACAGCTAATTTCGTCTGAGCTTGATGGGGGCATGTTGAACCTAAAGTGAAAATCCCACGCTCACGCTTAGACCGATCAACAGTGCGTAACAAAGCATATTCAGCAAACATCCATCATTAACAAGTCGTCGATATGGTCAATATATTGTACTCTCCTGTCCAGGTCCGACAGCCGATTCACTGAAATTTGATTTTCAATTCTTCCTTTTTATAGCTAGAAATGACGTTGCAAGACATTCTGAAAAATTGTGGAAGCCAAAGCTACTTGAAAAATCTGTGTATCAGACGTGTTCCGTTCCCAAGTCTCCGGTTCTGGCGCTCCGCACTTTCTATGCTGACACATTCCAAGGTTCTAACTCCGGCGACTGCACACCAACGCGAAATTGAGCGGCCGCACATGAACAGCACTGCCACACTAAAATGACAATTTGTAATTGTGATCTCAATATTTGTCACATCAAATTTGCAGATACAACCAAATATCTTGCTTTAGATTAAAGAAATATAATGCATCGAATGTGATAAAGTATGGAAACTTACTTAGGGTAAGCGGGGGCAAAGGTGCGCGCGGGGCAAAGATCCGAATCTAGAGTTTTCCTATTTCTGAAGTGTAGTGTGGCGGCCCTGCTCCTTCAGTTGAGAGCTGTTATGGCGGGAAGTGTCCGTGGTGTTGTATTGTTGATTTGCGTTTTAAAGCTTTAGAGATATGAGGCAAGTTAGCTTTTTGGAACTTTTGATCTAAATATTTACGGTGTAATTGATAGTGTTCTGTGTACTATAACGAGCACCAAAATAATTACCAATACTTCGTATGTAAGTACATAACGTAACTCACGCTTTAAGCGTAGTTGTTAATTTATCAAGTTGAATACATGGCAGCTGATACAAGAAGTTCAAAAATCGGCGCCATGGGGCAAAGATCCTACGCATTAGCTGGGGCAAAAGTCCGCATTCGTACCTTTGCCCCAAACATTTTTTTTACTTTCTTCGGTTTTAATACTTACCGCGTAGGTTTGTCATATTTGATGCACCCTAATTTATAGTTCACTATTTCACGTCAACTGATTCAGTATTAGTTAGACGATAAACTTCATTTTACAGAAACTACAAGAGAAAAGCGTCCTCCACGCCGTTATCTTCTAAAACGTTAGAGGAGGCTAGAAAGCTAATAGCAAATGGATCTTCCATTAGAAATGCAGCTGCAGGACTTAGATGTACTGAATCCACATTACCTAAAAGATTTAAAGCAGGCTATGGAGTGGCATCATTGGGGTGTTTCTGTATTTTCTGAGACAAGAGGAAACTGAATGGCGGAGCACTGTGTCAATCTGGATTCTATGTTTTATGGCCTTTAAACACTTCCGACATATCGGTTTGCCGAAAGTAATGGCGTGAACCACCCATTTAATAATGAAACCCATTTTGCAGGGGAAGACTGCTCGTCATAATTTAAGTTTGAGGCAACCGGAGAAAATCGGCATCGGGAGGATAATGGGATTCAATAAAGCACAAATGGAGCTTTATTTCAGCAACTTGGAAACGTTGCAATCTAAATATAATTTTCCACCCCATCGAGTCTATAACGAAGACGAAACAAGAATACAAACTGTACGGGGAAAATTGCCGAAATGTGGGACCAGAAAATACCAAAGATGTGTAAGTAAGGCACTTGCAGCCGAACGAGGCGAAACCGTTTCTGTGGCTTGCTGCATGAGCGCCACAGCTATTACCTATCGCCGATGTACATCTTCAAAAGAAAAAGAATGAAGAATTTATGCCTAACACGATCACGATGATGACACAATGATTGTGACGATTCTGGTACAGTAAAACATTATACAAGTTAATGATGACACTAAGTGACAAATACTGTAACTCTCCTTTAGTCTGTTATAATTTCTTTTTGTGTCGGAATTTTGCCCCGTAACTATAGGAGCTTTACCCCAGGCCTGGGGCAAAGATCCATTTTTTTCATTTCTAATATTTTGTTAAAAATAATTTTAACACATCATGCAACACATCTTGAACTTATTGTATTGTGTTAAGTATGCTCCTAGGTGTATTGTGTAAAAAATTTCATTGTGATGTAACCAAAATAGCAGAAGGGAAAAATGAAAGTGTTAAGTGCGCACCTATGCCCCCGCCTACCCTATATCGATATTTAGTGAATTTTGCAATACCTGGTTGCCGATTCTTCGAAGAGATTACGACAGAAATGGCGTGATGTTTGCAAATCCAGATAAATAACAAAATTCCAAAAATTGTACAAGTTGGCAAACATTTATTGTGAACAGTTTTGTAGAATTTTCCTTATTTATACATTTTTACATAAATTGTAAATATTGTGAATCGGTGCTTTGGCTGGTGAAAAAGTTTCTACCTACTCATACTAGCGTGGAACAAAATGATTTCATACATAAATCAAAATGGCTTCATACATCACATTACAAATTACAATGCTTTGCTTTTCACAGTTCTTGCATGCCAGAATGTTAAAGAATGTTGGAACATGTACGCAAGTATCATTTTAATCAGCTGGAAATAGTTGGAGGCCGCAGAATATCAAATGGATCTGTACTGCATGCCAACAACTGGAGAAGTAAACAGCGGTGTCCTTGGCAAGTACGCCACTCGTTGATAGTGTTACTTAGTTCCCTCCAGCAGTAGACACATTTAATGACTTTAAAATTGTCTGCGACATGACAACCGTCACTGGATCGTCAGTGTTTTCCTTAGATGGCACTGTAGTACTACGCAGCAAGAAATAACACGCACACAGCCTTCATTCGTTCCGCAGAAGTTAACGGTGATTTACATTCATTAAGAATGGGTTTCAAAAGGTCCTCTGTTTTATGAAATTGAGTATTTATGGAAGCAAACTAATACTAAGCTGGCCAAACGTGCACAATTCTTATTTTCTCTAGCACGTACATACAATGCACATAGAAGCTGAGGGTATTGCTTTCCACCCAAAAATTTGAAATCGATATTTCACCAGAAATAAGTTTAAGTTTGAGTACTGTGTATCAAAATCACAACTCAAAACGAAACGTCGGTAAAAGAACAAACTTGGTATTGTAAGTTTAGTATCTACCAAGGATGCCACACGAAGATTGAGTAAAATCCCCCACTCAAAACCACCCTTTACATGGCAAAATTTTGAATTATTGATTTTCTCGAATTGCTAACGATTTTTATTAAAATGCCCAATATTAAAGATAATGACATGACAAAATGCATATCCTGAATTTGCTGGGAATAGCCTCTGATAACTTTATAACTGATAAATCGTAAGAGATGGACAAAACTTACTGTTTTTGTCGTCGGAGTTTATCATTTCCGAGATATCTTATTGGTTTCAGTTTTAAAGTACTTGCCTAAAAGCTTCTCATACGGAAACTTGTAAACGCAGAAACGAATTTCAATCACATAGCAACTAACTTTTAAAAGATTTGATTATCACTTTAGCCTAGTGTACTTATTTCCCTCTATTTACAAGGAAGCAAGTATAAATACCATTTCTCCTAATGTGTATCTCGATTAGTTAGAAATAGTAGAGCAAGATTAACAATTTGTTAAAGGTCATGTGAATGGAATACATCTGATTTTTTCAACGAAGAGTCTTATCTGCAGCCCAAACTCTAACGTTGAAAGAATTTGCTTTAAGTATTGTTTAACAGTTCAGTACATAAAATGTAGTTAATTCTTATTTACACGTATCAACTCATTGCAAATACTCCTTTATATTATACATGTTTTAAGATCGTGAAGGTTGAAATTTGCATAGAAATGTACATGCATAGTTAATTATGCTGCGACCAAGATTTGAAAGCCGGTTAACATTGAACTAAACGAAGCTTATTGAATATGCTGGCAGTTGTCGTGACTACATAAACATAACATTAAGTTTTATGCAATATGCTAAGCTACTAGGGCACTTACGGGTTTTCTTTCTTTTTCTTTTCTTTCTTGAAGTTTAATGTCCTTTAACTGGGAAGGTCGTATTGGATGGTGAGTGAACGTATCGTTGAAGTGATGCTCAAATGGGCCCAGGGTCCTTGGAGCGTAATCAACCTACATTCGTCTTCTCAGAATAAGGGTATCTAGGTAAGTTGCCCTATCCGAGGTTCGAACTCGGAGCCACTTGAAAGTGAGGCAGGCTTGCAACATCACGCAGATGGGCTTAATGTTTTTGTAATTGACATTCAGAAGCAAGAATGAACAAAATGCCGCAAAAAATTGTCGAACGCATTCTCGGACGTGATGGCTCTGAGTAGATCTTAAATGAAGTTATACTGGGATGCGAAGATAAGTTTATAATTGTTAACGATGCTGTCAAATTGCCTGGATCATATCAGCGCGCAGGTGTGCCGGAGTTTCGTCCCGCAAGATTTATGCTAGATTTAAACGCATTTTCACACTTAAACCATCGATCTGGGACGGGTTTGAACCCTCCATCTTGATAGAAGGCCAGCGCAGAAAGATTAACCTAGTTAAAACTGCACAATTCGCTGGATAATTAAAAGTACGTATCAATCAACGATGAGAGATTCAAAATATAGACGCGGGGTACGAAAAGCGTTTGTATTACACAAGTTAAAATGTGTACGTTGAAACAGACGACTTCCAATTAAATAAGAATCTGTTCCATTCACATGACTACCTGTTCTGCAAACAAAATATTCTTACAATCAAGATATTCATACAAATAAAGATAAACATTACCAGAAATATTATTAGTTCCTTATAATTGGAAGGGAATTAAGGGAATACACTATGCTAAAGCGACAACTAAACATTTTAAAAGCTGTCGCTATGCAATTGTCATTGAAATTCTGCTCTTTTCATAGGATATGAAAGTGGTGAGGACTTGTTTGAAAACGTTTAATGTCCTGAATTGTGTGTTTTAACGAAATCTACTTTTTTGTTCAGTAAGTTGGTCTACTTCTTACGGTTCACCAGTTATGAAAGTCATCCAGAATGAAGAGGACCTCAGGGCCTATTCCCAAGAATATTTTGTAATGTAAACATCTATAATGTACCATTTTCATCATAAGCATTAAACTTTAATTTTTAAAAAAAAAAATAAAAAATGTGCTCCTCATAAAGGATAGTTTGGGGTGGGTTATTTTTCCGAAAATCTTTGCATCTCGTCTAAAGAAGATACTAATCTTAATACAAAGTTTGGTATTTAAGGGTTTTTTCTTTTTCTATATATAATATTTTTTTACTTTATCTAGCCCGCATATACAATCTACATAGTGGATAGAGAAGGTATTGTATTCCACCCAAATATTCGATGTCGAGATTTTACTGGAAATGTATGTTTTGTTGTTCCCTGTGTCCGAAAAACATTTTTAGAAGTGTATGTGGCGGGGGGGGGAAGGGACAGCATGGCTCAAAAACTGAAAGACCGTTAAATACTGAACTTGGTATTTAGGTTTAGTATCTTTCAAAGATACGACACGGGGATTTTAAACTATTCTTTACATGGAATGATTTTTGAAAATGTTGATTTTTCTCGAAAATGGCTCCTACGATTTTGATTAAAATCCGTATGCTAACGCTATTTCCATCCCACGTAAAATGTGTATATTGAATTTTCTGGGAATGGCCTCTGAAGACTTCATTCTGGATGAAATTTATCGAATTTTGCTTAACTGCTAAATGTATGAGATAGACAAAAGCTTACTATACAAAATATGTAGATCTCGTCAAAACACCTTTATATCCTCTAACTCTTTTTTTTTTTTTTTTTTTTTTTTTTTTTTTTTTAATATATATATTCCTTGTTATTGGTTTCAATGTTAAACTACTTAAATTTTTCTCAAAGGGAAGTCATTTTTCGTTTCATTATTTTTGGTTTACTCTTGGCCATGGAAAAATCTAATTTCAATTGTTTCATATAGCGACCAGCTTTCGAGGGATTGGACTATCGCTTTAGCCTGGTGTATTCCATTGTTTCCTTTCTACTTACAAGATAGCAAGTAGTAGGGCCATTTCTGCTAATTTTTATCTTGATATAATGTAGATAAAACAAGATTTTGTAAGGGTAGTTTGCAGAACATATGGCATGAGTTTTCTCTCAATTTCGGTTAAAGACTATATTTAAATAGGATTTTACTGTATTCTATTCTATCCTATCCGTGACAATATTTTCTTAGTTTTAGTATACCAGAAACTATTAATTGTGGAAGCATATAATAAATTTCATTTTCAGCATTTACGTTGTGCAGATGTCAAATATGATTTTAAGCTGAAGCTACTAATAGATTGGCTTATTTATGGAAAAACTGTTATATGAAATATTCTATGATCTGTACACTAACCAAACTCTGAAGTCTGATGTGTTTATATTGAATATAAACCCTTACCGTTGTACAGGTTCCGATCGGATTTTGCACCCGTAACTTTATACACAGAACAAAAATACTTGTAATTTGATATTCTGCCCCCCCCCCACCTCTGGGAATGAAATCAAAGCCATCTGTATCTCAATCAGGCAACAACAAAACAAAGCGGACAGCTGTCAACCGAATATGATTGAAATAACAAAGGATTCGACCTAACCTCGAAGTCTTGGTTTTTTCTACATAGCTGTAGTATTCGACAGTCGCAACTTAAAACTAGTGTTTACATCCAATTAAATATCAATGCATTCGACAAGCATATACCGAGGTTAAAATATTATTTTTCCACGAACCATAGGATTGTGCATAAACCTTTCTGTAATTTTTATTTCAAAACGGTATCTCGCCCCCCCCCCTCGCTTTTTCTCCCTCGCCGAGTTTTTCGATAAGAACAGCAAAATCGCATTTTATCTATCCCAAATATGTTGTAGCTGAAGACAGATAACTGACGAAATGCCAGTGTACATCGTATACAAATTTGATGCTGCATTCACATGCCTGTAAAAAATGTAAATGGCGTGTTATTTATGGACGCTCTTTAACTACTGTGGTTCTCAGCGTCCCATTCTATACTGGGCGTGAAATACCGCTTAAGTTTGCTCAGAGGCCTCTCTATCAGGCTTGAGGTTCTTTTAGGTGCCATAAATCTACGACACGGGACCAGCGGGTTTACTTCCCTTCCTAAGGAAGCCGTGCTAAGGATTTTTACACCCGAAAAAAATCCATCGTCCTCCGCCGGGTTTGAACCCTCGACCTTGGGCATATGAAGTTAGCACGGTAACCATTGCACCACGGAGGGCGACTCACATGCCTGTGTCTCCATATTCTGCTACAATCGATGCTTACAAAAATCTTATTCTTCTATATTAGCTATTTCATACTAATGGAGATAAACATTAGCATAAATGGTTTTATTTCATATTTCCTTATAGGTACAAGGGGATGTAAGGAATATGCTAGGCTAAAACAGCACCTTGCCGCAATTTTAAGAGTGGGTCATTATATAATAACTTTAATTCTGTTCTAGCATGATCAAGATGTAAAAAGTAACGATTTTCCATTTGAGAAAAGTATAAGTGTTGGCAAATTTAAACTAAAAATGAGATATTTCGGATTAAGTCGACAAATAAAATTGACAAATTGCTCCTACGAGAGCTACATTTTTGTATAGAAACAAGTCTTTATCAATCGTGCAAAAATCATTCAGAATGAAAAGACTTCAGGGACTACTCCCAGAAAATTCAATATACACATTCCATTTGTCATGAAGATAACTTGAACATAAAGCATTTTAATCAATATTCTGCCTGATTTTAAAAAATCAAACTTGTCAAAATATCTTACATGTAAAAGATAGATTGGGCTGGAGGATTTTCTTAAAGGTGTCGCTCCTTGGAACTTCTGAAAATAAATATCAAGTTTGGCATTTAACGGACTTTTGAGTTATGCTGTTCACGCATATACATGGACCTTTTTCAAATAAATATATATATATATATATATTTATATTTAGGGGGTCTAAGCTTGTTTTTTTATAAAAATCTTGGTATCTTGAGTTTTTAGATGGAATCAATACTCCCCCTTCTAACTGTACATAATAGAGAAGGCAAAAGCAATTACAATACCACTTGTCAAAAAGACATGCACGTTGGGAGAGGAAAAAGAGTAATAGGGAGGGATGGTAAAGGAAGGGAATCTCGGATGTAGATTTAGGGAGGAGGAGAGAAGTGACTGAATTCCCAAATTTAAGACAAACCATCACTGAAATTTTGTCCAAACGTACTTTTAGTGTTATATTCTGTTCGTACTAGATTCATACATTGGTTTCAACATTGTAATAACTAATGCATATAAAGCAAGTCAACATTTAAATGTTTGTGTATGTATTTGGCTTCATTCTTCAATTTTTATTTTAAAGTACTTTCAACATTCAAATGGTGCATATGCAAATCTAAACCAATTTTCATGAAATTTTCAGCATCGGTGGGCAATAGAACAGAAATGGGCTGTCTTATTCTAGTGTGGTATAAATTGCTTATGCACCAATTGGAAGGCATTATAGTCGATCACCATCCTGATAATTATGCAGAACCTTTTAAGTATCTACGAAATATCTAAGAAATAATAGTAGTAAACTAAAATTTACAGGGACACCAGAAGCGTCAACTTGCAGCAATATTTAGAAATATTGAATATTTATAGCGTAGACAAGTTTGAAGTTAGAGCTCGAAGACTACGCGAGGAACAAGAGAATGTTGGACAGTTGTTTCCTGGTGATGTATGCGCACTCCTGCGGAAGTCTTGGTGAGGCATGGGGTGGAATGGAATCGTGAGGGGAATATCAGATCGATTTGTGACTCATGCCGGGGGTGTTGGACTGCATGAGAATACTAGCAAGCTCGATGCCCTTAGTCTAGACCTAATCTACACCTGCTTGCGTGGTGTTGAGGATCCACAATATTCTGTACAGATCGATAGATTATTAATTTAATTCACTGAACCTTTTACTGTTACATGGCAGACCAATGAATAGATGTTCATATGTTAGCGTCTAATAACTTTTATTTGTAATGGAATAAATATTACTATTTTTCTCTATTCTCGCCTTTAGCAGGTAAAACATTACATTCAAATCAGTTTTTTCGAAATTTCGTATTTTGAAATCCCTTGAACACAGGAGGTTTAGAAATTAATCGTTTTATTAACTTGACTCAAAATGTAAAGTTTTAAATTTATGTACTTGTCAAACATTGTTTGATCTCTCACGAGAGGTTACTTTCTGATTAAACTAGTAGTGGGATTTATTAATACTATTCCATGAATAAGTGTAAAATTATAGATGAATGTTTAAATAGAATCACAAGAACACAATGTAACTCGTGTGATAACCAACAGCAGTTTCGAGAAATTAGTTACCTCAATGTGCATTAAAATCGGAACTCGAAGACCATTAAGAACATGGTTTATTTGGAAATTGACACATTTCATGTACACTGATAATACAATTTTTGGGCTGACATAGCGTATTCTAGTCATTGCATATCGTTAAAATTCAATAACGAGCTGACGTTTTATCGGATAAAATTCTAACCTGGATTTGCATTAATTGCAATATCGATTCTGCTTGTTTTCATAATGAATAGTGCAGTGCCCTGGACTGAAGTTAATTTTGAGGTAGGATTTCGCAGTTTCTTCAGAGGTGACCATTATAACCGCTTATTGATGTTATTACGGTAAATAACAGCTGACGGTTTATCCGATACGCATCCTTGCAAGCATATTAATCTAAGCGACCATGATTGCTCGACTTTCGAGATGTAGCAACTTTATTGGTCAGTAACAATTAAGACTCGATAGAAAAATATTACCTTTATTAATTTGTAGAGCGTGTAGGCAAATCGTATTCAAGTAAAACATTAGGCACGTCTTAAGAGTGCTAACTTGCCATATATTTTTTCCTCTTGGTCGCGCAGGGAAAACGGAATTTCAAAGCCATCGCCATAGAGACCGCTTTTTACTTTTTAAAAATTTTCACCATAGCTTCAGTTTACTATAACTATAAAGAAATGTATCATAAAAGATTTTCTGCAAACGTTTAACGAAGACAGAAGAATAAGCTTTTTTGAAGAATTGGTTTGAGAAAAGTAGTTCTAGAAATGTATGTGAACATGACACATTTCAGATAAGAAATCTTGAATTAAAAAAATGTACAGGAAAAGTTAAGGGTAAAGTAGCGCATATCTCGGAAATAACGGATTGCTTGTTCCCTCTGACCTGGTAAATAGTCTAAATCAGAAAATGGAGAAACACTAGTCACTTTTCGTTCGTCATGCAAAGAGGATGGAAAATTACGACTATTCGCCTACTGTACTAGTCATACGTTTCTGTTGCATTGCTCTGTCGCACACATTCAGGGAGCCTTAAAATGTGTATTTTTCGTTGAAATGTGATTACCATTCCTTTTTTATGGAATGCAATTCATCTACTTATTACAGATTTGTAGAGCAGGTGACAAGTATTTGAAACTTCAAACAATAACAAAATATTTCTGGAAATAGTGACATATTGTATACAAAGTGTACTTTAATGAGATCAAAAATTTTTGGAGTAGGATTTTGCCTATCGCTGATGGTTTACCAGTTATACTAAAATAAACCAGGTTTTAGCGTTAGCAGAAAATTAAAAATAAACATTTTCTGATGCAGATAACTTCAAACATATTTTTAATAAAAATCGTTAATCACATTCGGGAAAATGAGAAGTTTTTTCTCCCTCCTTTCATGTAAAGGCTACTTTGGGGGTAAATGATTTTCTTAAATGTTCGTGTGGCATCCTAAGAAGTTGGGCTTAACAATTAGTTTTAATTTTTGAGAATTGAAGAAAAAAAAAAAAAAACACACACATTCACACAGGGAGAGTTTTTCTAAAAAATACTCTTCTGGATGCAGAAAATTTGTTTTAAATGAAATTGGTTTTGAGATTTTGTTTTGATTGCTGTACATCATCTTAATATAAATTGAAAAAAAAAAACAAAAACAAAGTGCAATTAGGCTTTTAATAACTGCCACACAAAGCATCAAGAGGGAATTCTGCGAGTTGACTCGATGTGCCTCACATCTGAGCTTAGTATATTTTCCCAGGAGAATATTTAACATGGCCAAAGGACGCATTAAGTTTCCCATAATTTAACGCCTCATGACCACGTGGTTGGCAGTTTGCGTAATACATCTTTATAATGCTGCAAGTTTTTTTTTTTTTTTTCCTCCAAAATTGACGCAGTGCCGCAGCTAATTATGTTTGGATTGCTTTGCAGAACCGCACTAGACCGAAGCCACGAGGCGTGAACAAAATCTGTGGTTTGTGGGTTTAATTTATCAAGCGTACCCCAAGAGAGAAAATTGAAAACCTTACAAGCGGTTAATGCTAATTTCAAAAACTTATCTCATTTTCTCAAAGAACCTAAAGGAGCAGATATCTAATGAATGTGAATTAGTCGTATGCAAATATTATCTTAAGTTTAAGTTAATATATTTCTGCTTTCTAATGCTTTATTTTGGGTTATGGAGGGTTTCTCTAGCTCATATGCACATACAATGTACGTAGTAGCTAGATAAGGTATTGTATTCTACCCAAAAATTCGATGTCTAGATTTTATCGGATATGTTAAGTTTTGAGCTCCCTTGAGTTCAAAAACATTTTTATAAAAAAAGGTCAGTGTGTGCAGCATAGTTCAAAAACAAAGAGAAAATTAAAAACCAAACTTGGTATTTGTTTAGTATCGTCCAAAGATGCGACAGGGAGATTTTAAAGAAAATCTCTCCACCACAAACTACCCTTTGAACATTTCGTTTTTCTCAAGAATGGCCAACGATTTTGATTACAATACCGTATATAAAAATATATGTATCACAAATACAATGCATATTTTTAATTTTCTAGGAATAGCCTCTGAAAACCTCTCTGAATCAATTTTGTATAACTTTAAAGCGTAAGAGATGGGCAAAAACTTAATACACAGAAAATGTAGATCTCGTTAAAACATGTCATATACGTTTTTTCTTGTAGAGTTGACCATTTTTGAGATATTTCTTATTTGTTTGTTTTTAAACTACGTAACATTTCTCAAACTGGAAGACTCCTTTTGTTTCATATGTTTTACAATTGGCCATGCAAAGCGAACCGAACCTGTTTCACGTAGAGAGCAACTTTTAAAATATCTGACTATCGTTTAGTCTAGCGTATTCCCTTATTTCCCTTCTACTTAAATACAGAAACAAATAAGACCAATTTTGATAATGTTTATCTTGATTACCATGCTGTAGATAAAATAATATTGTTTCATAAGAGTAGTTTGTAAATGGAACAGCTAGAGAAAGTTATGTAATTGAAACCATCAGATTTTACTTTTAAAGGCTTGCACTTTACAGTAGTTCGCCGTTGATTTGTGCTCTCACTGCCCTCTTCCATGCCCCTCTGCACCATGGTTGCGTGGATGTTTCATACCGTGTTTTTCTAGCTCTTCTATGCTTCCTTCTGTTTGGAACAATCCAGTTAAGGATGCTTTAGATCACCGCTCCTCCGACAAGTGTTGTACCTGTCCACAACAGCAGAGCCTTCCTCTTCTGTCCATAAGTATCATCTTCACCCATTTCTTGTCTAATGTAGGTAAATATTCTTTACGTGCTGTAATCTGGATATGCTCATACTTCTTCGTAGTTCATCTATTTGTCACCAAAACTTCTTTGCATATTTTCATTCAGATTCTAGCATTCAGACCACATGTTTGTAAACTTTCTGTTAATGCTTTGGTGTTGTCAAGTCCATACTCCACAGAACATTGTTCAGGAATCTAATTGAATTCCTTGCACAACTTACTATAGTAATCTTTTTTTCACTGTTACCAGATGTATAATAGAAACAAAATGCTTAAATCCTCAACAGATTTGTCAATATTTCATTTATTTGTAGATCTTCAGAGAGTTCTCCATAGCAAATACCTATATTGGCAATTTTTGCTTTCTTTAGCATACATGTAAAATGTACATAACTAGAGAAGGTATTATTTCATCCAAAACCTCGATACCGAAATTTCACCGGGAATTCTAATACCCCTAAAGAGTACTTTTAGCAAAAAACGTAAGTTGTGTGTGGGTGCATGTGTCTAATGTATAAGGCCCAAGAAATGAAATCCAATGACAGTGAACACGTGTTAACACCATTGCCGAGAGGCAAAATGTTCCAAAATTAACAGACCGCAGACAGTTGCAGTTAAACGTGGTATTATTTTAATGAAAAAGTCTGCTATTTTTTGAGAGCCAAAATTTTCGAAAAATGTTCCATGTAAAAGATAGTTGGGGTGGGGGATTTTCCTAAACATTTTCGTGTCATTTCTTTGGAAGATGTTGGTATTGAACGGACTTTACGGTTTTTAATTATGCTGTTCACATACATGTACATTTTTATTTTCTCTAGCACGTATGTACAATGTACATAGCAGAAAGAGGGTATTGTATTCCACCCAAAAATTCGAAACCGAGATTTCACCGGAAATATCTTGACCCCACTTAATTAAAAAAAAAAAATAGCAGTGTAACTAGGTATAGTTTAATTCATTTACATAACTTTTTTATGTTCTTGATCTTATTCCACTGAATTAAATTTTAATTTGAAGTATAGATAGTTAATTATTCGAAAAAAATATATATCTTATATGTAAATAAAATTTGTAATGCTTCTTTTTGGAAATAAATTTAAAACTTGAATATATTCCCCGGTATAGTTACCTAGGTGCCGGGACAATATATTTGGATTTTATTTATTTTGCGTGTGTGTGTCGGCAGCATACCTCAAAAACGAATAAAATAAAAGTACAAAAAAAAAGCATCCCCACTATCCTTGACCTACGTTTTTTTTTTTTTTTTTTTTTTTTTTTTCAAAACTGGGATCTAGTGATTTTATTACAATGCCGTGTATTAAAGATATTTATATGGCAAATAAAATGCATATCGTAAATTTTCTGGGAATAGCCTCTGAAGGCCTCTTAATTGGATGACTTTTGTATAACTTGTAAACAGTCAGGCATACAAAAGCTTAGTAGTCAAAAAATGTAGGTTTCATTAAACGCACAATTTGTCATACTTTTTTACTTCTCTACACGTACTAAGTACATGGTCTATAGAGAAGGTATTTATATTGCACCCAAAAATTCGATACCGAGATTTTACTGGATATACACGTTTTCAGACCGCCTGAATCCAAAAAGTATTTTTAGAAAGTGTGTGGAGGGCAGCACAACTCAAAAACGAAAATGCCTTTAAGTACCAAACTTGGTAAATAAGTTTGGTATCTTCCAAGGATGCGACACAAAGATTTTCAAGAAAATCTCCTTTGCGTGGTGTTTTTTTTTTTTTTTCAAAATTTTTGATTTTATAATTAATTAATTATATTAATTATAATTAATTTTTTAAATATTATATGTTGAAGATATTTTTATGACAAACGAAATGTAAATCTTGGACTCCTGGAAAGCAGATAGATTGGATTTAAGTTGTTTCACATAGCGACTGGCTTTTAAAGGCCGAGTCTATCTCTTTAGCGTGTGCATTTTCTTATTCCCCTTCTACTTTCAAGGAAGTTAATAATTCTGTTATGTTTATCTTAATTAGCATGATGTAGATAAAGGATTCATCTTTTGAATAGAAAGTTTTTTTCTGTCGAACAGCTAGAGGACATCATGTGAATGCAAACAATAGATTTTTTCCCCTTCTACATGCATGGAACCAAGTAATAACAATTTCTGCTAATGTTTATCTCGATCAATATGAAGTGGCTAGACGAATAAACTTTTTAACAATTTGTTACAAAGATGTAGAGAGAGTCATGTGATTGTAACACATCAGATTTTTTTCTTAACGAGTTAGCAGTTTCCCAGATATTCCTTGTTATTGGTTTCAATTTTAAACTACTTTAAATTGTTCTCAAGCGGGAAGCAGATGTTAGTTTTATCTCTTGTTTTACTCCTGGGAATGCTAAAGAAACGGACTTTCAATTGTTTCACCTAGCGATAGCTTTTGAATGTTTTAAAGATTTGGCTTTGGCTTTAGCTTTAGCTTAGTGTGTTCTCTTTATTTCCCTTCTATTTGCAAGGAATTGAGTAAAGACAATTTGTACTAAAGTTTCTCGATTAACATCAAGTAGATCAAAGAATAATTTTCTGTAGTTTGTGGAACAGCTACAGAAAGTCATTGAATGGAATACATCACATTTTTAAAAATTCAGTTTTTATTCAATGGATGTTGAATTCCGGTGAAATCTCGGTACCTAATTTTTCCATCTATGTACATTGGTAAAGAAAGTAAAAATATCTGATGTTCCATTCACATGACTTTATCTACATCTCTGCAACAAATTGTTAAAAAGCTAATGCTTCTATTTACTTCATGCTAATCGAGAAAAATTAGCAGAAATATTCTTATTACTTGCTTCCATGCAAGTAAAACCGAAATAAGGGAGTACCATAGGTTAAAGTGATAGTTAAAACCTGCTTGCTATGGGACTGAAGTGCCTTTGTTTGTATGGACACGAGTTAACAAATTCCTATATGAGAAAAGTATAAGTTTTTGAAAGCTGAAACCAAAAACAAAGAATATCTCAAACGATAAACTCCACGAAAAAAAGTATAGAACATTGTGCGATTTAATGTGCTCTACATGTTTTGTGTGGCAAGTTTTTGTCCATCTCCCTCGGTTTAGCAGTTATGCAAAAGTCCGTAAAATTCATCCAGAATAAAGTAGTCTTCAGAGGTTATTCCCAGAAAATTCAAGATGTACATATTATTTGTCAGGTAAATACCTTTAATACACGATATTTTAATCAAAATCGTTATAGCCATTTTTGAGAATCAAAATTTTCGAAAACAGTTCCATGTAAAGTGTAGTTACGGTAGAGGGATTTTCTTTAAAACCTTAGTGTCGCATTCTTACAAGATATCAAACTTAAAATACAAAGTTTGGTATTTAACGGTCTTTTCGTTTTTGAGACACACACAGAAATGTTTTTTATATGCAGGCGGGCCCAAAACGTGTATTTCCGGTGACATTTTTGTATCGGAATTTTTGGGTGCAATACAATACCTTCTCTATACACTATGCACATAGTACGTGTAGAGAAAGTACAAAAGCAAACTAGGTTACACAATTTGGCTGGTTTACGTAGTTTAAATATCAACATATCAGAAAGGAGAACTTCAAGCCAAAAAGTTAAGACTGTAATATACTTTCGCGATTAGGCTTTGAATTCACTAATGCTATGTAGATTGTTGATCTGCTTTAATTCTTAACACAATGGGTTATCGCTGCACAGCAAAAGTCTGTCATTTACATGTTGTGAAACTAAAGGTAAGGAACAACTTAGTGCTGAAAAACTTCTTAGATGCTTTGCAACTATGTAGGTACGAAATTGAACTTTGACACAAAATGTTTGTGAATTACGAGAACGCTTAGCCTGAAAATTGAAGATAAACTTAAGTTAATACAAACTTCATTATGAAGGTGCGGGGGGGGGGGGGTTAAATGTGAAATTGTGAACCGTAACTTCCTGCAGTACTACATAAAGATGTTCTCTGGAATCTGGTAATTGGAAGGAACAATTCGGTATTTCTCTTTTGCAAGGGAAAAAAAAATAGCTCCTTGTTAAGTTCAGAAAAATTCTTTCTTGTGTATTTAGGAAGGCAAGCATTTTGTTAAAAACGTTTGTTAGATTGAATAAGCTACATGTATGACGGTTTGGTATGTAGATCATTCATGGAAAAAATGCCTAAATAAACCTGTTTAAATATGTAGACATTTTTTATATATGAAACGTTATGAGTGCATATTCCATAATATTCATTGAAGCGGAAATTCTGGCCTTAACTATTTTGACAAAACTTGAAATCATACTTAAAGTACATAAAATCTGATTGTTAATGAATGTCTTAGGAGATTTCATATACATAGCTACTATTGCACCTTATCGTTGTCAATGCTGTTAATAGGCTGTAAATCACCTAAGACAACTCTGTAAGCGGCAGCGTTTATTTGGAAGCAAACTTGCGGTGCTTAAAAAGTGTTGGAATGCAAGATTCTTTCTGTGAATTAGTGAGTCATTGTTTGAAACAAAGAAATAAAGATATTGAGCAGTTTCCTGTGGAGAATTGTGCGGTGACTAATTCCCCGAGTCACTTTCGCTTTCATAACTTGCATTCTCCGCAACAGGTGGCGTCATAGCGGCGGCGGTAACACCAGCAGTAGGCAGAGTTCCTTTTGTTTTTATTTTGTTGCATACATCCAGGATTTGCAACACGAGATGCAAGTTACGTCACGTGGGATCTGAAAGAGAATGCAAATGCGTCTCAAGAATTATATCAAAGCGGTCACAAATGCTAAAATATTCACTTACGACTTTTCTGTCCTTTTATTATTTAATAGGAATTTTACAGGCTTAACATTATAAACTGTTTCCACCCACTACTTATTTGTAGTTTTGCTTTCTCATTCTTACCTAGTATACATTTTGTTAGCAAAGTGGGTGAAAACATTATTATAAACAATGTATACGTCAGCAAATATTTATAATAACACTAAAACTTTGGGGCTAAGTACTTGTCAACTTTAGATTTCTTGTAGATTTCGATGCAATGCTCCTACAGTGTTCATAAATACTAATACCTATATAGTTGAGTGTGTGTGGGTGGGTGGGTAAATCTTAAAACTTACCGCGTTTGTTAATGTGCATTG
The DNA here is from genome assembly GCA_030762935.1 of Hymenopus coronatus. Taxonomy (NCBI): domain Eukaryota; kingdom Metazoa; phylum Arthropoda; class Insecta; order Mantodea; family Hymenopodidae; genus Hymenopus; species Hymenopus coronatus. The sequence continues at coordinate 41,223,685 of CM060881.1, forward strand.
GTAGGAATAAAATGCAACCGGCCTTTTTTTGTACCAAGCATTCTCTACGGATAAAACAACGCCCACGTTTATTTAAGTTACGGGCCTCATATTCTGTAAAAATCACATTGAATTTTTGCAACAAGCTTTAGTTCCTAATATGGATACTACTTTACTTGCGCAGAATTATGGCAAATTATTCAAATATGTCCAAAATAATGGGCTTCACTTTAGGTATACATTTTTATACATTTTATTACTCTAAAATAAGCAATTATTTTTGTTTTCCTTTTTAAATACCAGATGAGACATGTAATGGACTATCTTGAAGCAAAAATCGCAATTTTAAGTTTTACCGTGCATGTATAAAGTAAGGAATGGCAAAATATTGTTAGCTAATTGTGTATGGCTTAGGTTTGACACATACAGGCAAGAGGAAATGTTTTTCGGAAAGGGGGAGGCGATTGTAATGGAATGAAAGGAAACAATATCTTAGAGCATTATACGTTTATAAGCATTACCGTTTCTTACAAAGTTCGAAAAATGGTATTTAATAAAAATAGTTTATAGATTTTTACGATAGTGGTTTTTTTTTTCTCCCCCCTTCCCGCTCATGCTATCATGCGTGGAAAAAATGCAGTTCAAATTCATGCACTATGTGCAATTTGATTTTTTTCCCCGCATGTGTTAATAAAATGCTAATGTATTATAGTCTGTTTTTTACCGCTTAAACCTTGCCGTCTTTGCCTCTCCTATTTGTTATTTATGATAATCCGCGTAGTGTTTAAATATAACTGTAGGCGCAAGAAGCCTTCACACCGCTGTTGTCAGCTCAGTTATCGACACTATCGTGATGTGGACCATCACCAGTCACTGTTCAAGACAGCAGTGCGATCTTGATACTACTTCGCACAGCTGACAATGATTTTATTTTCACGAAAGTATTTTTATCATTCAATTTAGCGGGAAAAAATAGCACAAGACTCGGTTTCATCTCGTATTTTCAAACTTTCTTCTCGTTTTACAAAGATAACCAGTTTGGTAAACGGGCACCGCGAGAAACGATGTGTGGTTCATATAGCAAAATAAGTATAAAAACAGGCACAAAATTGGACGTTGCAAAACCTTTTTTTGTTATTAATGGATCGGGAAAACAATTTTTTTTCAATACATCGCATAGAATGGAGGTTATACGTAGGGATTGGAAGATGGAGGTGGAAAAATAGTAAAGGGAGAGAGAGAATCTTGGTATTTAACACAATAGTGTTCTGCTAACGTTAAATTCCAGACGGTGTTAATGCATACGTATTTGAGCAAGCTGCGTATACGACTACGGTTCCACTAATTTACTGCATTGGGCAGTTGTACTGCTTTTACCTGGATGAGACTACAGGGTACTGTACTGCAAAAGGATGAACGCCAGCTCCAGGCTTAAGGTCATACTGTAGATAATTATAGGCCGGCTTCCAATTTCTTGCAGTAATTTGCTCCCCCGCGCCGTCTCCAATGCTAGGCTCTGATTCAAAAGGTCGCAAGTTCAAACTCGGCGGAGAGCGATGGATTTGTTCGGAAATCCTCGGAAGGGAAATAGTGGGTGGTCCCATGTGTAACCGTATGATAAGAGCCCCTGAGCAAAATTGGACGGCCTTTCACGCCCAGGATACAATGGGACGCTAAGAACCACAGCGTCTATAAATATTTAAACAATAAGTGAGTCGTCCCCATTGGCAGTAGGACATTGCACGTTATTGACCATGCTTTTTTAACTGTTTCATTGTTTTTATTTTTGCCAATCTGTTAAAATGGAAATTGATAGTGAATAATTGAAGTTAAACATCAGTTTCTCTAACCCTGAAAATGAAAATTCTAAGATTAGAAATGCGAAAGTTGAAACCTGGAAGAAATCAACCGAGCCTGTTAGCAATATCTAACAAAAAAGCTGTGTCCCGCCTGGGTAGCTTGTCTGCCTCGTATTAAACAGGTCGCGAATTTGAATCCTCATAGTTACCCGGATAAGGTTTAATTTCGGGACTTTACCTTATCCTGAGAAGAGGAATGTCGATTAAGTTAAAGCTCCATGGACCCCGAGATCATTTGAGCATTTCATTCATCATACGATATGACAAACTAGATTGAAGGACGTTAACTCATCTGATCCATTAACATGACCTTCTCTATCTCTGTAACAAATTATTATTTAAAGGCTTATCCTACCTACTTAATTCTGTTCAAGATAAACATTAGCAATAATGTCACTATTAGTGCTTTATATGTAAGTAGAAGGGAAATAAATGAGTGTACTAGCTAAAGCGATAGTCGACTATTTTGAACAATTATTTTCTATTTGCATTCCAGGGGTTGACTCAATTTCCGTATGTGTAAAGTTTATTTTAAAATTGGAACAAATAACAAGGAATATCTCGGAAATTGTTAAAAAGAATAAAAATATAGGACATGGCTATTTAACAGATGTACACTTTTGTGTAGCAACTTTTTATCTATCTATTATGGTTTACCAGTTATGCAAGACTTATTCAGGGGCTATTTATAGAAAATTCAAGCTATACATTTCACTTGTCATGTATCTTTAATATACTGTATTTTAATAACAAAGTCTATTTTCCCCCCTTGTAAAGAGTAGTTAGTGTGAGGGATTTTCTTGCAAATCTTCGTGTCGCATCGAAGATGCTGAACTTGAATATACAGTTTGATATTTAACAGATTTTTCGTTTGAGTTATTGTGCTCGGACACATGCGCGGACCTTTCTCTAAGTGTTTTTATATATAGGCGAATCTAAAGGTATTTCGAATGAAATCTCGGTAACAAAGTAACGAAGTAAAAAAGTAAAAAGGGTAATCTTATTTTATATTTATAGTATGAGCTAAACCAACAGGATCGTCTTGCATCCACTTTCCTTGTTCACTGTCTTGTACCGCAATGGAGCTGAGATATAATCAGTAACTGTAGCCTCCTGTTTTACTGTAGAATATGAGCAGTATAATACTGCTAATGGAGCTGTAGCTTTAGAGATTTCGATGGTCGTCATAGGCACCGTTCTGAACGATTTTCGCAACCGCAAGAGGCGCCCGACTTCGTTACGTAAATTTGTATGATCCGAAAAAGGTTACTGATCGGCTGAAGGAACGACATTGACCTTCAGAATATAATGCATAGTCGACAGCAGTTAATGAGTCTGCTTTCACCCCCGCGGGCCACGGAGGAGTCTGCTGCAGTGTTGACGCGTTGTTTGAACACAATGCGATTGCATGCCCAGATATTACACATTGAAGCTTTTGCATGAAAATCGTGTCGCTGCTGTCACCTAATGTAAAGTCACTCTCAAGATTCCGAAAGCCAGTCATGCAAATGCAGAACATGAAGATCAAAAACGAATGTGAAGTTAGCATTTGCCCTACAATTTTGGGACCCTGTCATAATTAGTATAGTTAAGGGCCTCTAAAAGTGATGATTACAAATTGGTGCGGTAAACATTCGATAGTTATTTCAATGATAAAAAATTCGAATAGAAGGTAAAGCAATAGAAACGAGTTTGTTAATGATTGAAGTTCATAGAACTGTTCTTCGTGAAGAAGTGTCATTGTAGTAAATAAAGAATAGTCGGTAATTTAGTAAAAGTGATTATCGATTACATAACTTCCTCTTAATAGACGGAAGTTTCAGAAATTCCCTTTGTTGCATTACATATAATTATAATTATTGTTATTCAAATGACTGTATCATGAATTGGATTATTGGCGGTTCTGATTTTGGTTTGAAGTAGTAGTTCTTGGTACGTTTTTGATCGTCTTGTTAGGTTAGTATAATAAGAATCAGAGATTGCAAACTATATACAGCATATCCCCTCGCTTCACATATTAGCATCTGAACATGCAGTGGTTTGCAAAGACGTACAATGAAACCGTTATAAGGCCCTGTAGATTTTCAAATCGTCCAAGAACACATGGAAATGCTATAACAGCAATTACCATGAAAACGCGAACTACTAATAAAATGCAGAAAATTGTTGTGGAAACACCAACTGCTATTAAATGGTGACGATTCCCGAAAAAAAAAACACACACACGAAAATGCCTCCAGACGTCAAAAGTAGCGGCTCATCGCCTTAAATACGTTCAAATATTTTATATATCTTTAAAATCGCTTTCCAAAGTCTAACTTACCTTAAAAATTCTAACTGTTCTAAACTGTCTTCAATATACCTTTACCACTGCTCCAAAAGTAATTAAATAGCCTTAAAGTACGTACAAAGTGTCCTGAAATATTTATCGCCGGAGGTCGTGACAGTTGTCAAGTTCTGAATTCCGTCAAAAAAATCCCATAAATGTCCTGCAAAGCATCAAAAATCATTATAAATACTGGGAAAGTACTGAAAAATAGCCCATGCCTGTGAAAGTGTTTATCATTTGAAATTCTAAAATACCTTATCCAGACTCAAAATGCCTCAAATGCTTAAAAAAAAGAGCTAAACACAGCTGAAACATGGTAAAATACTGAATGAGGTCCTATCAAGTCCTCAAATGTCTGCTCCTACGTCCCTCAAAGGAAATAATAAAATTGCCTAAATGATACTAAAATGTATTCAAAGGTTCCTGCCTATTTCCAGCAGCCCAAAATACGTATTTGTGAATGTGAGCTCAAACGTAATGAAAAGAAATCCTCTAAAAATTTTCGATTCATACAAATTCTATATTTTTATGCAGTAAACTTTGTCAAAATAATGTTTCCAAATGTCTGTGTGGAATGAAAATTAGACTACAGGCTATTGTGGAGACCGTGGCATTCAATTTAATTGCTTGGTTCCAAAACTATTGAATTAAAGGATAGGCCTTAGCCTGTTGTTTCTTTTAACAAATATTTATAGATATATCAAACATATGGAAAGCGCATAGTTTCAAACTAGTTTCTTTAATTTATTGTGTTTAAAAATCTAATTTGTGGCGGGTATATTGTAAAACTGCATTTTTTATTTGTCTGTCACTAGCAATTAGCATGTTTACAAATACATGTTTAAAGAGTGTACAGTAGTGATCCCATTTGGAGTGTTTCTCAATTTTGGCTTCAAAATTAGCTCTTAGAATCACACTAATTCCTGACATTCGTTTTTGTTTGATTTTTGTTTTCCAAGTTTTGGAAACAAAGGAATTTATGCTGGGCTAGCAATCCACTAAAGTATGTTGAATATACTGGTACGAATTTGAAAGTCCACATCTAACAAACTTATTTGCGATTCTAGTGATGCGTGATTCTAATGACTGAGATCCCTGTGTTTGTAATAATTGAAGTTCTGATGATGTGAGGTTCTAGAATATATTTGCTCTTCAGATGCCTTGAAATCGTAGTTTCCTTGGTCATGATAGTCACAGCAGAAGGTAAGAAATTCTTCTGTAAAAATGTCTTAAATGGGCACCAAGTTTTCCTGCATGCAGGCTTGATATTCACTGGAGTTAAGTGCATATGTAAGTGCTTGGAAGATATTAACGGAGTAACATAAATTGCTATTTTTTCTAGATTTCTCGTCGCTCAGTCTGAGACATTTGTCTTCAGGGCTCCAAATATACGTACATCCTGCCAAATGCCTGTATTTGTTTCTTACACAAGTAATCTGATGTTCACAAGATTACTCCACCTCTTCTGCAATACTACGCTTGCAAAAGCTTATTCTTCTATCTACCGCATGCTAATGAAAATAAACATTAACATAAATAATATTGCTTATTTCCTTGAAGGTACAATAAGAGAAATAAAGGAATATACTTCTCTAAAGTGATGGTCAAATCTTTTAATAGATGTTCCCTAAAGCGACGACATTAATATTCCGTTCTTGCTTGACCAACAAAAAGAAAAATTAATAAATTCCCATTTGAAGAAACATAGGGGAAATTGAAACTAACAAGGAATATGTCTGAAATGGTAAGCATAAACTGTGCGTTTTGACGAGATATGTGTACATATGTTGTGTAACCTGTCTATTGCGGCTTACCGGTTTTGGAAGTGTCACTCAGGATGAAGCGGACTTCAGAGGCTATAAAATAACTGTTACCTACAAAAATGTATTAGGGATTTCTGAAAAATCTCCACTTTTGATAATCTGGATATGTAGGGTCGGTCTGCGTGGCTTAGTTGACTTTCAATTCCTAAGGAGCAATTTCAACCCTGCCCCACATCGATAGTTTTGAAATGTGTTTAAAAGCCTCATGTCGGTATATTGACTGGCATGCGAAAAAAAACTGCGGGTCGAAATTCCAACACACCGGCGTTGCTGAGATGATCCTGTCAATTGACTGCGTCCCTAACAATCAAATAATTGTTTAGATAAGGAAAATTAGGCTTGTTGGTGAGATTCGATGTTCAGGTACTACTTAGTTGTACTAATACAAACTTTTGATTTCGGTAATTATAGTACTCTGCTGGGGTTAAGAGGAGAAAGTAAATATAAAAGACATTCAAAAGAAATCCAAAAATTAAACACGGATGTAAGCATGTGCAAGAGCTGTCGACGCTCATAACGACCTAATAACCTTTGTTGAAAGATGACAGCGCATTGAACACGCCCGCTTCGCGCCCGCTATGTCTGCCTATGAAGTTGCAGATAGTTTCTTCACTCTAGAAGAGATGGCAGTAGTTTCCGCCTTTCAGCGGAAGACAGAACGTTGCTTTTTGGAGGGATCTTGTTTCGTTTCGCTCCAAGTGGTCTTGATTAGTAGCACATTCATTTATATGCATGTTTAATTTCTCGGTAATGTTTATGCATTCAGAGAAAAACGTCACACACTGTTAATTTTAGCTGAATATTAAAGATTATTTCATCGTACACTTGTTAGATTGTATATACTGTATTTTCCATTTTTTTTTAAAATTATTGTTGACATATGTCTACCTTAAAGTTTCCATATTTTAAAAACCTTTCTTATTCGAAAACTTATGGACCGAAATATGATTTAGATTTCAATGCATTATGAGTATCCATTAGTTTCTTCAAACTGTGTAACATTTTCGCCTACTTTCTCTCCTGCCATCAACGGTTGGTAAAGGCAATATTATTTCATCCATTGAGAGGATGCGTAACTCGCAAATGAAAATAAAATTGAAATCTATTTTAGACTCTCAAGGACAGAATGTGTTTAAATATCACGGACTTTTCTCATTCGACATACACTCTTGTACATTAAAAATATCCTTATTTTCTCAAATGGTGTAACGTGCTCGACTAAAATAAAACTTTGAGATATAATAGAATAAAAATGTAAATCTTCAATTTACAATAAATATCGTCGAACCCTATTCATTCTGATTGAATGTTGTATAATCTTTGTGTAGGATTGTAAACCGTAAGAGATAAAAAATTAAAATTAAAAACATGCTCCATTAAAAATGTCTTCTCTATAGCGTTAAGAATTTTCGAAATCTGCCAATCTGTGTACTTTCCATTTGTTGTAAGTTTCTCATCCTTTCTCCTTCCCCTTACTTAATGATACAAATATGCTTATTCAAAATTGTTCTTGGTATATGTACGTTTATCGTGAATAATGTAATGCAAATAAAGATATAGTTTAATACGGATAAATGACTGAAATGGTCAGAGAAAATGGAGTTCTAAATTTGCAAGATTTCTATAGAAGGGATATTTAACCTATTTTTTCCCGTCATTAGTGTTAACGTATATTTAGATTAACGTTAAATATGCCACGTCTGAACCACACACACTTTGGAATTAACACCGTAAGTATTATATAAAGCAGAATTAAATTTCCTTTAAAAGCATGTCAAAACTTTGCATCTCATTTTCTTCTGCTCTAGTGGGGAGTGACCATTAAAATGTGAATTAAATCGGATTTTTAATTATTTTCTGTGGCCTAGAGAAAGTCATAGCTAATTTTTCCAGCCCATTAATAGGCACAATGCAAATACGACCCCCGTGCACATTCTAGTAGCGATTTACGTTCAATTCCATTCTTAACCTGATTTACTCTTCGATTCGTGGTTTCTGGAGCCTTTGTACTTGTGTATTGTTTGCCAATGCTTTGGGCAATTGACCTTTGTCTTATGAACCGTGAACCGGCCTAATGTACCACTACATCAAGATTACTAATACATTCCATGTGTCGTTTGTATATCGAAGTCCTTCATATATAAATCTCGGTGTGCTAAAATTATTTCCTGGCAATTTATTGTTTCACTTGAGTGAAGTCAAGGCGGCCACTTTTAGGAAGTACGCGATTACATTTGTTCCTGTTGTACAAGTGGAATGTTGTGCATAATTATTTATAATGCCTACTATCCTATACATTTAAATGCATCGTTTTACATTAAGCATGCAAAATGCATAAATATTTGATATAATATGTGTATATATATATATATATATATATATATATATAAAATTAAAAAAAAATCGTTCCAATGATGACTTCGCATTTATATCTTTATAGTACGGTCTTAAGTAAAAAGTTGACATTCACTTTACCCTATTCACGATATAGTTTTGTTTAGAAAATATTTTAAACGAAATAACTTTGCTGCATAAAAAGCGGGAGACTTAGATGTTTATAAGGAGGAGGAAATTAGGAAGTAATATTGGGAAAAAAAAAAAAAAAAGTCTTGAAACGCTACAACACAGAATATTTTGAAATGGCTTAAGTTAAATTTACAGTATCTTTCTACTTCATTTTAATCCAAATAAATATTTAAAAAATTACTATTAATTACACATTTCTTTGTAGATATAACGGAGAATGAAAAAATAGAAAGTTTAAGAGCTATTACTATATGCTGGGCGAAAAACAAGTGAAAATCAACAGGACTTGAAAAGAATAACAAGTGCTCGAGCCATTAACGATAATATCCGAAATGGTTTGTCAAAAAAAGAAAAGTGGTTTTTAAGAGACCAGCGTTTTGTGTGCGGTAAGTCTGCGTTTTGCTTAACAATATAGACGTTATAACATTTATATACAATTCCTACGAAATATGGACCTCACATGCTATTCCCAGAAAATTCAGGATATAAATTTTGTCTCGTATAGTAAATAAAATGATTAAGGAAGTTTCGGGAAGTTTGATTTTAAAAATCGAAAAATGTTCCATATAAACAATAGCTCTTAAATCTTCGTATTGCATCTTTGGGATGTATTCCACATACCACATTTGATCACCAGACTTTTCATATTTGAATAATCAGCAATTGCGCGCACATACTCTTTTGTATAAAATCTCGTTTTAAAATATTTGGGCGAATGCAGCAACTTCTCTACGTATTTGTGTAGAGAAAGTAAAACTATAGACAACATACATTTTAAACAAATTACTTTCATGTTTAACCTAGTTAGCACAAAATTAAATTAGAATGGAGACTTCAGATAAAAATGTTACGTATGAACAGTGTTTCCCTTGTCAATATGTCAAAAATACGATATAAATAAAAAAATCTTATGTGTAACATTCACATGACTTTCTCTATATCCCTGCAACAAATTATTCTTAAAAAGCTTATATTTCTATTTACTTCATGTTAATCAGAAAAAAATTAGCATAAATAGTCTTTATTACTTGCTTGCTTATTAGTAGAAGCGAAATAAGGGACTACCATAGGTTAAAGTGATAGTCAAAAGCTGGTTGCTATGTGTCTGAAGTTACATTGTTTGTATGGATAGGAGTTGTCAAATTCCTGTATGAAAAAAGTAACAATTTTTCAAAGCAGAATCCAAAAACAAGGAATGTTTCAAAAGCGATGAACTCCATGAAAAAAATGTATATAACACAAATTGTCTTTTAACGTGCTCTACATTTTTCGTGTAGTAAGTTTTTGTCCATCCCTTACGTTTTAGCTGTTATTCAAAATTCCGTAACATTTATCCAGAGTAAAGTACTCTTCAGAGGCTATTCCCAGAAAATTCAAAATATACATTTTATCTGTCGGGTAAATAGCTTTAAAATAAGATATTTTAATCAAAATCGTTAGCCATTTTTGAAAAAATCAAAGTTGTCGAAAAAAGTTCCATGTAAAGGGTAGTTGGGGGTGGGGGGATTTTTCTCAAAATCTTTGTGTCGCATCCCTGGAAGATACTAAACTTAAATACGAAGTTTGGTATTTTACCGACTTTTCGTTTTTGATTTATCGTGTTCTCACACACGCACAGACACATGCGCGCGCGGACCTTTTTGTGAAAATGCTTTTTTTTTATACTGGGGACCCTAAAACAATTTCCGGTTAAATCTCGGTATCGAATTTTTGGGTGAAGTGCAATACCTTCTCTATACACTATGAACATAGTGCGTATAGAGAAAGTAAAAAATTCCACACAAAGGATAGATTGAAGCTGGAAGAAACTTTGAAAATCTGCGTGTTGTATCCTGAGAAGATGCTAAACTTAAATACCAAATTATTTAGTTAATGTTTAAGTTATCAATATACGCATACATGCGTGGACCATTTATAAAGCCCCTTTAGAAGTGGTGTTTCTTTGACTTAAATGTGCATTTTCAGTGATATCTCTACTTAGATTATTGAATTTCATTAGATAATTTATCATAGGTAAGTGACCAAGTTAAAAGATATTAATGTTATAAAAGTTGCCCTATCTTGCACTGCCAGATAACAGCTTTTTGTAGAGCCCAACCTTGAATAAGGTCTCTTAAATAGATCATTAATATTTTTTCCAAGGTTTTGTTTATAAAATGATTTTAAAGGCACTAAAATGTTTTAAAAATAAAATTGTTTATTTTAAAAGCATATTAATGTTTTTTTTAAAAAAAACTAAATTTTAGATTCAAACAAATTTCATTTATTCGTTTCTTTGTTTTATTTATATTGCCCCCTTTAACATCTAAGGTCATATCGGAGCTTTGTATTAGAAACTCATTATTTGTAGGTTCTTTACGTTGGGTTGAAATTGTATTTCATTCATTGTTTCACCTAATAGTGACAATCATAAAAATGGCAGGTCAGTATACTACGAGTCTGAATGTAAAACATTAAACTGAGAAAACCAGCCTTAAAGATTTAAGAAAATGTTTGCACTCGCTTGTACAAAAAAGTTCAAGGGCATACGAGTAATTTGTCACTCTTCTTTGGTTCTCTTGTTGCGGTTCCTCTTCAGGCAAGTTCAGAAATCATTTCTGCAGTTTAGGAAACTGCAAAAAAATAAAAATTATAATAATCTTAAAGCAGGGCGTATAAACAAGATTGCTATTAATGTTAAAGTTAATATCTTATATACTTAAAACTACCATTTTTACTGCATATCCTTGAATGCATTTATGTTTTACCTTTGAGTGTAGATTAGAGTCGTGGTGTTAAAATATCCAATCCGGTATTCAGCTGGCAACTGAGGAAAGAAAGATACTGTTACATTGTATAGTATGGAAATAGAATCCGTGGCACCTAAATGCAATCCGTAGATGTGTAACGAGCCAGATAAATTCATTTTTCATATATGTCCAGTACAAAAGCAAAGTTCTGGGACTAGATTTGCAAGAAGAAATTGTAGCATCTATAACTTGCAACATCTGTCTTCATTTTGTTTCAGCGTGTTCGCCCGGGGTGAGGGAGGGATATAGAAAGAGCTGGTTTTGCACGAGTTGATGAAAAAGTAACAAACTGGAATAGTTTGAATAGGTTGCCAGCTTAGGGAAGAATCATTTGAAAATCAGAAACCGAAGTATTTATTCAGAATCGCAAAGTTGTCTAAAACTACATTAAAACCACGAAAATTGTTTTTAATAAGTTTAATCTGCTTTAGCCTGGTAGCTCATCGGGCGATGAATGACATGGGTTAAATGATGCTCAAATGAGTCCGGGGTCCATGGAGCTTAAAAATTCCTGTTCTCAGGATAAAGAATCTTGCTCTGGTAACTCGCCCTAACGGTGAATCGAACTTGGGACCCCTGGAATGTGAGGCAGACGTGTTACCCCACACCACAGAGGCGGGTTATCGATTGTTGAACAATGTTTTTCCTAAAGGCATAATCATAGCAATACATTATTCAGCGCATATTGATATAGTCTTTTCTACAGTAGCCCATATATGCCGAGACGTAAATGACTGATAACGTCTTCGTACATTTCATGCCAAGGATGCTACCACATTTTTTATTTCTATTTATATATTGAACTGCTCGGAATATATTATGGTTCTTGTAAATTCTATTCCAAGAACTAAACGTAAAATATTTTAAATTTGCATATCGTGAAGCTTTGATGTATTTCCGCTCTCTGAGTTTAAGTGCCAACTGTTTAGTACAGAGTATGTCACCAGGACAAGGGAGAAATTACGCATTCACGGCGTGTACCAATATGCATTATTATTCATTGTGAGGACGAGGACGTAAGGAATAGTTGGGATTCCTGAAGACACGCAAAGTGAAATACAAGGAGTACTTTTTGTTCCATTGCACCTAAGAATAGAAGCATACCTTCCGAAAGGTTGTGTGATGGATTCCTGATAATGTCCAGCCAGATGGTGGATGGATGGGCCTAAGGGTTGGTTTTTCTGGTTTCAGATTAGCTGAGAAGGAAACTATTAGATTTCCAATAATCAAAGAATAAATTAAAATTGTATGTCAATGTAACTTATCTTTATTTAAATTTTTCTATAGTATTTGTTTTCAAATCTCTTTTCTCTGATACGTAAACCATATTCCACTCAAATATCAATATTTTATCTGAAATGCACATTTTGAGGTCGGCTGCTTGTGAAAGAAAACTGTCTCCTCCATTCTGTAGATTATATGCTGGCCTCTAGTTCCCAAGACCGCGAGATCAAAACCGGCGGAGGGCGATTAATTTTTTCGGGCTAAACTTTCTTAGGGAAGTAGGCAGTTGGTCCTGTGTCGTAGATTTACGGCACGTAAAAAAATCTAAATCCTGATAAGAGGCCTCTGAGTAAAATTGGCGGTCTTTCAAGCCCAATTTAGAAGGGACGCTGAGACCACAGTGGTTAAAGAGCGTCCATAAATAATACCTACTCAATTTAGTGTAATTTCACTTTGGAAGAGGCGTATAATGTTGAAAGAATTTCCCAACCAAATCTTCAAATACATTCATAATCTCTCTTAAGAGTAGACTAGTAATGTTTACTTTCTTTACCATGTACAATGCACATATTAGGTTAAGGACGTTTTGTATATCAAAAATTCGATGGCCGTGATTTCACCCAAAATGTTTTGAGGTCCCTGGAATAAATCTTTCTGAGCCTTGTCGTTAGGAAGGTCAGTTTCCTATACACAATGTGTCCTATTTATGGTAGATGTGATCTCCAGAAAATGCTGAAACTTCGTTACTTCTGATTATTATCGGTCCTTCCAGTTTTAATTTTCAGAAAAAGTTTTCACGGTGTTTACTTACAGCACTATTAACCTCGAAATGTTATTTTTAAAACCCCTTGTAATTGATTGAGTAAATTTTTTATTTTATAAGTGCTCGTGGCATGTTGGAAATTGTTATATTAACGTTTTGTCATTCTAAAATCTTAACTAATATGCATACATTTAAATATATTTGATCAATAAAATTTGCACAACGAAGAAATTAACATGAGAAAATTAGCCAAAAGATAAACAATGTTCTAAACAGCGTTATTCCTATACACTTACATAGGTATTATGACAACTTATCTAGAAGTTGGGAATTATTGACCCATTCATATGAATAAACTTTCACTTCGCATATTTCAACAGGATATATATTGGAAAAATTACATCGACTGTTTCAGGTTACCTGCCTGTCAGGCTTGTGAACATGTCATAGATAAACTGATATCACTTACCTTAGAGGAAAACCTGAAAGTGACTTGCTTCAGCTTACTTCATAGTTTTGTTTTGCTGTTTATACGACTTTCATCGTGAGCGCGATTCAGACAGATAATGTTTTAATAACGCCTTGAATATCATCCAATCACTGCCTGATTACGGAGTAATTAACCCGAGAAGGATGTAATTATACAGTAATTACGCCGCCTGCACGTTTTCAACGTATGTTTACGCCCTGAATGTTATCTGTATTTTGTTTCTGATTTTGGGAGATTCAAAACATTCCTAATTACATTCTATTGAAACAAATGTCCTTTCAAAGGTTTTGACTATCGTTGCGTTCGTTATTTTTTTATTGCATTTGAGGGTGAGCATTTTTTCATAATTGCTGTTAGAAGTAAAATTGTTACTCTGTAGCGTGTTAATTTTAAGCATTGCTTACTATACAGACAGTTTCGAAACACCACCAAATGAATGTAACAGTTCGTAGCTTTTACTTGGAATTATCCGAACTTTGATGTCGCAGCTTTGAAATTATTTTAGGTGTATTTGTATGCAAGATTGAAAATTACATCGTTTCAAGATTTGCGGCACACGAAGCATAAGCTTTAATGTGCGATGGCCTCATATTCATACCTCAAGTGTCATGAAAACTTATTATACGCTGTCGGCAAATCGCTAGCTTCTAGCCTTCGGGCTTTCAAGTGAAAGGGCAAAGAGCAGTTATCTACTAGACTACATATGAATCGGATGGCTTCGAGGTTCTCTTGAATGCGAAACATGCATTTTTTGCCTTAACCATAGCATCTTATGCTTATCCGAATAATTCTTTTAATTATCCTAATAGCAAACTCTCAGAATCTTGCGTTAAATGTACAAATGTTTCATTTAGTATTATGGATTAGACATTAAAATTAAACTTATTTTATCGCTGCAGATTTATTTTATTTAACTTGATTCTCAATCTTTTGGTAGACTTGCCTTTGTTTTTATCAATTCCTTGCCTCCATTCTCGAGACTCCTAACGTTAAATTGTCTCTAAAAGATGGCATTAGCAGCGTATGTACCCCACTTTAATTTTCCCAGTCATTTACTTTTTAATTCATTGGCTATTATAATGAAAATTAAAGGACTAAAGAGAGGTCCTTAGGCAAGTCTTTTGAAACATTGCAAAGAGTAGGAAGCTGAGCCAGCGGCTACAACAAACTGTCGATCACCCTAACGACCTGTACACGAACAAATTAAAAGACTGACCAAAGAATGTTAACTAACACTGCAGTATGTCGGTTTGTTTACGAAAACATTGCTAAAGCACGCAACTCGGTGCTTCTCAGCCTGTCTGCGTCACCTTGCACAGCGTAGCCCAGGCACGTTGTTCCTGGGTAAGTGCCTAACACGCTGATCGTGGGTTTTGTTGGCGTACCTTTTTATTGGCGTTTAAAACAAGATGGGATCTTGGCAACAAGGTCCACAGCTTGGTTCGGTTTCGTTTTGAAACATTCTGTATATGTAGATACCTATATCAAGCGGCTTTATTTGCATTCCTGATCGGTCCCGGAACTTGAACTTGTCGACGTTAGGATCGTTCAACATACCGCAAACTCTTGTATATTGCTAGAGTTGCATATTCCGTACTTATTAGTTACTAAATATGCATTGTAGCGGTATCGTGCATAGAATCACGAGTATTTCTGTTGCTTTAGAACTAGTAATCATATCAATAACTTCGAAAGTTCTTTGTATTGTGTGGCACAAGGGACGTAACATCTTTGGAAATAAGATAGCCTGTAACGTGGAATTTATGTAGAATCTTATATTGAACATAAAAGTTATGAGAAATCAGGCTCGTGAGTTATTTTAGCATTAACGTATTAGATAATTCCGACGATAATGATGTACAATAGGATCAAATACACAATAAAAATGTACCTGGATTAACATTCTTTTTTGTTTCATTTTTATAGCCCCCTTTAACATCTAAGGTCATATTGGGGGGGCTTCGAATTAGAAGCAACTCGTCTGTAGGTTTACGTTGGGTTTAAACTATTTTATTTCCTCAAACACGCACACATTCACTCTCACATACACACTTCCAGAGTCTGCGGGGGATAGGGAATAATTCTGGTTAAAGAAACTTTCCCCACCCCAGCCGGGAATCGAACCCGGGACCTCCGGGTGAGAAGTCAGCTCGCTGACTACGGAGGCAGTCTTAAGATTCTTGTATTTAATTATTAATCCTTTTTTTGATTGAGAGAAAAATATCAACTGGAGTTCACAAATTATGGATTATTTGATTTTAAACCGAATAACAAGCCGCCTACTTTGAGTTGCAGTAGGGTGCATAGCAATAAACCTCAATATGTATCTAATTATTTAGTTATAAATTGAAATATTGCACATTTTACGTCAGGGCGCACGCACAATAAACAAAACTATAAACAAACAAAACTTTTTGCATGTTTGTGCTCCAACAGTTTTTTCCCCAACTTAATTATATTGACATGGTGTAGCAAGGGCAAAAAGGAAGTTATTTGGGTTGCACCCAATGTGTATATGTAATATTTACATAGTATTATAACTAGTGTCAACGATTTATTTATTTTTCCATAATTCCAATCTAGAATCAAAAGTTCAATTTAATTGCTATACAGAATGATGAACATGAAATGCATAAACAATATTTAAAAAAAAAAAAGTCAAAACCTCATTGTCGTAGCTTTCTGCTAGAAGCTAATACAGTAGTGAACTGCTCCTATCGACGAACTACTACTTTTTTTTTTTTTTATTTTTTTTTATTTTTCCCCATCTGTGTTTTGTGAATCTGACGCCGGTGCGCAGCCTGTAATATTTATATTGATTTTATTCAGGAAACAGTCCTATTAGCGATTTTAATAATTTATGTAGTAGCAGTCTTAGAAGATATCTCCAAATCTCTTGCGATATTAGCAACTAAAATTTGTTCCGATTCCACAGGTTCTAAAATGGAAGGGGGAGCCTCAAAGTTTGTATGTTGCCCTGAAATAATTGAATACCTTTATTAATATGTGAAGAAATATGCTATCGCTTTAGCTTAGTATGTTGCTTTATTTCCCTTTACTTTCATAGAAGGAACTAATACCAACATGTCTGCTAATGCCTATCTCGATTGCCACGATGTAGATAAAGGAATAATCTTTTGTAACAATAGTTTGTAGAGAAAGCCATGTGAAGGACACATCAGATTTTTTAAATTAGTTTATTTTTGAAAATCGTTGCATCTTTGGAAGGTAATGATTTTAAATAGAAATGCTAAGTTTGGCATTTATTCAGTTTTTCGTTGAGTTACAACCTCCACCCGCATGCGCTAAAATTATTCGGCACTCCTCAAAGCCTGTATTTCTGATAAAATTTCGGTGTTGAATTTTTAGGTGGAATGAATGACACCTCTACCTTACGTGATCCTGAAAGTACAGATAGTTTTGTATAATTTAACCGTATAGATGAATATACATACAAAGATTGAAATGAGAGGTACTTCAGTTTTACAGTGGTTACGATTTTCTCATAGGTTTCGGGAGGCAACATCAAGGAGTTCAGTGATTTCAAAGCGGTGGTTTTGAAGTAGCTGTATGCATATGCATTCGTAGAGTAGCTTTAGTTTGCATAAAGGTAACATTCGTCGCCTCAGTCAAAAACCTAGTTTGTGCAAAAATTGCTCGTGTTCATGTTAAGTCTCCTCGCTTAACTAAACGAACGTGTGTACTGTTATGAAACATAAATATCGAGAGCAAACTTTTATTCTACAGCTTTCAGCTGTGCAATCACTTCACTTTGTGCGCGATACTTTTTCTTAACTTTGTGAAAGGTTTTTGGAAATGAGAATGTCGCTATGTAGTGGATTTGAAATTCAATGTTCTTTGCGTGAATATAGCAGGGGAAACAATAGCCACTTATATATCAGTTGATAAAATAAGTATTTTAAAATCCAAACCAATAACAAATAGTATTTTGAAAAAAAAATAACTAAAAAATAATGTGCCTTAATCAGATATACATTTTTGTGTAGTTTTTTTTTGTTAAAATGTTGTCCATCGCTTGGTTTAGCAGTTACAAAAAGTAGTTCAGAATGAAAAGGACTTCACAGTATATTCCCAGAAAATTTTGAGATAAATGTCTTCAAGTAAAAGATTCTCTTAAATTCTGATAGCATCTTGGAAAGAACAGATTTTTCATTTGGATTATGCAGACCGCATGAGTATGCATGCACACATAACAATCTTTTTCTAGACCTTTTATTCAACCTCAAAGGGCACATTTCCAATGAAATATATAGAATTTCCTCTATATACTATGGGTAAGCAGAACAAAATGTAAAAAAAAACATATTTAAAAAGTCCACAATTTGATGGTGTGAAGCAACTTTTCTGCCTAAAATTAGTATATTCCGAGCTACAACTGATGAATACTGATGTCAGCATGTTAGTGAACAATCTATTAGTATAGGAAATCTTTCAGTAGATTAGCAACTTGCAATTTGATACTGAAGTAACAATACATTCATCATAATGTTTTGAAAATTAAATTTTGTTATATACCATTTAGAAGTTGTTAAGGCTTTAAACTGTTGAAAAACTGTCATCCTCATACAAAAACTGCTTCATTTCCAAAGAAATGACACCCCTGCGTTGACCTATTCATTAGGTTTCTCTGCAAGAGAAATTTTCCTTCCTACCTACATTGCTTAAGCAGGAAGCTTATCTCTGCTGACCTGTTTAATTTCTACATTAGTTCAAGCTAGGAGTTACTTCGCAGCTGCTCGGGGTTTTCTGAAATGCATAAAACGGACATCCTACGCCCTACTGTTTTTCTCCCACACACAATAGGCGCTAAGGAATTTTGTTTTTCCGCTTTTATCACGATCACAAAAAGCACAAAGCGTAAATGTGACGCATAGTACCGGAATCTCGGGAAGTGCAAATGCAGGGGAGCAGAAAGCTAGTTGGCACATTGTTTTCTCTAACCCGCACCAAGAGTGTAGCAAGTACTGTATTCGATCAAAAAAAAATCTTCTTACTTTGTAACAAGCAACTGAATTTTAAATGGTAATTTTTCCCGTTCGTGCTAATGTGCATGGGAAGTTGAAATCCCTACATTCCGTACTTGCAAGTTTACCCAAACGTTAATATATATATATATATTGAATCCTCCAACTGTATATTTTATATTGCAAACATGCAATTGGATCGTTCTGGTTGAATGTTACCACTTAAACTTAACATTCTTTACTGCCCGTAAGTTTTTATTCATAAATCATTTAAATATTTATTTCGGCGTAAGCAGCCATTTCACCTAACATTTTTGACTGCCTAAGTTAACGCTACTATACGTGACTAATCGAAAGAAGTGTGTAGTTTTCAATCTACTCTTGCATACGCTTCCTTGCCTGGGAACACGCATATTATCATCTCTAGAAAATGTGCGTTTTGTTGTCCCTGAATCGAAGTTCAGAAAAAATCGTTCTGGACCCAGCTTTTATCGCTTTATCAAAATAAAATAAAATAAAATAACTGATCGTTGGATTCTCTGCAATGGTGTATAGCAGAATAGACATTCCACGCACTTGAGAAATTGGTACTGCTCTCATCAGTTGATACGGGGACTTCCAGGTGAACGTCCATCAGACTGATCCACAAGTTTTGGGTATCAAAGCAAGAGCAGAACCCTATGTACTCGTCTGCTGCCTTTAGTGGTCATGCAATACAATCATAACAGAATAAAGCACTTGATTCGGAGAACAGTGCGTTTATGTGTAACTGGTACATCCATTTATTTGTATGTAAAGAAGAGAATATGTTGTTAATAAGAAAAAGTATCTAACATTTCATATTCTCTTTCTGTGTGTTGCCTTTCGCCTGAGTGTCTTGCAAGGAAGCTTTAATGAGTATTGCGATTTAGTGTTGTCCAAAATATCATTGTATAAAAATTAATTGTAAATACATCTACAGAGGCTTAATACTATAAATGTTATTTCCTTTATGCTAGTCAGTTCTTTTTAAGGATTATAGACTGTATTATATGTAGTGCAAAGAACAGTTTCTCAGATGTCGGTCTGTTACGGGGAGGTCAGTGTGTTAGGAGCACATTGTCTCTTAGTTTCTATAATTGGAATATTTTAATTTTTAATAATCAAAATATTCGTATTTTTAATAACTATTTTTAAAATGGACTTCACGGAAATTTAAATTTGCGCTACTTGACCAGTTTGTTACGAAATTTTGTGAGCAAGTCAAATAATGTAATAGTTTGTGGTAATCCTATCCGTACATCTGTTTTCAAAACATTTGAGCTGGGGGTCTGCATTCCAAAACTGGTGCCACAAACACGTGAGAAATTAAAGCCGAGTACAGGTGTCTTTTTACTCTGGAAGAAAGAGTTAAAAAAAATGTTTAACTAAACTTAACATTGTGTGTTTTGCGGCTTAGATTAGATCTGTTTTCATCTGACAGGATATTTTCCCACGTGTGAAGGCATTTGAATGCCACAAGCGCCTGGAAAGAGACTGTTAGCAGAGCCGCGTGACCTTGAGAACCTTGTCGGGTAGTGGAGTAAAGTAGCGGTTGTCTATGAATAAAGAAATTTGAGCACTAGCTTTAAAAAGGTGTATTCAAACTTGCTGTGTTTCATCAGAAGGTATTAAAAGTTTTAAGTACGAATTGGATGGATCAAAAATAAGCATGCTGCGTTAATAGGTGGTGTTAAGTGAAAACTTTTCGTAATCAGAAGATGAAGTATCAGAAGATTGCAGTTTATAAGCAAAATGGAAATCTAATACTGCTTTTAAACAAAAATGTTTTAACTGCTTTTTCAAACTTAATATTGTGTAGGCTATATTCCGCAAAAAAAAAAAAAAAAATATGCGATATCTCAGCGGCTGGGATTGCCTCGAAGACTTAATGGGTAGGCCGATATGAGTCCCAAGACGTGTTCTGATCCAAGTTTACAAACCGTGGTCTTTCTTTCTTATTTTTAAAAATATTTTTCAGTCCAAACTAGAAAAGCGGGAATAATAAAGGCGAGGGGAGCAAATGTAACTGCCGAGAACTAGGTGCAGACCCCCCCCCCCCGAAGTGTAGACGGCAGCGCAACTGCCTTTTCTGCGAGGTGGCTCTGCTTCAATCGCCGGCTGGGAATTATTCCCTATGTTCCTCAGAATCTGGAAGTTTTGTGTGTGGAAGAAAGAGAGAGACAGAGAGGCAGGCGCCGAAAGAAAAACTAGAAATTCAATGAGGAGTTAACACAGTTGAAATATGCTCTAAAGGTAAAAGGTCACCGATGAGAATATTGGTTTTAAAGGCAGTGTGTAAATGGTATATAATTAATGTGGTTCTTGAATATAATACAAGTATTCAATAATACTAAGTCGTATTGTATTTTATCACCAGCCAAGAAAAAAAAAATTGAGGTCAGGTCCAAATAAAAGACCAGTAATGTTATGGATTTCAGCTTATAAAATACAATAAAATATAGCCAAGTGAGTTCGTAAATTCTTTCCGGTGTTCATTTCCTTAGTATGATTAAATTGGTGATTCAAACTTCATTGACACACTATTTATTTCAGCTAAAACCTTGTATGATATTTTGACAATTACATTGCTTTACCACGCACTTCCTTCATCTGTCAGTGGACTATTAAATCATCTACACCCAGTGCATTTGCAAGTAGGGGTCACTTTATAAATGTAAATGGCGTGTATGGACGCTCTTTATGTGGTTCTCAACGTCCCATTCTATGTTGGGTGTGAAAGACCGCTTAATTTTGCTCAGAGGCCTCTATTAGGCTTGAGGTTCTTTTTACGTGCCGTAAATCTGCAACACGGGACCAACGACTTTACTTCCCTTCCGAAGGATTTTTACACCCGAAAAAAAAAAATCCATCGTCCTCCGCCGGGTTTGAACCCACTACACCACGGAGGATCACGTTATGTTATAGCGTTTGGATCAGGTTTTTTTTACAAAAATTGCCAACATATAATGCAGGCTCGTGTATTTCCACATCCAGGTAAGATTTTGTGTGAAGAAAATTCCTAGCATCTTCAGATGAAATTTCCATTCACATGTATGTTTTTCTTGCGTAATATTAATAATTTCTGTTTTTATATTGCCCTTAAATTGGTCTGATGTGAGGAATATTCGTATTCTGTGAGGTAACATGACCATTTAAATGAAATCATGTCGTAATCACTTAAGATTTTACATGGATTCCATAAGCATTAACTCATATGTAATATATTTGATCCGCAAGGTTATGAAAATGTATATATTTGACAATCTTCTTCGAATATATTAAAATAAATGACCATGTTAAATAAGGAATTTCTGCAGCACAATTGCCTATTCCATAGCGGTGGCCAGTGAGAAGTGACTAGTTTACGTGAGCGTTAAGAGATACGGGGCAAAGTTATACGGAACATGCCTTAGGGCGACGACTGTGCAAACTTCAACTCGATTTGTAGGAATAACGCTGTATCTGTCGCGTTAGCTACGCCTGCCACACCTTCCTCAGCTTTCCCGAACTTCCTCGCATCACCCAGCCGGAATGTGGGCTATCGTGGCGTGATCGCTGCCTATCGCAGCTTCCCATTTTATTACGATGCTGAGTGGGCGCCGACCCTAAAACCGGGACTTAAATCCGTACCCCCACCCTGGGCGCATTCCGTGGCTGGGAACCAAGGCAACCTTCCTCTAGCTCACTGCATCACGGCGCAGGACAACTAGAAAATGAGTCTCATACTAAAAGATTCTTGCTCTGAACATATTTTATATAATTCTTATGGTTCCACATGGCTGAGATTCTCTACCGGGGGGAAATCTTGTGTAGGCAAGATGTCTATAGCAGGAGAATTACACACCCTGTATACGTGCAATAAATTTGAAGTTTGAGACCACTAGTTTCTGAGATCATCCATCAGCAAACTTCTTGGGCCTCCAGCGCTGCGGCATGTTTTTGTCACATAGTTTTATTAACGAGCTGTTTATCTCACACACGCTTCCCTTGAAGGTCATTAGCTAAGGCTTGCTGCATTGCTCTCTTATATGATACTATGTTTACGTAACTTGTGCACGTGGGGTTTCGAATAATTTGCAACAGTCACCTATCTGGAATTCCAAAATCGTGCAGTCTCATAAATATTAATGCAGCGAACGATAGCCTTGTAACATTTGAGTAATAGAACACGCATCAATCAAGGTTAGGATATTCCATGTACAATCTAACATTAAAATCATTTGCTACTTTGTTTTATAGGATAATGGAATAGCTCACGAGTGGTGGTAAATTGTTTACAAAATTGAAAGACGTTAAAACCAAAGCATCGTAGCAAGTAGGCAAGGCATTTAGTGAACTATGGCTTTTAACAGTTTGCCTAAAACGTTATAAAAACTATGCAAAAGTTTAGATAATTAGGATAAACAATTTTTTATATTTTATAGTTAGTAATGAAGCATCCTTAATTAACCCCACTGTGGTTGCTCTGTTGGTCTTTGCATGAATTAAATATGTAGCAGTGCTCACCATGTGCTACTTCTAATTTCTTTGCTTAGTACATAGGTAGAGAAGATATTGCATTCACCCAAAAAATACGATATTGAGATTTCACCGGAAATACAGATTTTAGGGTCCTCTGTATCCAGAAAAAAAAACCAATTTTAGGAAAAGATGTGTGTGTATCACTGAACACAACTCGAAAGTAAAGTCGGTTAAATACCAAACTAGATATTAAAGTTCAGCATCTTCCAAGGATGCGACACGAAGGTTTTCAGAAATTCCCCCACCCCAAACTACCCTTTACATGGGATAATTGTTTGGAAATTGTAGATTTTATAAAAGATGGCCAACGATTTTGATTAAAATACCCTATATTAAAAAGGTTTACGTGGCAAATATATATTCTGAATTTATTGGGAATAGCCCCTTAAGTCCTCTTCATTCTGAATTACTTTTGTATAACTGGTAAACCATAGCGGATAAACAAAAACTTAATTCATAAATAATTTAGATCTCGTTAAAACACACAATTTGTGTTTCAGTTGTAAAATACTTTAAACTTTTCTCAAATGGGAAATCGTCCACTTCGTAGTTTTTTACTCCTGTCCATGGAAAGGGCCAAATTTTAATGACAGTGGCATAGCAACAGCTTTTTCCCTTCTGCTTGTAAGGAACTAAGGAATAAGAACTTCTGGTAATGTTTATAATGATTAGCATTATGTAGATAAAAAAACATTTCATAAGAGTAGTTGATCGTGTGAATGGAACATATCTGGAATTTTTATTTCAAGAATGTTTGTCAGCGTGTGCTGGGGCGAGAGGGGGGGGGGGTGCAAATATAAAAGGTAGTATGAAAAACCACTCAGCTGATTTTGATAATTCTTTTACGATTGCAAATTCTGTTGAAGATGGGCTATGAAACATCTAGTTTGATTCGGAAAGCCTTCGTTGATAATGTCATAGTAGACGTGCGTGGAAGCAAAAACACGGTAACATGTTATTCCAAGCAATAAGAGAGCTATACACACAGTCATAATTTAACACTAAAGTAAATAGAAGACAGCTTACAATGCGATAATCGATCCCGTTTATAACGGTATGAATCGTTTTGACGATAACTGCCAATTATACTACGTGTATAATATTATGCACTGACGTTTCTGGATGCCAAAATGAGGATTAGTTTACTTTTTCTTTCTACTTACGTGTATTAAAGCTGATCACAGGGCAATTTGCTAAAATTCTATGAGGAGAGAAAATTGCCTAGATTAGACACGAGGAAAGCTGTATTTTATAACAACGGGAGAAGTTTTTTTTTTTTTTTTTTTTTTTTAAATAGTGGTCACAGACTAAATCTCCTTCCAAAGAGGTTAACCTGGTGGCCTCTGAGTGCGAAGTACTTTAAATTCGCCAGCTTCACCCACTTCGTTGTAGGTTTATTTTAAGGGTTTGATTTGAAAGCCATGTAGCTGTCGTGTTAAACAATTGTGAACTAAAGAGAAGGTCAAAGGCTTGACGCTTAATTTGCTGAAAAAAAAAAAAAAAACGAAAAAAGTGCTTATAAGATATGCAACAATTCCCCAGGTAGGCACTGGGGGAGTATTACAATTATAAGGGATAAAGGAGAAGATTAACCATAAACAATTCTCGATCCTGTAAAGCAATTTATAAACAACGGGGGAGGTAAAATAAATTCGTTATTCGAATTTAAGTGTACCCTTGTTACGTAAAGCCATTTAGAATATACTGTTACTACGTCCTGGCCGTTATCACCGTAGTGTGCCTGCAGCTTGTTTGGAAGTAATGTCTACTGTTGCTGTGTTTTGTTACACCTGCGTGAGTGGAACCGTGTGACGTCGGCAAGTTCTCCATCGAAAACACACAGTTACACCTGCGTGAGTTTGTGACATCTGCAGTGATTTGCACTTGCGACTGCTCCAGCAAATTTCCTGCCATATCATCGATAGGTATAAAAGGAGAGAACGAGCCTCGCTGCGAGCTCAGCTTCAACTGGGAATGTATAGCGCGCAGCAGTTGTCAGTTTCGACCGGAAATTTGTAGTGTGCAGTAGTACCGCCGCAGCGAACGTCGGAAGGAAACTAGGCAGAACAGATTTTCATTTGTAATCGGTGAAAAAAATATTTGGAAACCTCATTTTTTATTTATAATGTTCACAATAGAGCACCTAATTTTGTTTATTCGGATTTAAATGTTAATAAAAAATAATTAGGTGTAGAAGTTGCAGAATTGGCGAGTCGTGGCCGATTGCATTTCAGATGCATTACCTTAAAAGTCTAAAATGCAAATGTAGAAAAATAACTTCTAACCAGCAGCTAGGTATTCTAGAAGATAGTGATTGAATACATAAACAACTGAACTGCTTACTTCCTCCAGTTCTACTGCAGCAATACCTTAATGGCACTGGCGCAACAGGGTGGAGGGGTCCCTAAATGTAGTAATAGGCGAGAGTATGTTAACTACCCTAGAGGCCGCAGACACATTTTTAAGTTATGACCACTGTCCCGCTTTAGACTAATTGTACGTTTTTACTGGCGCCTCTTTATTACTCAGCTGACGACGTTTGTTAATTCCACTAATTTAAACCAAACAAGACTAGTTGTGGGTCTTCTTTCCAGCAATATGCCCCTAAGTCACTAAATGAGGTAGACTTAATCCAGCGAGAGTTCCAGAAGTTGTGAAACTGATTCTGACCACAGACTGCAGCCGATTGGAAAGCTCTCGGGAAACAAAAGATTACTAAAATGCCGCATTCGCTTGAGAAGCCATTTTAGAAATTAAGTATTCTATCTGCTTTTTGTTAATCCAGATAAACTCTCAATTGACATCTATCTATTGGGAAAAGTTAGATTTTCAAAAGCGTGTCACTGTGCAATGACTTTAAAATGCCAGGTCTTTGTATGGCTACGAAAAAAAAAAAAACACTTAAACACGCGTATTAATCATAATCTTAGGCATTTTTGGTATGATCAAAAATAACTGTCTTGTAAAAGTTAAATTAACTGGAGAAACATACATACATACATACATACATACATACATACATACATGCTCACGAAAATTGTCTTTAAATATTAATAGCAGGCTTTCGAAGACTTGGGAAGAAAATTTTGATAAGTCTAAGACGCCCAACAGAGAAAAAAAGAACTTAGACTTAATGTTCCTTATACATCCAACTTTAAATTACTACCTAAGCGTGCAGGTTTTCTTGGGCGCTCGGGTCCTTAAGTCTTCATTCGGTAGGTTAGGCGCAGTTTCGGAAGCAAAGTGACAACATTGAGACATGAAGTACGCTATACACATTGACTTTTAGAAACGTCTGTCTACAGATCCCAGAGTTCTCACAAGCACGTGTGGTAATTCAGCTAGTTTGTGGTAAATTAGTTAACATATTCACCAGAATGGCTGAGGGTCTCAAATAAAAACTTTCTTTGGTTCACAGCATTGTGGAAAGTCGGCGGGCGGGCTGGCTAGCTTTTCTTTCTTCCGGCCCTCGCTTCCCCGTGCCGAAGAAAAGGTTCGCGCACTGTATATACCTCGATGCTGGAATTTAGACTACTTCGACGCAGCATCTTAATGCAAGATAGCTAACCGGTAACTCGACCCACAAACCTTTCTTTAAATTTGAATTCTAAACACGTAAACAGTTCTCATAATTTGTCATCTAAGTTCGACCGGATTATGACCAAACTTATCTTAAGGGGGAGTCGAAATGGGATTTTCTTAACTTTTTTCCATTTTAATGTTTTAATTGCATTTGAATATTTCGAGTCTCCCGCTCATTTTGGTATAGCTTTCATAGAGGTACGCAAATTTTAAATATTTTAAAAATATTATTGATATGTCTGAAAGCAATTTCTGAAGAAGTAAAATTGTCCTTACAATTGTCCCACAAAGGGCTGAAAGTTTTACTACACATTTGCACCTAAATAGGCTTTATTTTAACAAGAATAGTTTATGTATATGGATTAGTTTGTTTATTAATTTAAAAATCTTCATTTTTCAATAAAATGCTAAGAGCTTTATTTAAAAAAATTACATCTTTGCTTCTAATCAACAGAAGTATTTTATTTTTTATCAATCGACAGTAATGGTATTGCTGAAAATTTTTGCTCATTATCTTAAATGTTTGCTGAGATAATGGGTTAAACTTTAACATTGGCAAAATAGGCATTTCGACTCCCCTTAAGTTTCAGTCGAGTACAAACTCCATTATTAGCAATAAATGTAGGGAAAATGGTATGGTAACAAAACCCAGATACGAGTAAATTTGAATGCAAATAACCCAAACAGCTAAGCTACACCCTACATGTGGAATCTTGAAAACCAGCAAGGGGATTTAATTCTATACTTATTAATCTTCGTTAAGTCCCAGAAATTTGGCGGTATTTTGGGGGCTTGCAGAGTTCTACTGTCCATTTAAGTGCATAGCATTTGTGGTTAAAGGAAATTAAAACAGTGACAAGTTGGCCGGGAAAAACTGATATACGCAAGCAATTCAATTCCCTTGTGACTGCCTCCGTGGTCGAGTGGTCAGCGAGCTCTCACCCGGGAGTCCCGGGTTCGAGCGAACTAGCGAAAAAACAAACTAATTTCAGAATTGTATTAAAGTATGTAAAAATTCAAACGATAAACTAAATTCTAAATAGTTTAGTTATAAATAAAAAAGCGTAAACGCATTTCGAGGACCTGTATAGTTTTGCTCATTGGACCTCTTAGTTTGTATGAAACTATTAAGAATTCTTTATTCACACACACACACACACAAAATCCGGCTTTATATAGCACAACGCATAAAATACATTTGGCGATTTATTTATTTATTTTTAAGCTTAACGTCCTTTAACCGGTTGGTCATATCGGACGGTGAATGAAATTGGTGAAATGCTGCTTAAATGATCTCGGGGAACTTAGAGCTTAAAATTACTCGACATTCGTCTTCTCAGGATAAGGGAAAACCCCGAAAAAAGCTTGTGCGGCTTAACTCACCCTAAGCGAGATTCGTATTCGCGACCTGTCGAATGTGAGACAGACATGCTACCACCACGCATAATATTTCTCGTAGTTGAGTGTGAATATCATGTTGCATTCTTTCAAGATGGACTTGATTGAAAATTCGTCATATGTTACGTTCTTTCTCTTCGGATTGATGTTTTTTCTAAAATGTTTTCTTTATGGTGGGTTTCAGAGACTTCAAAATGCGTATTTGCTGTGAACTCCTGTTACCTACTGAATTATTGGGTAGAGAACATTACTTCCTCTAACTTAAATAAGCTGTAGAAAAAGTGGTCGCTAAAGCATAAATATTCTGTCCGTAAGAAATGAAAGATGAGCATATAGAGACAAATGTACTGAGTATATAGGAGGAATATCAATGGTAGCTCTGTGGGCGCTATTATCTTTAAGCTGTTGCATCAGAATCGTGCTGCAAGCAATCACTCTTTTCCTGAAGATTATCATATCAAAACGCTCCTTTCTTGTATGGATATTCCAACTTCCGTTCCAGTTATATTAACGGTTGATGTCATACTGATTTCCTGTAAATCATGAGGACGTCATAAGATATCCAGCACTATATATCAGGATTTGTCTCTGGCAGGTTTTTCCCCGAGTTATGGTATTTAGTGCAAATTACTGCCACTAAAAGTTATGCACATGACTTTCCACTTGTTCAACAAAATATTGCTATAAAAGCTTATTCTATTAATGTTAATCAAAATTACCATTTGTAGAAATAAATCTTACTATATAATTATTTTATAGGCATAACGGAATAAGGGGAATGAACGGATTTAAACGATAGTCTTCGAAAATAGCTACTGTTTGTTTTACCAGTACATAACTAAATTTGATAAAAATATAAGTATTGGAAAATTCAAACCAATAAGTTACATCTCGAGAATGATTATGACCAAAAAGAAAGAAAAAAATCGACAAGGTCTGTATTTTTATAATAAAGATTTTTTTCCATCTCTTATGTTTTACCAGTTATGTAAAGGTAATTAAAAATGAACAGATCTTCGCAGGTAATTTCCAGAAAATTAAGACAAGATAGTGTTCATATTTCATAATATTTAATTAAAACCATTGTCTTTAGAAGATAAATTCCATAAAACGTTCCATATAAAGTATACTCTAAGGTGGGGAATTTTCTTCATGTTAAATTCCAAGTGTAGTATTTAAGAGCTTTCGTTTGTTATGCTACACGCACAGCGCACGCGCGACCGCACACACACACTCTCTCTTTTTTCTAAAAATTCTGTTTTGTGTATGCACGTGTGCACTCCGGAAATCTCGATAAAGAATTTTTGGATGGAATAGAGTACTTCCTATTACGTACATTAGGGGAGGGGGTGGACAAGTGTTTTACTTAAAAATACTAGATACATACGTACACTTTACATTGTGGGAAGAGCTGAAGATTTTTTTTTTCTTTTTCTTCCCACCCTTTAGGCACAGTTGTTCGATGATATTAGTGTGTTACTACAGAAGTACGAACTCGCAACTCGCTGAGAAACTTTCAGAAACTGGAAATATTAGAAGCTCCGCCAGACGACATACTTGATGAAACTTTAAATATGCAACATCAAAGATTTCGAAAATGACAACTTGTGTGCTTTTATGAGCTCTTGTAATTCTCTGGTAAGCTTTTGTCTATCACCTATGATTTCCCATTTAATCAACATTTTGATAACATTTTTGATACACTGAAAAATATTTTTCATGTCAAAGGGGTTGGAGAATTTCTGGAATCTTCCGTTGCCGTGTTCAAACAGTCTGGGACGAGACATTTCGTATTTATTTGACTTCTATTTTTTTTCTCCTTGCAGTAAGTAGAGGCATTTGTTGTATTTTGTGCTTAACGTCCTTCAACCTGGTTGTTCATATAGGACGTTGAATGGAATCGGTGAAATGATGCTCAAATGATCTGTCCAGGTCGGTCCCCATGGCCACGCTCGCTAAGGTGTCTCTTTAACGCTTCGTGGGCAGGGGATCGTGGGTTCGTGTCCCGCCTTGGGCATGGGTGTTATGTTTGTGCCATGTGTTTGTGTAAAGGAACAGTAAAACCAGTAATCATAGGGGGGGATGTAAACGGGGATTCAGCGCCGGAGTCCTGATCAAACTCCGGTACTGTTTTAAAATAAAAAAAAAA
The DNA here is from genome assembly GCA_030762935.1 of Hymenopus coronatus. Lineage (NCBI taxonomy): Eukaryota > Metazoa > Arthropoda > Insecta > Mantodea > Hymenopodidae > Hymenopus > Hymenopus coronatus. The sequence continues at coordinate 41,254,123 of CM060881.1, forward strand.
AAATAAAAAATCTCAATACATGGAGTTCAGTTACTCGACATTCTTCTCAGTATAATGGTAAACCCCGGGGAAGGGGGGGACCTTCTCCGGGTAACTCGCTCTAAGCGACATTCGAGTTCGCGACCTCTTGTATGTGAGGCAGAGGAAGAATTGTATCCCACCCAAAAAATTCGATGAAGGATTCCAAATGAAACCATTTGGAATGACTCAGTAATGTGCTGCCATCTAAACTATATTTCTAAACTTCCAGTATATAATTTTAAGGTGCAATTATCTTTTGTTGGGGCGTTTTGAAGTGGTACCCTTGCATTCTTTGAAAGGATATAAATATAAAAATATTGAGCATTTACAGCACAACTGCTGGTTTACTACAAATTAACCCAAAATCACTCTTTTAATGTTATATAACAGTGAGTAGTGATATGTTTTGAAAAATTACGAAACAAGTATTACAGTAGATGCTTCTTCCTGTCTCGGCATCATCCAGGCATGCTGTGCCACCTATTATTTACCTCGACCCACACCATCCTAAACCACAGGTATCAGTGGCTCTAGCCATGCTTAGACAGGTTATTTCTGACTATGAAATCGAGGCTGTATGGATGCCAGAGAGCAATTTGATTCGAACAAATACATGGTTGTTAAAATAAAAGGGTTTTATATCAGAATTACTTTAACTTAATATGCTTTTCAGGTTCTCTTGTTATATTCCAGAAAACAAGCTAAAAATGTTAATTTGATTGTATATGGTAGCCGGGCTTGTAGTCAGCTCTGGAGTCTGACTCCGCCATGAAAGTAAAGTATTTATGTAAAAATGTAGTGTCTGAAAAGGTTAACGGTCTTTTCGTTTGAGCTATGCTATACATAGTCGCACACGAACCTTTTTCCAAAAAAAGAAATTCTATTTTCTGACTCGGGATATATTTACGGTGAAATCTCATCGAATTTTTGGGTGGAATACAATACCTTCTCTATCCACTATGTGCATGTACATACGGGCTAGAGAAAGTAATAAACGATAATGGGTGGAGAAATCCATGTGATTACATGTATTAGATATGCTGATCACAAGACCTTTAGACCGTAACGGTATTCTAACAAGTAATGACGTTGAACATTTAAAACTTCTGTTCATCAAATATCCGAAACGCCCGATTATGAAGGCTTTTGCAAGGTGACACGAATCCACGCCTGTTTTCACGGGAAGAGACCAGCTCATTAACAGTTCCGCGTGACTGAAGTAGCGGCTGAGTCAGTTTCGGAAAGGAGAGCAGCAATGAATCACTGAGCACCCACCACATCATGATCTATCTACAGGAAGCAACATGACTCCGTAGACTAGCTGCCCAACCTGCATGCTGCCATGGTTTCTAGTAGACGTTTTTATAGATCATATATTAAAATCTGATGGTGTTGCATTTCACTTCTCTACAGCTCTGTAACAAATTATTGTTAAAAACTTGTTCTATATACTTCATGCCAACCGAGATAAACATTAGCAGAAGTGTTCTTATTACTTCCTTATAAGCAGAAGGGAAATATGGGAATATACTAGGCTAAAGCGATAGTCAAATATTTTTAAAGCTGATTGCTATGAGCTCGAAATTCGTTCCCGCATGAGAAAAGATTTAAGTATTTTAAAACTGAAACCAATAATAAGGAATATCTAGAACATGGTAAACTGCACGGTAAAAAATCTGATGTGTTCCATTCACATGACTTTTCTGTACATCTCTGCAACAAATTATTGTTAAAAATCTTGTGCTTCTATTTACTTCATGCTTCCACACAAGTAATGCGAAATAAGGGAGTACCTTGGGTTAAAGTGAGTCAAAAACTGGTTGCTATGTGACTGAAGCTCCTTTGTTTATATGGACAGGAGTTGACAAATTCCTCTATGAGAAAAGTATAAGTATTTTAAGGGTGAAATCAAAAACAAGGAATAACTCAAAAACGATCAACTCCACGAAAAAAATGTATATAACATAAATTGTGTGTTTTAACGTGCTCTACATTTTTTATGTGACAGGTTTTTGTCGATCTCTTACAGTTTAGCAGTTGTGCAAAATTCCGTAAATTTTGTCTAGAATAAAGTAATCTTCAGAGGCTATTCCCAGAAAATTTAAGATATACATTATATTTGTCGGGTAAATATCTTTAATATACGATATTTTAATGAAAATAATCGTTAGCCATTTTTGAGAAAATAAAACTTTCCGAAAAAAGTTCCATGTAAAGGGAAGGTAGGGTTGGGGGGGGGATTTTTCTCAAAACCTTCGTGTCTCATCCCTGGAGGATACTAAACTTAATACCAAGTTTGGTATTTTACCAAATTTTCGTTTTTGAGTTATCGTGTTCAGACACACGGACACACACACTGACCTTTTTCCGAAAATGCTTTTTTTTAGATAAAGGTGACCCTAAAACATATAGTTCCTGTGAAATCTCAGTATCGAATTTTTGGGTGGAGTGCAATACCTTCTCTATACACTATGTACATAGTGCGTATAGAGAAAGTAAAAATACATATGACGGCAATTGTGTGTTTTAACGAGATCTACATTTTTTGTATACACAGTTTTTTTTTTCTATCTCTTACGGTTCACAAGTTATGCAAAATTCAGCAAAATGCTTCCATAAGACGTCTTCGGAAGCTATTCGCAGAAAATTAAAAATATACATTTTGTCATTTAAATACCTTTAATATTTGGCTTGTTGATCACAATCGTTAGCCATTTTTTAAAACAATCAAAATATTCGAATTTTTTTCCATGTAAAGGATAGTTAGCGGTGGGGGATATATATATTTATTTTGAAAATATTAAGTGTCCATCCTTGAAAGATAATTTAAATACCAATTTTGGTATTTAACAGACTTTTTGTTTTTGAGCTATACTGATCCCCCCCCCAACCCCGCCCCCCCCCCCACACACACACAGACGTTTCTAAAAAATCTGATCTGATCCATTCACATGACTTTCTCTGCAGCAAATTATTGTTAAAAAGCTAATGCCTCTATTTACTTCATGCCAGTCGAGAAAAAATTAGCAGAAATATTCTTTTACTTGCTTCCTTGTAAGTAGAAGTGGAAATAAGAGAATACCATAGGTTAAAATAATAGTCAAAAGATGGTTGCTATGTGACTGAAGTCCCTTGTTTGTACAGACAGGAATTGACAAATTCCTGTATGAGAAAAGTAAAAGTTTTTTAAAGCGGAAACTAATAACAAGGAATATCATAAAAAGGATCAACTCCACGAAAGAATGTATATAAAGTATATTGAGAGTTTCAATGTGCTCAACATTTTCTGTATGGTAAGTTTTTGTCCATCTATTGCGGTTTAGCAGTTATGCAGAATTCGGCAAAATTCATCCAGAATAAAGAGGTCTTCAGTAGCTATTCCCAGAAAATTCAAGATATGCATTTTATTCGGGGTGCAAATAGCTTTAATATATGAGCGTTTAATCAAAATCGTTAGAACCAATTTTAAGAAAATCAAAATTTTCGAAATGTTTTCCATGTAAAGGGTAGTTTGTATAGGGGGGGATTTTCTTAAATCTTCGTGTCTCATCCTTGGGAGATACTACACCTAAATACCAAATTTGGTATTTAACGATCTTTTCGTTTTTGAGCTATGTTGTACACACACACACACACACACACACACACACACACACACACACAGAGGCGCGCGCGGACCGTTCTCTAAAATGCTTTTTTTTTTTTTTTTGGATTCAGGGGATCCTAAAACATGTATTTCCGGCAAAATCTCGGTATCGAATTTTTGGGTGGAATACATAGTACGTGTAGAGAAGGTAAAAAGCCTATTTTTTGGATTCAGGGGTCTCATAACATGTATTTCCGGTTAACACTTGGTATCGAATTTTTGAGTGGAATAAAATTCATCCACTATGTGCATAGTACGTGTAGAGAAAGTAAAAATCTGATCTTGTTACAATCGTATGACTTTCTGTAACTTAAGTGCAACACAAGTATTATTACAAAAGCATCTTCTATCTACTTCTTTCTAATGCAGAAATGCTCTTATTTAGTTCCGTACAAGTAAAAGACTATAAGCAAATACACTAGGCTAAAGAGATTTTTTTAAAGGCTGTTTGCTTTGAGATTGAATTCGTATCTCTTTACATACCCAGGAGTAAAACTAAAATAGGAATGTCAAATTCCCGTATGAATAAAGTTTTAATAATTTTAAAATTGAAATGAATAACAAGGAATGGCTCGAAGATTCTTCAAGTAAAAATAAGAGAATGAAGAAATGTCCTATGACAGTCTTTTTTAACAGAGATATAAATTTTTTGTAGCAAGCTTAGTTTTACCCGCTATCCAAAAGTTGCCCAGAGTGAAGAAAACTCCAGAGTCTATTCCCAGAGAATTCAAGACATACATTTTGTCATTTAAATTAAATAGCTTTGATACATGGTATTTTAATCTAAATCGTTAGCTGTTTTTGGGAAAATTGAACATTTTGAATATTTTTGCACACAAAGTTTGAAGAGCGGAACTTAATTGTCAAGTTTGATATTTAACCGGCTTTCATTTGAGTTAGTGTACACACACGCCCGCCCGCGCGCGCCAGCCATTTTGAAAAAACAAGTGTTTTTTATTTTTTATTTGATACAGGTGACAGTGTTTTTCCACTGAAATCCCGGCATCGAATTACTGGGCGGGATGCAATGTCTCCTGTACCTATGTACTAAGTAAAGAAAGTAGAAATCTGATCGTGTTATATCTACCTATTTCTTAAATTATTTTTACAAATCCTATTTATCTTCTGTAAATGTTTATATCGATATTCCTGAACTACTTTTATTATGTAAAGTACATACTTTCTTGTAAATACGCAGGAGTAAGGAAATGCACTGGAGTAAATCAATATTCAGGAACTGGTCGTTGTGATGCTTGACCTGGAGGGAAAAAAATGAATAACGATTTTCCTTTAGAGAAAAAAAATTGACAAATGTCATAACGAGATCTACACTTTTTGTGCATAAAGATTTTCTCTATTTCTGACTCTTTACCAGTTACACAAGTAATCCAGAATGAACAGGGGAATATCCCCAGAAATCGGATGTTTCACTTGTCTTATAAATATCTTAAAACATATTTTTAAGTCGAAAATAGGTGACAATTTTCGGGAAAAGAAATGAGTGTGTTTTTGGAGTGGGTGATTTTCTTTAAAATCTTCGTGTCGCATCCTTGGAAAATGTTGAACTTTATATTTAAGTTTGGAATTTAATAGACTTTTCCTTTGAGCTATGCTGTTTACACACTTGGGCCGTTTTATAAGAATGAATTTTAATGTACTATTCGGGGACCTCAACATTCCGGTGAAACGTCGGTATGTAACTTTTAGGTGTAATACAAATCTTTCTCTATGTACATCCGGCGTATATGATAAAGACGCAACCCCTCCATATGTTTTCTAAAGACTTAAAAGGTGTGTTTAGAAATAATGTCATTAAGTTCTGTACTACTATAGTCAATAGAGGAATTATTGCTTTTCACCTAAAAAAACTAAATACCCAAATAACTAAAATACATATTTTGAGACTTTGTAAAACTGACTTTTTTAGAAAAATGTATGTGATAATTTAGAAGCGAAATTTTGGTTAAATGCCAAACTTAGTATTTAAGTTCAGTAGCATAAACTACAAAATGCAAAAATGTAGTTATATTTTTTGTTAGATGCTATTTATTTTTCTCAAATTACTTGCGATTTTTGTTAAAATAGCATACGTTTTAAGGCATTTGCACGAAAAATAAAATGTGTGTTTAATTTTTAGAGAATAGCATTTTCACTCAGATTTTTACATAGATGGTAATTCTTAAGAGAAGATAATTTTGCTATACGAAAAATGTACCAGCCCGCCTCTGTAACGTGATGGTAGCATGTATCACGTTCAAAGAGGTTGTTTTGACCCTCTCGTTAGGGTAAGCTACGCGGATAAGGTTTTTATAGGAGTTTTCCCTTATTGTGAGAAGACGAATGTCGAGTAACATTAAGCTCAATAGACCCGGGCTCATTTAAACATAATTTCGTCGATTTCATTTATCGTCCCATATAACCTAGCAGGCTTAGAATGATAAACTACAAAAAAGAAATAAAAACAATCTAGACCTCGTTAAGGCACACAATTTACCAAGTACATTTTTTTAGGAATTAATATACATATTCCTTATTGGTTTGGGTTTCAAATTACTATGCTTTTGTCAAATGGAAAGCGAATATTTTTTCCTTTCTTGCTTACTCCTCCACAGGCAAAGAACGCATATCAAAACAATCGCTTAGCGTCCACCCTTTGAAAGACCTGACTATCGCTTAAAAATATGTAATAAGGCAAGTTCTCTAAATTTTCATCTTGATTGTCATTAAATGGAATAATCAGGCAGGAAGGAAAACGCCTAACTAATTAAATTACGTTTATATGAGAAGTTTACTTATCAGTTAATTTATAATTTATTTGGTTTTTCAATGTAACCAAGAACTGTTTTGTGAACCATGCATTCGACTCGTGTACGTCTGTCGCAATAAGACCCCTAAAGTCAAGCGAATAAAATAATTAAAAAATAAAAGAAGAAAGAAAAAAAAAAGTAGGATAATTTGTACAATAGGGAAAGTCATGCGAGTACAATGCATTCGATTTGCCTGCATCGCTTCCTTCAAAGCAAAAATAATTAACAGTGCTGATGGCCACAAAGGTTGAAGTGTGAATTTAGTTATTTTTAAGTTCAAATACCGGGGTTTAAAAATTGCATGATGTTTTGATCCATTGTGATATCATGTGGAGGGGTAGATTATCCCTAAGCTTGGCAGCAGACTGAATCTTGAGGCATTTGTTCCTCTCAAAGGTCAAGGTTAAAGAATGAAGGTCAAGTGAATCTGAAGTAGAGATTTGTTGCGCGTTGTAGTTTTCAAGGTATCAGGGGTGTGAGCGGTAATGAACTAGTTAAGCTGGGCGTTTGCCTGTCATTGAAGGCGCAGAGGCACGTGGACGGTATGCTCCAGGATGCTGTGTTGTAGCTTAGCTGTTGTCATGGTTACCAACTGCCGGGGCCGTTGTCTGGTATCGATCGCTCTTCCACGCTCGTTACCACCCCCGCAGCAGTCTGTGGGGTTAATACCCCCGGCCGGCAGACCCAGGCAGACCTTGGTACAGACCGTCGCGTAGCCCTGCACTGCCTAATCTTAACACCATGTGTGACACGTCAGAAACAAAAAAACCAACCAAATCCCGTAAGGTAGATCACATAGTAATAGTGAACATTACTCATTTTTTTTTACTATGGGTTATTTTGCTGTTTACATGTAACTAGAGGTAGTAACTCAGTCTACCCAAACATTCTATGCCGAGATTTCACAAGTTTTGAGGCTTCCGGAGGTAGGCATGTCCTTAACTGAAAAACGGAAGTCTGATAAATACTGCGTTTGGTATTAAAGTTCAAACTCAAATGCCGCGAGACATATTTTCAAGAAAATTCCTACCCACCCAACTTCCATTTACGTCTTAGTTTTCTTACTTTTGATTTCCTTAAATTGTTCGTAAGGATTTTGATAAAATAACAATATTTTTAAAGAGATTTGCATAACAAATGTATAACTTGAATGTATGAAGTCCTTCTCATGTTGAATGTCTTCTACATTGCTGGATAACAAGAGTGAAACGATGTTAAGTCTGTCACTTTACCTCGCTGTATCTAATGTAATGTGTAATAAAAAGTTTTAACAGATGGTAGATAAAGTAGAAGAAATTTTGTGAACGTAGTTTGTAGAATAGGAAATACAAACAATGTAATATCAGATAATGCTATGGTGTATTGAGTTTGTATTTCTTAAAACTGATACATGTGGACAAGTATTCGAAACTGATTCGACTTCCTCTGCCCCTGTTTATGTACAGAAAACACTGCATTGGGCTCAAAAGTTGAATATCGGATTGGGATTTCAATGAAATATAGGTATACTATGTGTTGCCTTGAGCCTGAGAATTTATAAGAATATGTAAAAGAGAAAACTAAGCCTTATTTATTCCAACACCTTTTAAGGTGTTTGCGCACCCCGAACGTAGCTAACATGAAAACGTATTTAAAAGCGCCCTTGAGCCTTTGCTGAAGATAATACGAGACGTTACTTGAGTAATTCTTTTTCTCTCCACAGTATCATAGTTTGTCTCCCTCCCTCCCAACATTTGATACGCTTTATTTCTACTTATTCATAGTGGAAAACAACTCGTGGAAACAGAATAACAAAGGGATTCAACATAACCGTTCTCTTCTCTGTGAAAGTGTAATATCAGAACATCAGTAAATGGTTCCCGAATGCATAGATAAAAACTTCGAATTTTTACTTTCTCTAGCAGAATGTACAATGTACATAGTAGATGGCGAGGGTATTGCATTCTACCCAAACATTTGATGCCGAGATTTCGCCAGAAATATGTTTTGAGGTTCCCCGAGCCACTTATTATTATTTTTTTTAAGAAAAAGATCTGTGGGGGGAGCTGAACAGCATAGTTCAAAAGCTAAAAGACCTGGTATTTACGTTCAGTATGTTCAACCCCTCCCCCCATAAAAACTATCCTTTACATGAATTTTTTGTTGTTGAAAATTTTGTAATTCTCTTAAACGTTTTGATGATTTTGATTAAAATGCCGCATATCAAAGATATTACATCGCAAATAAGGTATATCTTGAATTTTCTGGGAATAGTTTCGGTAGACCTGTTCATTCTGAATGAATTTTGCTTAGCACTTGCTTACCTGGTAAGCCGTAAGAAATAGACAAAAACCTATTGCCCAAACAATTTAGATCTCGTTAAAACACACAATTGGTCGTATATACTTTTGTTGCAGAGTTGACCGTTTCCGAGATATTCCGTGCATTTGGTATCTCAAATTTTAAGTTGCTTACCTTGATTATTCGGCCTTTTTAGGTTTTTGAAAGCCGTTGAAGCGCCGAAGAAAAGTTTTTTTCTAAAATTGCTCAAAATGGTATGTGTGTGTTTTAGGACGGTATACAATCTTTCTTTCGTCTATCTTTATCTACCCCCTGACAAGCAAATAGAACGGACTTTCTATTGTTTCACTTGTCAAACCGATTTTAACCAGTGCATTCCCTTGCACTTCCCTTGCTATGACCTTTTCCCAGTAACGCATTGGTTATTAGGCTCTCCTTCCACTTTTTCTCAGTTTTGTGGTTGAATACTTCCGTATATTCTAATTCCTACTATTTCGTGCCTTAGTGTAGCACACAGATATCTGTGCAATGTCGTAGTTGGAACTTTGGATCGTAGTATTAGATATCTAATCCGATATTTACCTTGGCAAGTGAGGAAACCCACGAAAAAAAAAAAAAATAAGATTGATCGACCCGCGAGATTTAAACCCGGGACCTCTCGAGCACGTGGCATGGACGTTGCCTTCAGAACCATTCCACTCAGTGTTGAGTTTTTCTGAAACAAGAGTTTAAAAACATTTGTAATGCTGTGGTTATTATGAATTAAAATGTAAATTCGAAATGTTCAAAGCCCATATTCAGAAATTTTGTAAAACGAAACGCTATTCATTTGACTCTTAAGCTGTGGTATAATTCTTCATTTGCAGGCGACAACTCTTAAGCTCATTTGTATGTTATTCGTCCTAGCCATTAATCGAAGAGTCCACAGGCTCTCATTTTCTCTCTCCTCTGTCATTACAACGCCAGGCATTGTACAGACTCTCAACCCACTCTTTCCGGAATCTTTTCTAGTGTGACCGATATGAAAGGAATAAAAAAATGCGCATTTTCACAGTACAGTAAGGTTTTAAAAAGCAATGATTAAACAAGAGAACGTGTGCTACTTTATCTATTAGTAACTCGCAGGATTCTATAGTGCGAGTCGGAATAGCTTGAACGATATCTCTGTTTAAACCACACTTGTGAAAATCCGATGAACGCTAATGTCTGTACTTTTATCCCATTTTAACCAATGTTTACTTTCTTTACTGCCTACCTAGAGTAAGCCGAGAAAGTATTGCATAGCTTTCAAATTGTCGATATCGAGGTTTCACCCGAAGTGATAAGTTTTTTTAATTTCCTAAATAAAGCCTCTATTGAGAGAGAGAGAGAGAGAGAGAGAGAGGGGGGGGGGTGCGGGACAGAATTATTAAAAAATGAAAAATCTGTTGAATACCAAGCTTGGTATTCATCTTTAGCATCTTCCAAAGATGACACGTGGATTTTCAACATCCAAATCTAGCCTTTACACGAGATATTTTCGAAGTGTCATAGATTCCTAAAATGCCTTTTTGAAGATTTTGATTCAAATATACCTATACTAAAGATATTTACAACACACACACACACACACACACACACACCAGATGGCTAAACTGCCTCGCATTTGGCGTGTTCAGGTATCCCTTAAAAAAAGCTGCGAACTCACGGGGCCATTTTAAGTTCCAACTGTCGATGGAGAACTGGTCGAGAAGAATGAGCGTGGCCCTCTCACATTCTCCGCAAATAAGATGAATAACGGTCACTCTCGCCAGTACTTAACTAGCTGGTTTTAACTTGAGATAGCACCGTTGAGTTCTGCAACTTTTTTACGCTCCTGGTACAATTTTCTGGGAATAGCATATGACGTTCTCTTCGTTCGGAAAATGGTTTGTGTAAATCTTGTGCAACTGGAAACGTTAAACGCTAGAAAATGTACCCCCAAAATTGTGTATCTCTTTAAAACAGATCTATTCCAAAAATCTTTATGCCATAAATCATTCCCAAGATATCCGTTATTGTTTCAATTCATTCAATATGTTATTTGTTTAAAGCCCTTTCGATATTCAGCTGTTTCTCACGATTGCATCAAAATTATGGAATTTTAAGGACAGCATACCTACTTTTAAAGGTTTGATTCTTGGTATTCTCTTTGTGTCTATAGGTAACGAAATGTGTAATTTGTTTTTGCAAAGGTTTACCCGAATTAAAAGGAAGTAGATTGAAAAATAATAGGTCGTATACACAATCAATAGACGTAGAAACCTAACCCAAATCGATAGATTTTTAAATGTGCTTATAAAAGTGACAGCCACATGTTAGTAGGATTACTGGAATGTAAAAGCTACAGCGAGACGAAAATCCGGCACACAGCGCTGCTCTGCAATTGGTAGAGTCATTAACAAAATATAGAGGAAGCAAGTCAGATTATTTGTCTGCATTTCGTGTATACATTAACAAGGATTGAACAACATTTAAGGTTTCAAGCGACTAAACGTTATTTTAAGAGAGATCGTTGCAGCTGTTAAAGCTACACCTACTCTAAAACTTTCGCTTCTCTTTTATTTTATATACCACGTACATAGTTATTACAGGAAGTTTAACATTTCACCCAACATTACGAATTAGCTTTCAATAAAAAGGGCGAGCATGAGGGAAACAGCATATTTAAAAATTAAGTCTGATATATTCCAGCCTTGGTATTTAAAGTCAATTGATCCAAATGTGCGACGTGAAAGTTTTCAAGAAAATTCCTTTGCTATGATTTTACGTGAAAAAAGTTTATAATGTTATCCTCAAATGATTAACCTTTCAAATTTGCAACTCAAAATATACATTTGTCATTAAAACGTTTATAACCGTACTTTAATGCAAATACTAGCCATTTACAAATCGCCCTTTTCCATGTCAAGGGTAGTATGGGGTGGGGGCATTTTCTTAAATCGAGTTGGGTACTAACCGACTTCTTGAGTTATGCAGTTCTCTTACATATATGCTCTGACCGTTTGCTGAGAATAGTTTTATTCATGGAACGTCAAAACATGAATGTTCAGTGAATCTTAGCATCTAAATTTTGGGTGGAATGAAATTTTCTCTGCTATGTACTTAGAGAGCGAGTAAAATGGGAGTAGAAATGGTTTTAAACATTATTGCCTAAGAAAGACTACTTCAATATTGAAAGTTAATTTTGAAATTGTCTTCTAATCTTTAGCGACCATAATCTTATTCATTTCCCACGGAGTTTCATCGAATTCCAGTAATGTATTGTCAACCGTTTGTACCTTGCTGCTTGCAGCAAAATGTATTACTTTGAATTGGTTGAAAATGTAGTATGCAGATAGCGTATTAACGTCAAAATAAAGATTTAGAAAGGATTAATGTAGAGAAGGTCGTGGAATTTGCATGCAAGTTTACAGAAGCCCGATGCAAGGCAGGTAAAAGTGGAAGCGGAAGCAAAGGCACCCGGCAGTGCGACATATTGCACCCGATGCAAAGTTGCGTGTGCTGACGGTGGGGGATGCTGTAGGTACAGCCACTTATCACAGTGGAGCTGTAAATCACATGCTGTATTGGCGTGACGGTGACGGCTATCTGGCTTTAAGCCAAGAGATAGTCGCGGAATCACAGCTCTTTACTTGGCGCTACACAAGTTGTCAGCCAGGTTGCCTAACCAGCACGGCAAACGAAGCTCAATCCCTCTTCATTACTTCACACATGGAAAACTGCTGCAAAATTGGGACATTCCACGCTTTTTTAAATCTCTCTTCTGAATAAATAAGTGCATAGTTGGCATTTTATATTGTCAATAAGTCATTGTATCATTAACTGATGAAGTGTTTAATCTTTTTCCTCTACCAAGCATGTAAGTATTGTGATCTATCCAAAATTTTCTATGCAACTTGGGTAGTGTAGTGGTAGCGTGTCTGCCTCATATTCAACAGGTCACGTGTTCGAATCTCGCTTAAGGTGAGTTATGCGGATAAGGTTTTTATCGGAGTTTTCCCTTATCCTGAGAAGACGAATATCGAGTAACTTTAAGCTCCATGAAGCCCGAGATCATTTGAACATCATTTCACCAATTTCATCCATCGTCTAATATGACCAAGCAGGTAAAAGGACGTTAAGCTTAAAAAACTACTGGAAAAGTATGTTTTGAAAACCCCTGAATAAGTGTTTTTAGACTAAGGTTTTGTATGTTAGGAGGGGGGGGGGAGAAGCAGCATAACACACGAAAAATCCTTTAAGTATCAAACTTGGTATGCAAGTTTAGTATCTCCCCATGCCAAACTACCCTTTACATAGCAGAGTTGTCGATTTCATTGAAAAATTGCTAGTATGTTAAGACATTTACATGGCATGCCTCCAATTTTCTAAATAACTTTTGCCTAACTGCTAAACAGTGAAAGATAGAGAAAAAATTACCATACAGAAATGAAGCGATCCCGTGAACTTCCATAATTTGTCATATTTATTTTTTTTTTGTTTAATTAACGATTTCAGAAATATTCTTTTTGACTTCAATAGTATTTTTTTCTAATGGAAAGTCATTATTCGTGTTCTTTTTGCTGATAAAAAAGACAAACAAAAAAGGAAAACAAACAAAAACAAAAAAAAAACGAAATCAAACCATCGCTTAGCAACCAACTCTTTAAAGATTTGACTAATGCTTAAACCTGCTGTAATCCTTGTATTTACAAGGAAATGTGTAATAAGAGTATTTTATATATAATTATCTCGATTAGCGTGAAGCTAAAGAATGGTTAGTGTCATGTGAATGTATGTCATATTTTTCTTCCCTTCCTCCTGGTCAGATAGAGGGCAATTTCAAAGTCATAAGCGACCAGCTCTCAAGATTTGACAATCGCTTAAGCCTATTGATTCTCCCTATTCCTGTTTTATCTACAAAGTAGAAAAGCATTCCTGGTAAGGTTTTAGGCAGAAGAATACGCTTTTTACTTTCTCTGCACGTACTGAGTATATGCATAGCATACAGAGAAGGTATTGTATTTCACCGTAAATATATTTGGAAGCCCCGTAATTCCAAAAAAAAAATTGTATTTAAATGTAGTATCTTCCAAGGATACTACACGAATACTTTCAAGAAAATCCCCCACCCAAACTATATTTTACATGCAAAAGCTTAAGAAAATTTGATTTTATCAAAAATGTAAAAAAAAATGTAATCTTGAATTTCCTGGGAATATACTCTGAAGACCTCTTCATTCTGGATAAATTTTAAATAACTGTTAACCCATAAGAGAGCCAAAAATGTGCTACACAAGTAAGTTAATTTCGTTAAAACATAATATTTGCTTCCGAGATATTCCTTACTATTTGTTTCAATTTTAAACTAAAATTTTTCTCAAATAGGAACTCGTGAAACTCATCTGTTTTATTCCTGGTCACGCAAAGAAAGCTGAATTTAAATTGTTTCACATAATGATCCGCTTTTTAAAGGTTTTAACTATCGCTTTAGTCTAGTGTATTACCTTACCTTCCTTCTACTTAGAAGGAACTAATGCACCATTTCTGTAATGCTTATCTCGCTTATCACGATATTAGATAAAGCTATAATCTTTTATAACAATAGTTTTTAGAGAAAGTCATGTGAATGAAACATCAGCTTTTTTACTTTCTCTAGCCCCATATGTACAATGTAAATAGGGATATGGAAGGTATTGTAATGCACCCAAAAATTCGATACCGAGATTTCACCGGAAATACATGTTTTAGGACCCCCTGAATCCAAAAACAAAAAAACAAAACAAAAAAAAAATTTTAGAAGCAGGTCCATGTATGTGTCTGTATGTGTCTGTGGAAAGCATATCCCAAAAACGAAAAGGCGGTTAAATACTAAACTTGGTATTTAAGTTTGGTGTCTTCCTAGGATGCGACACGAAGATTTTCAAGAAAATCCCCCCCAACCGTAACTACCCTTTACATGGAAAATTTTTTGAAAAGTTTGTTTTTCTTAAAAATGGATCTAACAATTTTGATTAAAATACCACATATTAAAGCCATTTCTATTACAAATAAAATGTATATATTGCATTTTCTGGGAATAACTTCTAAAGACCTGTTTATTCTGAATGAATTTTGCTTAATTTGGCATAACTAGTAAACAGTAAGAGATAGACTACAACTTACTGTACAAAAAATGTAGATCTTGTTAAAATACACAAGTTATGCCATTTACGTTTTTTTTTTCGTGGAGCTTACCGTTTTCGAGGTATTCCTTATTAGTTTTAATTGCGAGGTACTTCTACTTTTCTCAGACGGAAGTGTGTGTGTGTGTGTGTGTGTGTGTGTGTGTGTGTGTGTGTGTGTGTTTTCTACTCCTGGTCAAGCAAAGAAGTGATTTGCAATGACAATCGCATATAGACAGCTTTTAAAACATTTGACTATCACTTTGGCCTTGTGCATTACCTTAGTTCCAGTCTACTTATAAGGAACGAAGTAATAAAATTCTGCTAATGTTTATCTCGATTAGCATGGTGTTGGAAGAAGTTATCTTTTGTAAGAAGTTCGTTTGTAGAGTAGCTGGAGAAAGTCATGTGAGTGTTACACATCAGATTTAAAAAAAAAAAAAAATGTCTGTCTGCACAGCATAGCCCCAAAACAAAAAGGTCGTTAAATAGCAAACTTGGTATTTAGGCTTAGTATCTTCCAAGAATGCGACACGAAGATTTTCAAAAAAACTCTCCCACCAAAAACTACCTTTTACATGGAAAAATTTCGAAAATTTTGATTTTCTTAAAAATGGCTCTTAACAATTTTGATTAACATCCCGTATATTAAAGCTATTTATAAATGTATATCTCGAATTTTTTGGGAATAGCCTCTGAAGACCTCTTTATTCTGGATGAATTTTGCTTAAATGTAAACCGTAAGAGATAGAAAAAAACGTACTACACAAAAAATGTACCTCATGACAAAACACAATTTTTGTCCTTTACGTTTTTGTTGTGGAGGTAAGTTTTCGAGATATTCCTTGTTATTGGTTTCAATTGTGAAGTACTTAAACTTTTCTCACACAGGAAGTGTCTGCTTTTCTTTAGTTCTACTCCTGGCCAAGCAAAGAAGTGATTTTCAATGACAATCGCAATAAAGATAGCTTTTAAAACATTTGACAATCACTTTAGCATAGTGCATTACCTTATTCCCTTCTACTTATAAGGAACCAAGTAATAACATTCTGCTAACATTTATCTTGATTAGCATTGTGCACAAAGAAGAATAATCTTTTGTAGGAGTTTTGTAGAGCAGCTAGAGAAAGTCATGCGAGTGTAACACATAACAATTTTTAAGAATAGTTTGTTGAATGCTTAGATTCTATATATTTAAGGGCGCCCAACTAAAAGGGTATTTGCGCGCTTATAAAACAAATCACGGCAAAAGCCAGAGGTAAAGACCAATCAGTATTCGAGGGCTGATTAACGACGACTGAGACTGGTTTTTTTTTCACAGATGTTTATTACTCCAATTCAATGTTTACATGATATTTTTCAAAGTACTCCCCTCCTACCTCAATGCACTTTTTATAGCGTGAGCACTGCTTGAGTTCTCAAATCGAATACCCCTAAGCTTTGCCTTTAGTGGTGGGAATAAAAAAAAAAAAAACTCGCAGGGTGCAAGATCGGGGCTATAAGGTGGATGTGTACACAGGTAATTTTGAATCGAGCCAGAAACTGCATGACTTTTTGCGACGTGAGGCTGTGCATTGTCATGAAGTCGCCACCCAGTCCGAGAAAGCTCTGGTCGTTTCTTTGCAATGTGCTTCCTCAGTGAAGCCAATACTGACGTGTAAAGTATGCTGATGTAACAGTAGTGTGAGGGGGAACTGCATGCTGGTAAATCATTCCATTGCAGTCAAAAAAATGTGATCATCACTTTCCCTGCAGATGGAACAACTTTTGCCTTTTTTGGTGTTGGAGAACCTGGTGATTTCCACACTGTGCCGGCTTGTTTTCCTTCAGGATCATAATGATGCAGCCATGACTCATCACCGTTGATAATCGGTTTAAAAAATGCATCCCCTCCATCAGCAAAGAGACGGGACACCTCACGGTTTGTCTCCATTCGCACATCCTTCTGTTCGGGAGTCAACAGACGTGGCACCCGAGCACAAACTCGGGTCATATGGAGATAGTCGTGCATAATTGTAAACACACTGACATAAAATTCTCAACACTTCATTGAGGTTACGTAAGTTTATACGCCGATCCTCTCGGACAGTCACAGCAGAAGCTGAAACACCAGGCCCACCTTGCATAACACTGACAAGTCAGCCTTCTTTGAAGTCCTTGAACCACCTAAACACTGTTGCACGAGGTAGTGCATCTTCACTGTACGCTTGCTTCAGCCTTTCATAAGTTTCGGTGACTGTATGGTTTCAACGAAAACAGAATTTGATACCGCTGCACTGCTCCTCTCGCGTCACCTCCACTGTCTGGTATGCGAAATGCACGTAGGGTCTACAAAATAGAGCATTATTACCAGCTTACCGATACGAGAGTGCTGCCGCCTACCGACATTATACATAAAAACCCGCTCTTTTCAAATATTTGTTACAAATACGAAACTATCACTGAAGCTACAGGAAAAAATCAGTCTGTCTTTGTTGATCAGCCCTCGTAAAATGAAAAATATTATAAATCATAATGAAGGCTTCTGTATAACATTAATAAGTCAGATGGATTTATAAAACTATCTGAAATGAACGAGAAGTCATGTGAATGTAACTCATCAGAATAGATTCCTAAATTTATAGTGCAGAGTTCTGTAATAGTTTTTCTAAATGTTACTCATTTTCCCAACCGTTATTTCAGTGGATATAAGACATTTGCACAATTCCTGAAAATGTTTCCTCTAATTTAGCAGCGTAAGCGTTCTTTGTGTGAGGACATTAAAAACTTGGGAAAATGAATTTCAGAGTTGATGGAAGCAGACCAAATAGTACGTAGATTTTTACATATTTTTATCAGACATTTGAAACATAACAGTAAACTTCAAACTTTCATGTATATGAATGTTTTCACAAAAGCCCATTCCGTACTCCCTTATCTACTAAACTGAGGAGATTTAGGGCTCTTCCTAGTTTGTAATAAAATGTTTGTGTTACATTGCTCGTATTCCTAGCCAGATTTAAACGTGGAATCGAAAATATTTTGAAAAAGTCTGATGTTCCATTCACATGACTTTCTCTTAACTCTCTATTTCTTACGAAATATTATTTGATTTATATCATACTAATTGAGATAAACATTAGAAATTGTATTATTAGAGAAATGCGGGAATAAATTGGTCTAAGGCGGTAGTCAATGTTTTAAAAGCTATCACTATGTAATTGTCTTGAAATTGTCTTCTTTGCTGACCAGAAACTCTGAAGATTTTTGTTTGAGAAAAGATAGTATTTTACAATTGATTCCAATAACAAGGAATATCTGGGAAATGGTTAACTGTGTGTGGGTGGGTGGGGGTAATATTTAGCCTTACCAGTTATACAAAAGTTATACATAATGGAGAAGTATTTTAGGGTTATTCTCAGAAAATTCATTTATGATGAACATATCGTAAATATACGGCATTTTAATCAAAATCGTTAGCCATTTTTGGGAAAATCAAAATTTTCGAAACATGATCCATGCAAAATGTAGTTGGATGGGGGATTTTCCTGAAAATCTTTCTCATCCTTGGAAGACGCTCAACTTAAAAACCAAGTTTAGTATTTAACGAACTTTTTGTTTTATGCCGCTCAAGGACGCGCGCGCGCACACACACACACGCGCGCGCGGTTTTTCCTAAAAATATTTTTTTTTTGATTCAGGGGGACTCAACAGTGAAATCTCGGTATGAAGTGGAATGTAATACTTTCTGAACCTACTGTGTACATTTTACGTATCTACGTAACAAATTAAAAATAAGAATTAGGGGCGCGCTATTTTGCATTTAATGCAGTAAATATAAGCTTGGTAATCAGTAAACATTTCTAAAACCTAATTATTTCACGGAGTAGAATTTCATCTGTGTAGTCTCAAAATTCGGTTTGGGGATATTCGTAATAAGTTAAAATACAGCGTATTTTCTTCTGAAGGCAGAAGATAATCTAGATTAAATTTTGGAAAACCATTGATATCGACAAGTTAAATGAGAAATTAGGAATTATCATAAACGTTACGCCGACTTAAATTTGCGACTAATTTATTTAATGGGATCATTCACGACGTTTCGCAAACGTAAACGTTTGGTGGATCGTAAACAAATAAATGCTAATTATATCAATTTCCTACTTTATTGTAGAAATCCTTTGCTTTATTGATATAGTTCATGGCGAAAGGTAAGTAACGTTTTCTTATGGATGATAACACGGCTGCTTATTACAGTGGTATCTTCTGTGCGAGTGGCCCTTTACTGCATTATGTTAACGTGGAAAAATGTTTGTTTTGTACCCGGAATTTCTCAAATTATATAAACATTGGTACGAGCTCGACGACGAAAATTACGCAATAGAGATAGGAAGAAACGTAATAAAGAGAAGCAGGCGTGGTGTTGTAGGGATTAAGAAAACGAGGGAAGGGACTGTGATTGAGGAAGTTGTATATTATTGTGGGAAAAGCCTCGAGTCCTAGGACTAATGGCAGGAGAGGGGTTAAGCATCAAGATGTTAGGAAGTACTCTCAACTCCCAGCACACAAAAGCTGATATACAGTAGGTAAGCAGGCGAAAAACAAGTTATGATTGCCTGCGTCTTTAAGCAAGGATGTAAAACTTTCGCAAAAGCTTTTCATTTGCCTGGATAATCGCATTACCGTAAGAGCTGAAGATTTTTATGCAAATTTGTTTTCGATGTCGTGGGGAATTTCACTTGAGTGGAATTACTTTTTATGCACCAATTAGTTTGAAAATTGATGCTAAAATATAATAGATTATTTTTATTTTCTCTAGTGCATAGAGGGAGTATTGTATTCCACCCAAAAATTCTGTTGAGATTTCACCAGAAATATCCCTTTGAGATCGACTAAATGAAACAACAGCATTTTTAGAATAAAAAAAACTGGACTGCATAATTCAGTAGCGTAAAATTCTGTAATATCAAACTTATAATATAAAGTTTAGCATATTACAAGGATGCACGGGGATTTTAAAGAAAATCTCCCCACCGCAAGTTATCCTTTACATGTAAAAATTTCGAAAATATTGATTTTCTTAAATGTAATTATTTTGATTAAAACACCATGTGAAAATATGTTTATGAAAATATCTTGAATTTTCTGGGAATATCCTCTGAAGTCCTCTTCATTGTGCCTAATTTGTATATAGGTGGTAATACATAACACACAATAGATCTCCTTAAAGCATAACATTTGACAATTTTGCGAAATTCGGATTTCCTAGATATTGCTTGTTATGGTTTAAATTATTCGGTAATACTTTTCTCAAATAAGTTATTTGTTTTTGTTTTACTGCTGGTCTTGCAGAGAACGCAATTTCAATCTAATCTTACAGCGAACACTTTTGGAAGATTTGCCTCGCTTTAGCTGATGTAATTCCCTATTTTCCTTGTACCCACAAGGAATAAGTAATGTAAATGTTTATTTCGATTAACATGAAGTATATAGCAGAATAAGCTTCTCTAAGAATATTTCCTTGCAGAATAATCTGAGGACGTGTGATTGGAACCCATAGATTTTCTCTTGCATTCCTTTGCTATTCCTGTAACCTCTGGCTTGATTCGATCACGGATCTAGGAAGCCTATGCTTTGTGCATTCCTCTGTTCACTATTGGTAGTAGGTACAAACTCTACAATAGTGAAATTTAGTGATCTATGCATTTAAAATGTGCACGTAAAGGTATGTGCTATTCTGCATAGAATAAAAGCTAATGAAATCTTAAAATATTTTCAGAAGAAAATGCAGAAAAACCACTAATAGAGTATATATATATATATATATATATATATATATATATATATATATATATGAAGCATCGTTTTCGCATTCTAACTTCTCTTGTTGTCTCGACTTATGTCCGAAATAATTGTAGTTTTACAAGAAGCATTCAATATCAATGAAATTTCTGAGGGGGGGGGGAAATTAGCAGCACTCATTACTGATGAGAACTTAGTTTTGCCTGGCATTGGTTTATTGGGGGGCGGCGACAAGGTTTGAATGCGTTTCTAGAAATAATCAAAATGAATTTAATGTGTCAACTGATGTAAAATGTCATGCTATTGTATCATGGAGAGGATCTTTGGCGTCAGAACGCCTACGCCTTGCAGAGTACAAGAAAGCCATTTAAAGGTTCCGAAATGTTTTGGGTAAAATATCCAACACATTTGCAGTTTTTGTACCAAGCAGCTTCAGCAAGAGAGATTCTTCTATACTAATACATGTCGAACATATTTGAAACTCTTAACAGTTCGGCTAACCCAAGTCGAATTAAGCATTTCAGTAATATATTCTCACGTGACTTTAATGTAAGGTCTGATATGTAGATAAAACTTTTAAAAATCCTAAATACAATCTGATGCTTACATTCACACCACACTTGTAAAAAAAATTCTCATAAAACCTTATTCTATTTCATGTGGTTAAAGATAAATATTTACAAAAATTGCACAATGGTACAAAGGGTACACAGGATGCTTAAGCTAGTCAGATGCTTTGAGTCGATTTATATTCTACACAAATACGAGAAACTAAGAACGACATGGCACACCTCTAGCTCTTAATTTATCTCAATACATCCTAGGAAAACAATTCATATTATCAGGAACGCAAGAATAAGCGTCTTTACTTGAGAGCGAATTATTTGGAATCTCTGCAAACTTGTATTCAATAAATAGGATGCTTCGGTTGCTTCGGTTTCAACTTAACAGCTGTCAGGGTGATGAAGGTACGTATCTTGATTAATAACTTTTTTTTTATCGCCTGACCTTGCACACCTTTGATGAGCAATGTATACAAGCACTGTGTAATGCATTAACCAATCGGGGAATAGGGGAAGAAAAGAGCGCGGAAGAATACATGTTAGGGGTCATAAACAGATTTTATATACTTTGTTATAAATTAGACTACACAACACAAATGCAAAGTGAGGTCCAAAGTAAACCTCTCCGTATTCTTGTTTCTCAAAGCATTTAAAACAATAACAGATAAATACAGAACATCTTGAAACAAATTTAAGTACTACATTTTGGGCATTGAAAAAGGTGTCGCACTATGTATGAAGATGGAATTCACCTTTGTGCATTTCAATTCCATTTTTAATTTTTCCCAGCAATACACCAGGCTGTATTAGCTACATGTTTGCAGAAATAGTTTGCCGGCATGCATCTCGTCTCTTGCACCTGTTTTTCTTACACAGCCTTGGTTTTAAGGTATAATGAAGTAGTGCTAAAAATATCCAGGCGTGGGGCCAAAGGTTATCTAAAAATATGTAAACTGCGCCATGAAAGAGCTTTTTTTTTTTTTTTTGGAATTATTTACAACTGCGGAGTACACTATTAAAATCGACGCAACGTCGCCTACGAGCTATAGCACAGCATTGATGTAGGTATTTAGTCAGGGACATAAGTATTCATACACGTGAAAATACAAACCAAAATATTTTTGTTTTGAACATTTATATATAAACTTCAAACATCCTATTAGAGTATTGTATAATGTCTTTAACTTAATCTCTTCGACAAAAAAATCTCTTCTAGGGTTGTATTTTATGAGTGACATAAGTATTCGTACAGTATATTAAACATACAATAAATGGTTTCTGGTAGCCCACAACGTACCTGTCACCTATGGGGTTGCCAACGACTGCGGTTTTCTGCCAAATTTGGAGATTTCCTATCCTTCATGGCGGGAAATTTTCTGTCAGCGGTATAAGTAATAAATATTGTACTAGTTGTAAAAAGCAAATCTGCGAAACTGGAATAGGTAGGTATTTTTCAACTATCCACATTAAACATAGTTGTGGCATATAAATTGCATAGCGAAGCTGCAAAGAAAAGATCGCGTTTGGATGTATTTCTGATGAGTAACGTACCTACACGATTTTGTTTCAGCTAACAAGCAGGCATAGCTCTGATAGCTAACAAACTTAAGCAAACATAAAACTCGCAGCGAATGGATGGTGGTTCCTTTTGAGTGATTTAAATAGTTACATTTATTTTATAATGTAATATTGGCGTATATATAAGAGAAGGCTATATTAGTATTAATGCAGTAAGTCTTAAAACTGTCAACACCAGAACCAAATCCTGGCTGCTCTGCTGTAATAAGGTGAATATTTTATGCTGGTGGGTTTTCTGGACAGTTTTGTAATTTTTGGTGGTTTTGGCGGGATTTTATAACCAATCTGTTGACTCTTTAACTAGATTGTAAAATGCTGGTGCTGACTGCTAGTTGCCTCGTAAGGGCTGACTGGTGAGCCTCAAAGTCAAAATAGGTCGCAAAGGAAAGGAAACGTCTTTAGACCTAATTGTTGCATTGCATCAACAGAATAAATCTTATTCTGAAATAGCTTGCATTATGGGAAGAGGAGCGAATGTGCGCGTGTTTGAAAAATAAAAAAAATATTAAAAAACCAACTTACAGAACTTGGTCAACGAGTTCTTTTAAAAGTCAAAGCCCCAATATGACCATGGATGTTAAAGGTGTTATACAAATGAAAGAGAGAAACAGTCAGGTTTGGAATTACTAATCGTTAGCGATACCACCATTCCAACTACAAAACTCGGCGATCAAGACATGTTAAAATGTGCAGTTTTGTGCTAGTTAGAAATATCTTTCATACAAAATAAACGATAGCTTGTTAGCAATAGCTAATATTTTATACAAAAGTTAGCGGCGAGATTGTATTGTAAGAATATTAATGATTA
Source organism: Hymenopus coronatus (assembly GCA_030762935.1). Lineage (NCBI taxonomy): Eukaryota > Metazoa > Arthropoda > Insecta > Mantodea > Hymenopodidae > Hymenopus > Hymenopus coronatus. The sequence goes on from CM060881.1 coordinate 41,277,771, forward strand.
CGAAAGAACAATTCTGCGAGAGTAGTCTATATTTTAGATCCCCCCCCCTATTTCGAATCTATGTATGATCTCGTAGCAACTGTTAGTCTTTTTTGTTTTGAAAACCAGTACTGACAACGTTAGTTAGAAAAGAAACATAACGATTGGATTCTACCTTCAGACATACCACAAAGTATTTGTTACACCACATATTAGACACAGTTGGATCATAAGAATAATTTGCCCACAATGTTGAAGATATCCATGTTTTGGCTTTAGCTTCAAAATCTGCTAAGGTCACATTTTCGTTATAATTCGTTTCTTACTTGAAAAACCCTGTTAGGCTATTTCGTACTTTTCCTCATTCATTTTTGAGCAGCAATTAAGTTACTGCTGCTAGTAAAATTTCCGCTGGTTCTTCAGATTTCATTGATGCTATACTTAAGTTATCCGCCATTACACCAACCGTGCAAGCTCATGGCTGTTCTTCACATTTGCCAGAAAACCAAAATCGGTACTTTGTTTTAATGTTATACCAATGCGCATAATTTTCTTCTTTCAATATCTACCGTCAACTCTTCTTTCCTTCGACTCTTACAAATATTTTACCATGTCTGTAGTCGTATTTTGATGTGCAATAAAACATTCTAGCCGAGTGAAGTTTGTATCGGCGTTTCCCGTTGACTCTCAAAGTTGAACTTGTCAGGACTACTGTGAAGTTCTGCATTAATGTTCTTCGAAGATAACTCCCAACTTCAGCGATAAAGGCATGTTCAAGTGTGCAATCTTGCGCTAGTTAGAAATGCCTTACATGGAAAGTTCTGTATATTTCCTTGTACTAATGTTAATGAAAACCTAGTGAGGAAAAAGACAATCGCTTCCACAAGCGCCCAGAATTGCGGTCTGACAATACAGTAAAGTCGGCAACGCTGCATACACCCTCTCTTCGTTAATAATTGACATAAACTATTCTCTCCCTACCCCATCTCACCCTGCCGGTCAACCCAACCACTTGTGCTCCGCACTAATTTTTCCTCCTCCCCCTTGGCGCATTTCTCTCACAATTTCCGTCTTTTCCGCCCCCTTGTTACGGTTATTTTGTTTGAGATGTGCTTGCAAGTTTTTTTTCATTTCGCTGCTGCTGTCGTCTTGGCGGCTCGTTAGAAACGTCGGTACTTCAGAAATGGGCCAGACTTTCCTGTTTTCTTCCAGTTTGTTGGCGTTGACGCCGATAAAGGCAAAATTTCGTAACCCTCCGGACACGTTATATCTTGAGTGTTTTAGCAGGTATTCGTTTTAAAATTTAAAGGAACAAAACTGAATTATTTTCTCCTTCTGTACACTTCCCTGACTAGATATCTAATATGTATGATGGTATTTTGTTTAACCGCGTTGGACGATCTCTCTTTAGCTATTATTAACGAGGCTAATAATATTCGGCGAAAACGTACATTTAGCTTTTTGCAAAACATGTGTTTCCACTTCCTCTGCCACCTACTGAATACGTAGCCCTACTTTGCTAAACCAAAAAATTAAGTGTCTGTATTTCACTGAGTACAAAAGTGGAATTCCCTCTTAGTGGAAATAGATTCCTGCGTTCTTACAATTATATAGATGATCTCCAATCCCAAACAACTATGTATATGAAAGTTCGTTTAAATTGTAACCAAATAGTATGGTTCTTTTCAGAAAAATGCATGTTCTGAATAATTGATACACAGAAACCTTCATTTTATTCAACACCGAGGTGGTACTGTAAAATTAAGAAATGTAAGAATGTCTCCTTAAAATGTACATTTTTAACTTTTTTCTTAGCAGTAGCAGAAATATTTCTGCGGGCGGACATCCCCCCCACTCCTCGTATGAATACACACTCGTAATCGTTGGTGTAAGCTTAGAAAAAGTTCTCAAATCTTAAAATACGAATTCATTACGAAAGATTTTTTTTATGTTGTCTACACTTAGGAATGTGTTCATTCATAGTTATCTCCCAGGAAGTCATTACGAATCTAATTTGCTGTGCAAATGTTGGCATCATATGGGCTCTTTCACAAGGTGTTCATACATTATATGCAATATATATTTATTATACTACGCAATATAATCTGAGATTCTGAGCAAATCATCTTTACATGATTTTAATTTTATCGTCCATAGCTTAACAGTTATTGAAGGACACGTATAAGGTATTTGAGGTATTTTGACTGTGCCATACTTATGCAATGTTGAATCAAAATTCACTTTGAGGTAAAATATAAATGAGTACATTAAAAATGGTAGAGAAATGCAAAATTTATCAAAATATCTTCATGCTAGAGAGGAATCTTGGTGTTATAAATAAGTATTAAACCGAGGAAACAAAACTTCCTGTTTTATATTAATGCATCCTTTTTATCTCAGAATGGACTGATTACATTAAGATTCAGATCAAAATATTAAAATGTAGTGCTTTAAACGTAATGTTTTCTTAATTCAGGATTATCTAAATAAAGGTAATTAGCTAAAAGTTTCTAATTCTCAATTATTCTAAATTGAATCGTAGGAAACAGTTTGGGAAAATGTTAATTCTCAAAAATTACTCAATGTAGAGGGTGGTTTAGGGTGGGGAATTTTCTTATTTCAGACCCATCTGTGGAAGATGCTGGACTTGCGCACCAAGGTTGGTATTTAGAATTATGCTGTTCACGCCCATGCACCTTTTTCTAAAAATGCTTTTAATTTAGCTATCCTCAACGTTTATTTCTGGTGAAATCTAGCTATTGAATTTTTGGGGGAATTAAACTAACAAAAAAAAAATCCACACACAGAAGGAAGTTTTCCAGGTAGCAACCCAGCTCCTGAGTACTTGGTAGGGGAAATGCGGATTTGTAATTAAATTTGAACTTCTCGTCACTTCCACCTGGGACAAAAAGCTTAGATTTCCATTTGTATATTTCGTGCCAAGTAGCGTTATAACGTTACAAGTTATTGGGCCAAAAAAGCACATTTTCGCCACTCATACAGTGTAATATGGCTGACTGCGTTTTTGAGCAAAACTGTCTGATACCATATAGTCCAGTGTTAGGAAGTAATAAAAATATATTCAAACAGGTGTGTAAGAGAGAATTCACATCTTTTGTTTCTCTCAGAAGGAATTAAAATATGTAAGTAGAGCTGTTTCCTCAGGTAGGTGATTTAGCAATAACTTGATTGTAGTTATATTTAGGTTAACCTTTTAACAACTTAGATAGCTCATTAAAATTCCACACGCTTTTTATGGCGCCTTGAAACATCCATATTTGAGTAGACAGCCATTTTCGGTTCGCTGATACACTTGACCACATGACGCCTCAGCTGCAACGACACAGAGCTATCAGTGCGCCAAGATCTACTACCAGATGTTTCGACTCATCCGAGTCAGAGTACACGCACATTCTTGGCCACAAAACTCGGAGCAGAGCTGAAGGCGGTGCGTGGTAATCAATACGTCATTGGGCATAGGCCGCACCACAATAAGTGATTCTGCCGTGACAACGGCTTGCCCTCGATGCTGCGTCATATTGCATGTTGTAGGTAGGCCCCTGTGAATAGCGAGTTTTTGTGCACAACTGAGCTGGAAGAACGCGCACATACACAATATAAGAAGCGTAGCTGCTGGGGCATTTGGTGGCGAAAGGGAAAGATTCACAATACTTTTTACTTTCTCTATACGTGCTATGTACATAGTGTATAGAGAAGGTATTGTATTGCACCCAAAAATTCGATACCGAGATTTCACCGGAAATATGTTTTGAGACCCCCTGAAAGTCGTGTGAATGGAACACATCAGATTTTTTTCTCGAATGTTGCGACATGCATTATGCTTGATAGTTGTTACAATTTGGATCTTGTTGTGTTTGATATATTTGTTAATACTTAATTAACACTACCAAGCAGAGGGCAGTGCGGTTGATCTCGTTGCTACTTTTGAACACTGGCGGTGATTATTTTATTTTTATTTTCTGTATACGTACTAAAAATAAAATATATGTACATAATGTATAGAGAAGGTATTGCACTCAACCCAAAAATTTGATACCTAGATTTCACCAGAAATATATGTTTTAGGGTCCCCTGTATAAAAAAAGCATTTTCACAAAAAGGTCCGCGCGCGCGCGTCTGTTTGTGTGTGCCCGTGAACACGATAGCTCAAAAATGAAAAGTCGGTAAACTACCGTACTTGGTATTTAAGTGTGGTATCTTCCAAGGATGCGATGCGAAGATTTTCAAGAAAATCTCCCATCCCCAACTACCCTATAGATGAATTTTGATTTTGATTAAAATGTCATATATAAAGATATTTATATCTTGAATTTTCTGGGTATAGCCTCTGAAGACTACTTTATCCTGGATGAATTTTACGAAATTTTGCATAACTGCTAAACCGTAAGAGATGGACAAAAACATTACCACACAGAAAATGTAGAGCACATTAAAACGGCACAACCTTTACCAAACCTTAAAATAATACATTTACTAAATCTAAACTAATTTAATATCAATAAAATTATCTACTGCTACACCACGAGAAAGAGAAAAGGGTTAGAATAATAAATACATAAATGTGTATTCCAATATTTTTTGTAGAATATATGTTTTTGTTGGAAGATAGCAAAGGAATGAAGGAGAGTAAATTAATTTCTAGACCTATTCATGCTCCTATTCATGAATTGGCACAAAGTGAAATTAATACAATTTACTTATACATTTTTTCGTGGAGTTGGTCGTTTTTAAGATATCCCTTGTTTTTGTTTTCAGCTATGAAAAACTTACATTTTCTCATACAGGAATTTGTAAACTCGTGTCCATACAATAAAGGAACTTTAGTTGCATAGCAACCAGCACTTTAACGTATGCTAGTCCCTCATTTTGCTTCTACTTACCAGAAGCAAGGTATTTCTGCTAATTTTTTACTTTCTCTATACTCACTATGTACATAATGTATAGAGAATGTATTTCTCAATTAGCATGAAGTAAAGAGAGGCTTAAGGTTTTTAACAATTTATTACAGAGATGTAGAGAGTCATGTGAATAGAACACCAGATTTTTGCATAAACATTTCTATTATTCACAATCGCCGAAAAAGTAGTATGCAATGTGAAAACGTAACGGCTTTCCAGAATCTTTGAAGTGAAAATGCTAGACTTTGGCCTCGTTTGTCAATTTTTTCCTTCTTTTACAAAGATGCACTTGACGCATGTGTATCAATGTACTATTCGCGTGCTCCTTAAACACCAACACTTATGACTTATGAGCAGCTGATTGGTACGTGTGTAGAATGTGTCAAATTAACGACATTTTAAACTTAACTTTTTATTTCAACGCTGCAAAAGAGCAATATTGGAATCGTTTAGTTCTGTCATGAACTACTCATCTTTGGAGTGCTTCGAAAATATCAGTTACATATAAGCAGGAGGTTCCGACCTCTTCAGCTACTCCGGTGCGAGCGCTGCGGACCCTGAGCACCTGTGGTACTGCCGTCACTATAAGTAGTCGAGTCAAACATCTGAGCCCCCCCCCGAAGGGAGCTGTCAGATTGGGTTGGACTCGACGATACAGTGGGCCGATACCCGTGGGAGATTGAGCACGTCAGGGTAGTGACACCTTAATGTCCTCCGGCACTAACGAGGAAAGTAAAACCTAAGCTGGTAATGGTCGGCCCTACCGTGGTTTTCGGCAGTCTTCCCCTCGGGATTCACGCGCGTAAGTGGCGTATCTACTTCCTCCCTGTAGTCAGTACTTGCACGCGGGGGGGGGGGGTCGGTGTATAAAATAGGTACTGGCTAAATAGAAAAAAAAATAAAAAAAATATCCACGGACTTGTACCTGGGTTGGCACGCATTCCTGACTAGTCAGGTTATGCATGCTTGTTTCAGAGTAGCTTGCTAATTTCTCAACGTTATCGCCATTGTTGTGAAGACATTTATTGTAACGTGGTACAAGTTTTTCAATGCCGATATTCTCTATCGCCAAACAACTGCCGCTTTAAGGTCATCAGCTGGGAAGTCTTTTGCACCCAAAAAGTAAGTTGTGTCCAAAGTGAAATGCCGGATTTCCTGAACTTAATTGCCTTCAACTCTATGATGAACTTTCACTCCTGACTTCGTGCATACTGGTTCTTCATTGACTAAACATTTTGGACTATTTCCTCACTGAAGACACTTTATGTCCATTACATTATTACCATACACTTTATTTGCCTATAACATTTTATTGACCGAACATTTTGTGCATACAAAAACTAATCCGCTCCTTGAAGGTAAGAGTATAACATCGACATTAAAAAACTGGTGCCACGTGACATACCGTGACAGCAATGGCGATTATGTTGAGAAATAGAATAAGTTACTGTTAATTTTATTAGAGTTTTGTGTTATCTTTCGTTATTTAGCTATGCCAATCGTTCTTTACTTTCTGGACGACCCTCGTATTTAAGTGTTAGGTTTACTTAAATACGATTTGTTTTGTTTATACTTCGGATTTATCAAACAAGCAATTCTCGATGCAAATTACAAAGTACGACTTGTGGAGGTTGTTGGTTTTGATTCACTGTTCACTGAAGGGGTGTTGACTATCTAAACTGCGCGACAGAGGACAAAGTTCGGGTCGAAGTGGTAGTGACAGAGGTAGGGGTGGTGGTGATGGGAGATTAGGCAGCTGGCTATGTGTGCCAACCGTCTCGCTGCTCGCGGCCACACCTAAAACCCAGGATGGCTAGGGGCTGGTTGCCTTTGGAGTCGGCTTTAATTATAATCCCTAACCTCCCCCTCATCCAAATACATTTCAGGGACGTTTTCCTAAAACTTCAGAACTTTACGACCACCCGATTTAATTTTTGTTGAACAATAAATCATTGTTTCTCGTTTTTCTCCCGGGATTCAACTTCCATTTCCAGACCTTTTCTGATTTTTCGTTTGTTTATTGCTAGCTCAAGATGTGCCAAGTGTTTATCAAAGGCGTACTTTAGTTCTAGAAAAAAATTCTGGAATTAAAATTAAAGCTCGTGACTGCCTTTGTTATTAAATTGCAAGCTTGAAGTTTGTAGTTGCTGAAACAAAAATTAAAAACTTGAATGTTATATGAACGGTCTTTAATCGCTGTAGTTCTCAGCGTCCCATTCTACATTAGACATGAAGGATCGCTTACTTTTGCTCGGAGATACCTTTATCTTTTATGTACGTGCTGTAAATCTACTGCTCAAGACCAATGGCTTTACTTTCCTTCCAATGGAAGCTATACTAAGGATTTTTACCCCCTAAAAAAATGCATCGCCCTCAGAGTTTTGAACCCGCGACCTTGGGAACTAGAAGCTAGCATGTTTTCCTAGATCACGGAAGACAAAATTGCTGAAACAATTGCTGCCAGCTTTTGTTCCATATTCCCAAGAGCAGTCTGGAAATGTTAAGCCTAATAACTAAAACAGTGTTCTTTTCTGGATTTTACCTGTCTGTATAAATACTTGGCATGACACCCTTAGGCGGCTAAGCCCGGCTACTCTGCATGTACATGGCAAAAGTGGACGGTCACCAAGCTTCCACCAGCCGCAGGCGCAGCTCTGGGGGGGCTTTGAATCCGTACCACTCTACCCAGGCACAAATTCATAGCATTTTGGGCTTGTCTAGGTACTAGCTAGGACTAGAGCAAGGGGATCAGTGTTGCCAACTCGGTAATATGTTAGTTCCCAAAAGCCTTTTAAAAAGCCGCAGCTTTTTAACAAATGTTAAACAAATATAAAAATTATCAAATGTCGCTTAAAATGTATTATTACTATTATATTTAGCACAAAAACGATAATCAGATACCGCATAAAGTAGTTTTTTAAACTTGCATTTACATTAAGTCCTCGCTTCCATATTCCTCCATTGTTGAAGACGGCTGCTCCATTGTCATTGCCTGGCGTAACTTGTCATTGTGCGCATAAACTTCAACACTGAGGCAGGTGGTTCATATAAATGGTAACACCTTCCTATGCGTCTTAGCCCACTTCTTAATGTAAGGATCGAGTCCAGAGTATATACATATGTATATTCATTCAAAATCTTCTCGGGCTTCTAGCCAGGTAATAACTTGGCTTGACACCAACGTTTCGAAGAAGTGCATCTTCCTCGTCTTCAGGGTGAACTGATGACGAGGAAGATGCACTTCTTCGAAACGTTGGTGTCAAGCCAAGTTATTACCTGGCTAGAAGCCCGAGAAGATTTTGAATTAACACGTCGCCAGGAAAGCTATAGTTCTTATTTTATATGTATATTCGTCCTATTACGCAAATTTTATTTCACTATGGTCATTTGGCTGAAAACCCTCTCCATTTCTGCATTTGAATTGGGAAGACTTTAACACTTTATTCTCGAGACACCATAATTCTTGAGACGAACTCATCCCTGCGGAATTCTTATAAGCACCTACTTCAGCCCAAAAATCCATGGTATTACTAGTTTTGCGCCATTTTATGAAACTGATAATCCGCCACTTTCTCCGTAACCCTCTCTACATTGTTGCAAAAGTGTTATAGCAATTCTGAGTATAGAAAAGTACTAATTTGGGAATGTATAAGTGTATTGAAAACTCAACATTTTCCCTAACATATCATATCCAAGCAGATCCAAAAAAATCGCCCATCTGAAACATGAATTTTGGTCGCTGTTGTGCTTCTCAAATACCCCAGATTTAGGTACTTTTCCCCCAAATTGGCGACACTGAAGAGAGTGACTTATATCCGCCAGTTAGTACCTGTCATAGCCTATCGTTGGCAGCACATGTTTCACATTGCAATCTGTGGATCGTTTTGAGATTAAACGTAAAGTCCAAATCTAGTATTGGATCAAGTCAGAAATTACATTTATTGGTTATTAATACATTTATTTATAAAGATTAACTTTTTTTTCAGAGGTGTCAATTTTGCATAGTTTACAATTGCATGTCTGTGTTCCAAAAAACAGTTCGTACAGTATTATTAGAATATTCATATACATATATTTACAACACTGCATTACCAACGATTAGTACCAACACTGCTTAAATCTACAAGGCAAAGTATGCAACACTGAGACGTGAGAAATATGAGTTAACCAATAATTTGCAGTGGAAAATTAAGTGAAAAATCATGTTTTGTTATAACATACTCGAAGCATTTTCTATTGTCCATATACAAAATTAATTATTAAGCATTGTTTTCTAATAGTAGTAAACGATTGAAAGAATAATTTGTGTTAGGAACAGCAAAAACCCGGTTCACGTGTGTGGGTGTGATGTCTGCTGTCGGTTCTTTACAAAATAGCCCATTTTCTACATAATGAATACTTAACTCCCCTGATCGTCTTGAGTCTATAGGAAAATGTTTTTAATTGTGTTTAACGTGAAGAATAAGCTTTGTAAAGGTAAGTTGTTGAGTGGGTAGAAAAATGTACCACTTCATATTAAACAAAAATCATATTTCATTTGATATGTAAAATTTAAACAAATAGATCGTTATAATCCTCAGTTAATTTGTTTGTAGCTACGCTTATAGATAATGCATCGTAAATATTCTAATCTTGAGCGAAGTTTCAAAAATGTCTTGCACTCTTGCACAAAAACAAATTTAGACCTTTGCTGTGTCTTCTGCATGTACAGCTTCAAGTAATAAGGCTACAACGACAGGACGAATCAAATTACAAATAACTGGCCATCCCTGATCTGGTAAATCTGTTTATTGCGACTGGCAAACAAAGCTTTGTAACTCGATAGCAGCGGGGCGGAGGTGCAGCGTTGCCAAGTAGCAGCAGCTTACATGCTCATTGTGATTAAGTTACTGCTTTTGTTTATTGGCTGGCTTTCTGCGCTGTTCCTAGACCAAGTGATCTTTTGTATTTAAAGATAGCGAGTAAACACAATGTTGGATCACTGTGTTCCAAATTGCTTGAGGCATACTCAGTAAATTAAAGGTGAAGCACGTAAGGGACATTAAAACGCGCGCGCGTGTATGTGTGTATTATAAGAAAAAAAATTTAAGTCGTAAAACAGCAAATGTATCATTAACTGAGTTGCAAATTGAGCATATAAAAAGCATGTGCTCCGCCTTGCTGTGTAAGCAACGAATAAACTAGCTCAAATGAATGCCATTAAAAATAAATGCATATAGGTTGGCATTGTGTTAATCAGTAACAGCTTTTCTGAAAATAGCTTTTATAAAAAATTATTTGCATGGTTTGTGTTATTCGAGAACTAAGCCATTGAAAGCACAAATGCACATACCACCCTTGATAAAGTAGATATGTTAAGTACGTAGTGCTGAAAATATTTTAAATACACAACGGGAGATGTTCCAGAAATGCACAATTTCACGGAAGGTCGACATTTACGATATTCATAAATCGGAGCTACCTATATTTTTCCTCCGTTTATTGTTTACCACTTGTATAAATTTCAGCGAGGAAAGTTGCTTTAATTGCTCAATCACAAATCAAACTCTCGTAATTAAGATATTTAAATAAAATCGTCAAGATATTTTAAAATGCCTAAAAGTGTTGCATTCAAATGCTTGTTAGGTGGAATACAATAGTTGGTACATGTTACACATGGAACAAATTATTTTTGGATTAAATTGCTTCAAAACATGCTTTTCCGGGGAAATATCGATATTGAATGTGTGACTGGAGTGTAATATTCCCTCTACCTACTAGGTATGTGATAATGAAAGAAAAATGTGAATTTTTAGTGTCTGGTGACAATTTAGTATCGAATTTTTTGATAGTACAAGACTTCTACGTATTTTAGTTGGATTGGGAATTTTCCTGAAAATCGTCGTGTCTCATCCCTGGAAAATTCTAAAACTGAAAGACCAAGTTTGGTATTTAACGGTCTTTTCAGTTGTTGGATTTATGCTATTTGTATAAACATGCTTTTTTATTCAGGGGCACTTAAAAATGTATTTCCGTTGAAATTTCAGTATCGAATTTTTGAGTGGAATAAAAAAGCCTATCTGCCTTCTTATGTGCGTAGATATTACTTGGTAGAGCACCTCATTAAAATACACAATTCATATCAACCGCTTTTGGATTTTTGGATTAATCATTTCCGAGATATATATATATATATTTTTTTTTTATTGGTTTCAATACTTTCCCAAATGCGAAGCGTGTTGTCTTTTTTTATGCTTGGTCAAGAATTTAAAGTTTATTACATACCGACCACCTCTAAAAAATGATTATCGCTTTCCCTTGAACCTATAAGAAAATGTAACACAATTTCTGCTAAAGTTCATCTTGATTTTTAGTATATATATATAAAGTAGGCATAACGCCAATTTACGTTCGACACTGCAATCGGTGGAATATCAAAGGGTTGTTCAGGAATTTTATAAAAATCTTCACCTTGTACTATTGAAGATGCCAAACTACGAATTTAGATTTTAATTCGACTCCTGACTAAAGTAAAAAATCTGGTCCTATTATAGCCAAACACACTAAGACTTGCAAACCGCTCAATCGTCTTTGCAACGCTAGGAGTAAACCACATGTTCCTTCAATTTTTTAAAGATAAAATAAGAAAATCTATACATTTATATACTACTGTATAGCTTGAGTTAGTCTAGCTCCTGCCGCTTACCTGTCAGCTACTTTGGAAATATCACTACTTACACTTAGGAATCCTATTCTTAAACATCTTATACGCTTTTATACAAATACAGTTCTGTTTCAGTTTGCCGAATTTGTAAGATTTAAGATTTTCATAAATTGCCTGGAAGAAGTGAATAAGTTTTGACTGTCTAATCTTGACACAAAACCAAAGTTTTCAAATAATTCGAAAGAAGCTTTTTGGTCTCCTTGGAGGACTGTCCTCGTAATGGAGGTGGAAGTAAATGATCCGCTGTTGACGCCGTAATTTGAACCAATTCTCGTTACCCCAGCGACCCTTCTGATAGGTTGAATGGTGCGGGAAGCCATAGGAGAGGTCCTCGTTCAGTATACGGCCTCTGTTAGCCTTTGTTGGGGATTACATTCTTCCAGCGACTAAACACTATTTGCAAAAGCTGCTTTCATTAGCATTATTAGTGAAACTTCAACACTTACCCACTCAAGTTTAACCAGGCGGTGGTTCATCAAAGAGCCTGATATTTATGGACGTTTTGAACAGAACCTAGAAGAAAGGTCTTAAAATCGGAATGAATATGTTTACCATTTTAAATCAGACTTGACGAGGCAGCTATAAATAAATTGACACTAATTTGACAAATATTGATGATATACAGTAGAACTCCGGTGTTTCGAGGTTCCGTGTATACTTCAAACTGGGTTTGAGAAAATTAAAATTCTACATAAAACCAGAGCAAAATTCAGTTTTATAGGCGGTACACACGCACGTTTTACGCGTTTCAGAATGTGTTAAATTTTGAACTTTCTTTCAATTATCCATTTACAATGCAGGTAAAACTCCCACTTAGTTTTCGTTCTTAATACACTGAAATAATCTGGACTCGGATTGATAATGCTTTGTATTATATATTGACGGGCACCGTTATGTTTGGAGGAGTGCCCTTGTTCTTTCTTTTGTTAATCCTTCTTTAATTGGGACCGCGTGACAAACTGTACAGTGTATACCATCCTTTAAGAAAAAATACTGTATTAGTACAGCATTTCCTAATCAGCGACAGCGGTTATTAAAAAAACACCTAAGTAAAAATGCACATTTTACAGCAGTAATGTTGTAGATGCTGTGTACCTGTACGTACCGTACAATATGCGGCTCAGGAGCGGGTTTTCTCCGCTTTCCATCTTCATTCCATATATTACCTGTGTCGTCGCCTGCGGTGCCACGAGTAGTAAAAACGGACGTTAAACACTACAGAAAAAGCTTACTATAGCGTGTTCACCACATTACATATGTACTATTTTTTTATTTCTTAAACGCTGTTATTTAACATTTATTCTTGGTTTACCCATTGAATTAGTAATATTTCCGTACAATCGGTTGGTTTTTTTTTTTTTTTTTTTTTTAATTCAAGGTAGCCAATTAGCTCGTATTACACTACATTATGCATCCCCAAGATATACCCATCGGATATAAAAGTTGTTTAACCCTTTCACTGCTAAACATTGTAACGTTCATGTTCGTTAGCTATTCATTAGGCATTCTGGCGAAATGAATAGCATTCTGGCGAAATCTGTATATGGGATGTACAATTTGTTCTGAATGAAGAAATTAGAAAGGTATATTTTAGTTATTTTATATACGAATATAATTTTGAAGTTTGCTAGTTACAAAACAAATTGCTCGCGTTATTTTTTTTTTTTTCCAGTTTTTACACTCTTCTCTTGCTTAAGTTTGCAACATTTAACTCTGCGTTACGGAGCAGATTGGCGCAGATGGTTTCATAGCGGCAGGCATCCTCAAGTAGCAGGTTCTATTCTTGTGATCGATTTACCTGGCCCTTGCGTTTTTCGGGGTTTCTTCGAATCGCCAGGCAAATGCTGGATAAGTTTCTTCCATCCCCCGAATTCCCTGTTCATGTCGTTCCCATTGTCATTTCATTCGTCGTTCATCTCGCAGGTTTCTTTCACGGTTGAAGTGTCAGCGATTTAGTTCGGTGTGACGTGACGGGGGTAAAGCGCTCGTTTTGACTCTCCATCTCCCGACTTCGACTTGCGAGGAATAAGAACCACCCCTGACGGGGGCATTGAATCCTGCGTGGAGTGGTCCGATCTGCCTGTCGGACTGCTTCAATTTGTAAATTGTATGTATGTCGTCGATCCTGGTTCCGGCCGCCTGGTGTAGCTTCTCATCCCTCCCTCTCAGGGTTATCAATATAAAGTAGATACAATAACCGCTTGGTTCGTGACCAGTCCCCTCCGTCAGTATCCTAATCATAATCTCTGCGTTGCACTTTCTATTTATCCCGCCCTAGGTTCATAGAATTCCAATAGAAGTTATACCAACTTTCAACTGAGCTAATAGGCTTATCTGTAGAGATAAACTAATAAAGGGGAATGGAAATACTATCTTTAATTTCGAGCCCGCCACTTGGGCCGATTCTTGATACGCGGAGTTTAGTGTCGAAAAGTTTGGTTTTAGATATATAGTAGGACCTCTGAGTGATTGTACCTGTGCAAAGGATGGGTTCACTAGGGTGACCAGAATTTAAAGGTGCATATCTTGAGCAATAGTGCTGTCACTGTTTTCCTATGCATATCTCGCGCTGTCTCTTTTCCTTCCTCGCCGTTTGCACGGTTTCTTCCCGATCCACAAAATTTAACTTCGGCACAGTAGAAAACGCGAAACTAAAGATATAACGTTTCCTACTACTTCTCCATTTAATTGTATCAACTCGTCTGCCGGTTTTTATAATAATTAACTCATGATACAGCACCGACCCCATTCATCCAAACGCCCTTCTCTGGGCGGAAATATGTTTACAAAGTAGCAGTTTTAGTACCTATTATCATTTTTCCCTCCCTCGGAAGAAAATCGTGGGCAGATGTGCAAAGAACGCTTGTATTTGTGCGGGTGCCATGGCCATCTGTCTTCCAAAGAGCCCGACGTTGAAGCAGATGAGGGCTAAGGTTAAACCGAGTGCAGAATTGCAAAATGCAGCACAAGCGAATCTTACTCTATAAGAGTCCAAAAGCTGGCAGGGCGAATCCCGCTTTCTTAGCATTCACACGTCGTCTAAATTCGCTCTGGTGTAGGATAATTGCATTTTTGTCTTTATTTGGAGCCTTTCGTAAGAGAAATGAGGTTTGCTCCAACAAGGCAATCGCATGCAAGCAATGACAACCTATGCAATTCATTTTTAACCATAATCTAAAATTAGTACGAAATAGATATTGCGAGGAGTATCGCAAATCTTATAAATATTACACGAAAATAAAATTAGACTTTTAAAATCGGTAACAAGGTTGGCGCGCTAGCCTCTGCAAGCTGATAACTAAACAATACCTGGTTGTGTTGACCAGGCCAGTCAACTAAAGGTGAGATGGCTACTTGCACCGAAAGGTATTTAAATGCTGCATGGATTAAAAGGGAAGTATTGCCGCTAAGATTTAAACTATAAAATTCAACCGTCAGATAAGTTGTACCACATGTGTGATAAAATACATGCAAAGTCTAAGAATTTAAACTTCTCACGCTTTTAGCATCCGCAGGTATTAGATAAAAAAAAAAAAAAAAAAAAAAAAAAAAAAAAAACTAATTTTTTTTTCAACTGGAAAGTTTTTCTTTTTTTTATGCAGCTGGAACACTATCTCTTAGCACGAGTCATTTAAAGCAAGATATACCAGTCATGTCATGTGTATATTCTAAACATGTTATATATATATATATATATATATATATATATATTCATTTACAGAATATTTTGAGGTAGGAGGATTTTCTGTGTGTCGCATCTTTGTATAACATGGTGTTGAACAGACTACACGCACTCACACTCACTCTCTCCTCCCTCTCTCTTTCTCTCTCTCCTAGTCCGCATGTAGAATATGCATAGCGGATAGAGAAGGTATTGTATTCCACTAAAAAATAATTGTCGAGATTTCACTAGAAATACACTTGAGACCCCCTGAATCGAGCAATTTTAGAAACGTGTGTATATGGGGGGTGGGAGCGAAGGATAGCTCAAAAACGAAAAGTCGGTCAAATACCAAATCTGGTATTTAATTTCAATATCTTACAAGGATGCGACACGGGAACTACCCTTTATATGGAATATTTTTTCGAAAATTACTCCGGCAAAATGTAGAACTCGTTAAAACACAGCATTGTGCAAATACATCTTTTTTGAGGAGTTTACAATTTCAGAGATATCCCTTGTTTGTTAGTTGTAAAACATTTAAAACTTTCCTCATAGGGGAATTTGTAAACTCCTGGCCATGCAAATAAACTGATATCATCCACATGGCAACTAGCTTTTAAAAGAGTTTACCATCGCTTTAGTCTAGTGTATTCCTAATTTCCCTTCTACTTATAAGAAAGCAAGTAATAATTTCTGCTAATATTTCTCGATTAGCATGAAGTTTATAGAACAATAAGTTTTTAACGATAATTTGTTACCGAGATGTAGAAGTCATATGAATGGAACACGCAAGAACTTTCCAAGAGTCAGGGATACGGGGAGCCTACGGGGATACAGCAGCCTCAAAGTGTATTTCCAGTGAAATCTCGATATGAAATTTTTGGGTGGAATGCAATATAGCAACAGTCGAGGTAGTATAAAGGAACCTGAGTTGTTATACCAGACATTTGAGAACTATCCTAAACATATGGACATGGGATAAGCCAAACCGAACGATATACGAGGAACACGAAAGGTGGCGACTCCAAAGGAATTGTCTTAGCAGTGCCACTGAACTCTTGCAGCATTTGTGTCTCCGCTTTGTCAGGTCTTCACTTGAATATTTACATCACAAGGTGTAGTTTATACAGCCTTAAATATTACAGAAAAAGGAATCCCCTCAAAAGCGCACGCGTTCTCTCTCTCTCTCTCTCTCTCTCTCTCTCTCTCTCTCTCTCTCTCTCTCTCTCTCTCTCTCTAGAGGAAAAAGGGGTTCGCTTCTTAATTTGTCATCTAAATTTATGTTCCCGGTGGAATTTAGATATGGGTACTTATTTCTTTTGTCTCTAATACGTATGTACAATGAACATGGATAGAGAAGGTGTTGTATTCCACCAAAAACTACTATGCTGAGATTTCATCTAAAATACACGTTTTAGGGTCCTCGGAATCAAAAAAATCTTTAAGGTCCGTGTGTGTGTGTGTGTGTGTGTACCTAACTCAAATGAAAAGTCTGTTAAGTACCAAACATGCCATATGTTAGTATCTGCCAAGGATGTGACTCGGAACATTTCTAGTAAACCCCCCACCCCAAATTATCCTTTACATGGAACATTTGTCTAAAATTTTATTTTCTCAAAAATGGCCCTAGCGATCTTTATTAAAATCGAAGCGTTTATCTTTACTGGGAATAGCCTCTGAAGACCTTTATTCTGGATAAAACTTTGTATAACTGGTAAACCTTAAGAGCTGGACGAAAACTTAACACGCAAAAAAATGAAATCGTTAGAATAGACAATTGTCACACTTTACCGTTTCCCACTTTTTGTTATTTGTTTTAATTTTAAACTACTTACTTTCTCAGACGGGAAGTCGTCTTTCGTTTCATCTCATGTTTTACTCCAGGTCACGTAAAGAGAATCAAATTTAAATTGCCGAACTTGAACCTACCTTGACAATGGTATTATAAAATGAATTGACATCTCTAATAAAGATACAGTGGGAGCGATTTTTGACCACAATCGGTTAAAAAAAAAACAAATTCAATAAGTCGATTCGCAAACTTGCTTCGGGCTCTGCAGTCATTTAAGTATCGTACAATACGCCTTTTCTCTAGTATATTATTTAATAAAACGTTTTTCTCAAATATACATTTTCACACAATGTTCCGAGTCGCGGTTTAAAAATTCCATTATACTCTCCAAAAGTATTCACCGTAGCATTCTACATGACAAAATACACGGCAATATTAGAAGCATTTTAGAAAATGCATAATTTTAAGGATTAAATTTTACCGGCTTATAAAACGTTCAATTTGCTTATAATATTTATTTAAAATGTCTTCGTACAGTTTTGTCTGATACTTTCTTAAATTGACACGCGTGGGATATTTTGATCATATCTAAGATTTACATAAAATATATAAATTATAGATCTTATTTATCCCATTTGAATGTAATTTGGTATATTAAACTAATGTTGATATTGGTGCAATATACCAAATAGTTAATTTTCAGAAAACTCCCTAAAAATGTGGAAGTCCGAAAGTTCAATTGCCAGTGTCACTTAAAATGTTATTGCTGTCAATATTATGCCTCATAGTGCATCTCTGCATTTAGATTTAGACAAATTAGGATACTCGGTAATTAAGGTTCATCGTGTGTTGGAAAATTTTTTCTACCAAATCGTTGATACCACTCCGTTTACTAATCTTGAAAAAGACGACCACACGATACCTCAGGATTACTTGTCTGTCTAATGCTTAGAAACCAAGTAATATAGTTAAATTTTAGCGTAACTTAAACAATAAAACGGGTGTTTAGATTTTAGACATATTCAATTAAGTAGCTTTTAATTAGATGAAGAAACATCCATTTAAACTCCTCAGTAAGGAGGAACCAAAGAACTTCAAGTGGAAAGCCCAGTCGCCCCTCTAAAGGTATAATTGAAAACCATAGAAAAAATATTTCGTAAGCATTGTGTGATTTTTGCCAGGTGTATGTCAACGTTTACTATTTCTAAAACCTTCCTCTCCATTTTGAAATACCAAAAATAGTTTTTATCTTTTGCTCGTGCTCGTGCTAGTGGAGTTTGTTTTTCTCAGCAACAGCTGTCCGCTATCCAGGGTGCTAAAAACTACATTTTTATTAAAGTATTTTTTCATAGCTTGAGGTAATCTGGTTCACATTTCGTCAGAATTTTCGTAATATTTTAAGCCTTTTATTTATTCTTGTCCTCTTTAAGTTTCTTGAAAGTGAAGGCGTGGCCTTCTGGCTCCAATTTGAAGGTTTTCTTAGCAGGTAGATGGCAGTAGAGCCAAAATATTTGGTGCACGATTTGCCTGAGCGCGCCAAAGTTGCCAACACATTGAATACAGGGTTAGTGGAAACGAGAATAAAAACCTTCATTGGTTTAAAAATAGAAGTGATATTCTTGGTTTAGGCAGGGTTTTTCCTTCTGGCACTGATGGATTACCAAAACATTTGGTGGCGTTGCAGCCATGTGCAAGGGAAGCTCTGAAGAAACTGGCATTCCTGCCAAGTCGGCCATAAAACTTGGATATGTATGCAGA
This sequence comes from Hymenopus coronatus, assembly GCA_030762935.1. NCBI lineage: Eukaryota > Metazoa > Arthropoda > Insecta > Mantodea > Hymenopodidae > Hymenopus > Hymenopus coronatus. The sequence goes on from CM060881.1 coordinate 41,296,586, forward strand.
ATGCCCGCGACCTTGGCAACTTACTTGGTTATTGCGCATTTCGGATTTTTTAACCTTTGAAATAAAACCATATTTTTACAGCAGACCTGTTATAGAGTCTTAGATTGTTTGCATGAATTCTGGTATCGAAATCTTGTTACCTCTACGGTGGTTCCAAGAAGTACGTCTTCACTCAAATCTAGCAGCCAAATTAACCGAAAGAAGAATGTAATAATATGCAGAAGTAACAACCAAGTTTTTCAGGAGTTTTAATTGTATTGTACTATTTTGAATGTTTGAAAACTACACATGTTTATGCATTTTTGTGTAGTATTTAAATTATGTTATGTGAATTTAGAAGCAAAAGCGTTGCTAAACTGCAGTCTCTTATTCAGACTACGCCGGTTGGTAGGCAAAACGCTGTGCTAATCCGTCGGCATTTTGCTAGCTATTTAGGAGCGTTATACTTTTTAAGGAACATAAGAAATACACTTTGCATTGTTTATGTTGGTAGTATTTATTTTAAAACATAAGTGAATGAAGTTTTTATTTATTCATTTTATTCTTCATCTCGAGAATTATAGTTAATGGTAGCGACATTAAAAAGTGCATATAGATATTCCGTATAACTTCTAGCAGATTCTTTTTCTCAAGGAATTTAAAATGCATATCTCGTTTAAATATAAAAAGTGAGCAAAATCTGTGGCAAATTATGTATCTAGTTGCACTGGCAATGTTTAGTTTTAATCCTATATACTTCAACAAATAATTACTATTGCAGCAATCATTAACTGTTTGCTGAATGTACCAGGACTGAAGCTAATTGTTGCGATTTAGGTTTACTTTCACTTGAAATTCATTCCAATTACAACTATTTCTGGACAAATATTTACTAATCTTGAGAATTTATGTGAAATGGAAGTGTTACACATTAGGTTTTTGCTTGTACACGGTTGTGAATGACAAGCAGAGTTTGGACTAGGGCGCCAGCGATCGTCTGCCCACTGTTGGGTGTGTTTGCTAGATGACCGGAAGGAGGAAGGTTGTGCTAGGCATAACTAATGTTGAGAGCGCTACTGGCCATAGTCTAACATGACTGTTCAATAGGAATCGAGCCTCCCTTCTATAATTAACTTGCGTTTGTCTTATTAAACTAGTAAATATTATGTCTATTGCTTTACAAGATATGTCATGCCGTAAGATGATGCAATTCCTTCACGGAGCACTTTATTGAAAACTTAAACGCAAAAAAAAAAAAAAAAAACACTCCGAAGACGTGTCTGCGAAGACGTGTCTGCCAGTTAAAACTTAAATACGGCTGGAGAGTGGATATTCTTCTTTGCCCTGGATTATATCCTTCATAGTCTGAGAGCATAAATGTATGTGTGATTTTAAAATAATCAAAAGTAAAATAGCACCAATCTAAAAATTAATAGCATTGCAAGTGATTGAATACCATTGCTGTTGAGAAGACATTGTTTATCCATGGACGATGCATTTCCTATCTGAAATTACTTGCATCAGATACGTCTATTATCTCCTAAATTATTTCGGTGTAGTGTTAACACCCTGATAAGCAAATCCTCGATCTGAACAACTGTTGTAAAGGTAAAAAAGTCGCCGATGTGGCATTCGATGTGTGTGTAAATGAACACTTAAAGAATAAAATCTGTTTGCACACAGGAATACACGAAAACTCCTTGGAGCCGGCAGTGCGGATGGCATTCAGTTACGACCACGGGACCAACGGTTTTACTTCCCTTCAGAAGGAAGTCAAGCTAAGGACTTTCACGCCCGAAAAAAATCCCCTGGGTTTCTACATTTTCCAATGCTTATAATTTTCTCAAATGGGACATCATTCTATTTTTTTACTCTGACCATGCACAAGAACTGAATTTCAATGTCATCGCTTAGCGACCGTCGTTTTAACGTAGTGTATTCTTTTATTTCTCTTGCAACTATAAATAAGTAATAAGCCATTTCTATTAAACTTTATCTTGATTACCATAGAGTAGAAAGAAGAAAATGTTTTTGTAAGAATAGTTTGTTGCAGCATAAGTAGAGAGTCACACGAATTGAACACGCTTGAAATAACTACGTAAAATGCCTTTCGCGGGAATTCAGAAGACCTCGAAACTTCCGGTGGAGCCTCGTTAACAAATTTTTGTGAAGCAAAATGATTAGTCTACTCACCGTAGATTACAGCACAGAAAATAAATTGCATTAGTAATCTAGACTCTGCAGCTTATAGGTTGTTACTGGTAATGTGCGCTATATGTTGAACCGCGAATACTTGCCTAGCATATGATGATATCTTTAAAGTGTATAAGAATAAGTTTTTGTAAGAATAATTGTAGCAGAATGTGTAAAGAAAGTGAAATTGACCCAAAAATTGTGAAAAATTAAAACATATCTTTTCACAATAAAATATGAATTCTAAATTTTTACGAACATAGTTTTTTCTTCTTGGAGCACCTTACTGCCAATTAACTGAAGGTAAATGGACAGGAGCTTACTTGGTAATAGGCATGTTCAACATTAAAACTTGTTTTTTCGCAATTTTTTACCAGCACTTCTCTATGCTCAAAATGCACAATGCAGTCTTTTGCTTTTTTTTTTTTAATGTATATGTTATAGAGCCTCTAAAATGTAATTAAAGTTGTCATATTTTCGAAATATTGTTTTCAAAATTATTAAATTGAAAAATAATTGTTGGAGAGTACCAAACGTTACAATTTTTCTACAACTAAGGGATAATATAAAAATATAGTGGATCTATTTATAAACTTAATTTCTGTAAAAATTTAATTTTAATGTGGATATTTGTAAACGTGCATCACGTGGCTCATTTTTATTAATACAATTTAGAAGTCGTTAAATAACAATGAAAGCTACAATTTTGATTCATGGAAAAAGTATCACTTATTGTATAAGTGCTAGAAATTTCAATAAGGTATCTTGCATACTGTGGATTTTCCAAATTTCACATGTTATCTTAAAATATTCCAAATGTAGGTTTTATTCTAATAAGTGTGCACTGTTTGATAGGTTGGTCACGACATTTTGCAACAAAGAATTTTGAGAAGCGACATTTTGATCATTCTTTTAATATTACATTAGTAATGTCAGGTAATTATAGTTCCAAATGTAGCAAACGTTATACATAGATTTAATGACAAATATATTGCCGGTCATTAGCATGGAATGTTATCGCATCAAAACGTTTCTGAAAAGAATGTCAAATAGAACATGCATGGTTTGCAAAGGTTTGGAGCACATATATGCAGTTAATGACTTACCAAGTAATATACCTACAGAGACCATAATGTTTGCAGATACTACTTTTATATCAAATGGAAAGACCCAGATTAACTAATCAATATAAAGCCATAATGGCTAAAACTTCGGAATGGTTTGAAGCTAATAGTTTATTTTTAAATAAATCCAAGACTATCTCCGTTTTATTCACTTTAAAAAGGATATCAGACTTAGCATTACAGTATCAGACAAGTACTAAATTCTTAGGTGTATATATTGATAACCAACTATCGTGGACCACCCATATTGAATATTTAAAAAAAAAAGAATGTCCAGCATTATATTTTTAATTCGTAATTTGAGAGATTCTATCCCAATTGAATACGTGATAAGTATGTAGTTTGTTTTCCTTGAATCTGTAATAAGAAATTGCGTAATTCTTTGGGGTGGTGCTAACAAAGTAAATGAAATATTTTGTCTTCAAAAGAAAATTATTAGGATAATTAAAAAAAGTTCCTATATAACCCCATGTAGACCCCTATTTATTGAGCTAGGCAATTTTAACTATTTATAATCTTTATATTTTAGATAATTTAGTATATATACATGCTTCTCGTTAGACATATTTTGAGGATGGATATTCATAGTTATAGTACAGGTCCAATGTAAACATTCCACATTATCGATTAACAAAATCTCAGAACAGTTATCAGTACTTAGGTATTAAGTTGTATAATAACTTGCCTGATAGTGTTAAATGTTTAAATATGCAGAATTTTAAGTCCAGGACATATACATGGTTAGTCGAACATCCTTTTTATTCCATACATGAATATTTTAATGATAAATTTTGTGATCTAGTTTTATAATTTTATTATGACAAGGTTAATGTACTGCTTTCAATAGAAGTTGTCAATGCCTGTATAGTGCTTTTAGACAAATAAAATGAAATGAAATATGAATGGCAGTATCATAGAAGCATGAAAACTTCTTGCATGAAGCAAGATCAAGAATTGTCTCTAAAGTGAGATGTATAGATTTCCCACTATAAAACCCAAATAAATCGACCGCAATAGTTTCGCACCTCCCCACACAACAGGAGTGTCTGAAAATGGTCACCCTTGCATCTTATGCTTCCCTCACCTCTCAAAAATATTGCAATCCGTTATTGCATTCTTTGCCTTGTGAAAGTATGCAAGGTAAACACGAATGTATTTTTAATGAGTACTTATTCTCATTGCCAATGTAACATGTTTTATTTTCAGATCCACGAGAGGAAAGTGTTAGCCAAATCGTAGTAAAGGTGGGATCTTCTAACACAGGCTGTTTAAATTGAGGTAGTACCACTTTAAACATGGCAAACTAAGTACACAATTGTTAAATACTCATCTTGTTCCCAAAACCTAAATTTTAATGTTACGCTTACAAATATAACCTTTGATGGATTGTACTGTCCACATTCGCTATTTAATAGACTAATTTTATAATGTAACAGCAGAGCTTTTTCTTGCATAACTAAATAGCAGTGATCTAAATTTTCCGGTCTTCCTCCATGGTCTAGAGGCAAGATGAGTGCCTCTCGTTCCCAAGGTCGCGGGTTCAAATCCTGCGGAGGGCGATGAATTTCTTTTTGGGGTAGGGCCGTAAAATACTTACCAAGGGAAATAAAACCTGAAGTTCCGTGTCGTAGATAGATCCTCTGAGCAAAATTAAGGATCTCTCACGCCCATTGTTGAATGAAACGCTAAAATCTACAGCAGTTAAAGAGCGTCCATAAATAAAGTTTTAATTTTCTAGATTTTCAATTTGGCTACAAGAACAGTGTTTATTATACTAGCCCAATTTAAATTGAAAATCGAGAATATAAGCTTTTTTCACTTTAATTTTTATATAATCTGGAAGTCTCTTGGTGTTATAATAGAATCGAAATACATAATTAGTGATCATTATTCTAACAATATATGGAGAGTTAAAACAAGTTTTAAAAATGAAACATTTTAGCACTATTGGTGTTAACGGAAGTGAGAGCACTTGTATTGTAAATGGAATATCTTTAGACATTCTAAAACTGCTTACGCAGTTTGTGTGTGTGTGTGTGTGTGTGTGTGTGTGTGTGTGTGTGTGTGTGTCCTCAGCTCCAGTTCTGTGGAAACTGAGCAATTCCTGGTGCCATCTTAATTACTATTTTAGCTAACCCCCACATAAAATGAATAGTAAATCACTTGACAATGATTTACTATTAATGATACAACATAAACTACATTACAGCAACAACTTTTAGATGTTTATATTTAAGATACTTACATGCTATTAAAATCTGATCGCTATGTGACAAATTGAAATTCGGTTCTCTCTGCATAGCTAGGAGTTGAACAGAACCCCGGTTGAGAGAAGTAAAAGTATTGGAAATGGTTACCTCAAAACAAAAAAACGCATATGAGAAGTTGTTTTAACAAGATGTAAATGATTTCTTTTGCAAATATTCTTAATATCTCTTACAGTTTGCTAGTTATGCAAAAGTATCCAGGATGTAGAGGGCTTCAGAAACTATTCCCAGAAAACTCGAGATATACTTGTGTGACAAAAATATCTTAAACATATGGTATTTTAATTCAAAATTGTTGAGCCATCTTTGAGAAAATGGAGTTTAGAAAATTGTCATGTAAAGTAGTTGGGGGTGAGGGATTTTCCTGAATCTTTAGTTTAAAAGAAGACATCTTAAATACCAAGTTTTTGTTTTTGAGTTAATGCTATACACGCACAACTTTTTGAAGTTTTTTTCGGTAGACCTCGAGACATATTTCCAGAAATATCGACATTGAATTTTTGGATTAAGTATGCACATAGTAGGTACGTAATACAGTAAAAATGAATCTAAAGTTTTATTTCAATTTTTTTCCTAGTATAAGCCATTCAATGATATCAAGTTCGCATGATTTGGGTTATAAATTTTCAATAATTTTGGTCCATTTTTAGGGACTGTTGTTGCTATTGTTTCTGGCTGTGGCTTGGAAATTTGGAAAATGAAGGCCAGTTTAAAGCATTCTGCTTTTAAAAATTGACTATCGATTGGGTTTCCTGTATCCTTCTTTTACTTACAATGAACTTCTGCAATTAAAATATTTTTTGCAAAGGTTTCTCTTAATATTAAATAGATATAAGAAAAGCGATTTTGTAATAATTAGTAGAAATTATAAAAATAAGAGTTGGTAGAGAAAATGATGTGAATGTAACATAACGGGAGTTTTTTATTTATTTCCGGAAACAATTTTAGTATTGGGGTGGGGGGGATTCGAGGATTTGTGAAGCAAGTATCGTATACCTCTACGACGTCAGAAAGAAATGACCATGAAACAAAACACCAACGACCTTGCCAAAAACAAGGAAGGAAGCGGATGCAACCCATTGATGTTTGTAGTAGTGTCAGCGGTTGAGAAATGGCTTTTGTTACGTGATGATTGAGGATCTGCAACGGTCGAGTTGCGGAGCCACGCCCGTATCTCTTCAAGGAAACTGAGCGAACGAGGGGTAAGTGTCTCGATGTTCCTGGTGGTGGGAATCTTGCCGGATCGACGGAGGTCAGGAATGTCGCCAGACCGTCCCTCCGACCTAATGTGTAACGCGATCTTTGGATTTGGCAACCTCTGAACAGCCAATCAGAGGGTATTACGCCTTGGGAGGGAATTTTCTTGTAGGTGGTAATATATAAAGACAAGTTGGTTGCCGTGATGCATGTAGTGTTCGGTGATAGTTCTGCAAACTACGGGTGCCTTCTGGACAAGATTCATGGATCCCGTGGTACGTGTGTGAACAGGGATGAAAACGGAAATAACGATAGCGATCTATTTTTAATTTATTAAATATTATTATTAAAGGCTGTTATCAACAGTTTCGAAACTGTTTAAAGTTTGAGACTAAAACACATCCGTAGGAGAGGTTAAACATTTAGCATAGTCAACATGGTATTTTGATTTTAATTTTTAGGTTTTGCTAAAATTTATATTTTGATGATCCTGCTCTTTATGATAGTGTTTTGACACTACGATTACCTTTTAATTATTTATGAATAATTTTAGATTTTCTTTGCGCTGCTTTCATGGTTATACTTTTTCTTAAATAGGGCATTATATTAGAAAGACTAGTGCATTGACTTACTGTTTCTGTGCAGCAATTTAAATAAAATATACTGTCTAACTAGTTCACACAGATCTGGAAAGTTGAAGGTTATGGAAAGTCTGGGAAATCAAAATTTCTTTGTGAAAGTTGGGGAAATAGATTTCGGTTGGCACCAGTGTTGGGGATTTCAACTGTAGTGCTCTAAAAATTATGCAACAGTGAGTAATGTAAATTAGTATTGTGATGATTGCTCAGTAATGTGTGTGTGTGTGTGTGTGTGTGTGTGTGTGTGTGTGTGTTCCATGCATAAATATATGTACCTAATATTTATGCATGGAATGGTATACTGTAAACAGCCTTAATGCGTAACATTCTAATTTTTCTTGTTTCCCTCATCAGTCATTCACTTTTAATCCGAGAAAGTCAGGGAAAGTAATATAAAAATGTGTGTGAACCGTTTAAAACTAAAATTTCATAATTTTCATTACTAGTTCATGTTCGAGGTAGATTTTAGAAAACTTGCGTACTGCTTAGCTAATGGTTCACGATATGGTTAAATTTAGAACTTAAAATTCTGTTCTATAGGAACTTCAAATAACATTTCTTCATAAAGATACTGCTGAAATAATTAGTTGCAAAAAACAAAATAGATCGGCATTTTTACCTTCTCTAGTATGTATCTACAATCTGTGTTGTAGATAGAGGGGGTACTGTGCTCCACCCAAAAATTCGATGTCTAGATTTTACCGAAAATGCACGTTTTGAGACTCACTGAATTAAAAAAAAATAGAAGTGTGTTTGTGGGGGGGGGGGCAGCTTAGCTCAAAAAACGAGTACCAAATTTAGTATTTTAAGTTCAGTATATTCAAAGTATGCGACACAGTTGGAACATTTTTTTCGAGCATTTCGATTTTCTCAAAACGGTTCTAATGATTTTGATTAAAATGTCATTCACTTTTAAATCACGACAAACGAAATGCGTGTATTGAATTTTCTGGGAATAGCCTCTGAAGACCTTCATTCTGGATGATTACACATAATCGTAAACCTAAGAAATAGTTACTATACAAAAAAATCTCATTAAAACGCATAATTTGTTATATTGTTTTGTTTATGGAATGGCCGTTTCTGAGATATTTCTTGTTGGTTTCATGATGGTTGCTCAGGCTCATTTCATAAATTATATTAAATGGTAGAATTATTTCACCTATGTTCGTGTATACTCAATGTAACTTTAATTGTAAACTAAACATAGTTAAAAATTTGCTGTTTTGTTCTGTCTATTTCGAAAGGGTGAAATATCCTCTCAACTTAAATATAACAAACTCTCCTCAGGACATAAACTCCTAAGTGGGAAGTACAAATTCATGCTGTTTAGAGCGTTAAATTTCCTGATTAAGAATTAGGAGTGAACAAATAACTATTAATTCTCGAAAGAGTATACAAAGTATACTTTTTTAAGCACTGAAGGATAGTTATCAGGCATGTGGTCCTGCCGGTTAAGGGGTTTTTCTTCCATTGTGATGCGATTTAACAAATTCTTGCAGTTTTAATACATATTTCTCCAAATTTCAGTAAGCTATGTGATTATTTTAAGGTTTTGGATTCCGGGGAAGAGCTTCAGAAATAATTTTCAGAAAATACCGACAAGGAATTGATAGTACCGGGGTTTTGTTATAGCTTAAGATTTTGAATTGTATCAGCACATATAAACTGTTTCCCTGCAGCAATTTTTAGAGCCGTGCCAGATTATTTCTTTTTTCAGATAAACTCTCCCGTTTGTTTTTGTTTTTTAATGGAAATGTTTTTATACATTAATACCTATACTACCGATTAAATCCGGGACAGTTGTTTCCTTCGTTCTCATTAGAAACGCTTTGAAGAAAATTAGAATATTGCAATACAAGCTTGTAATGTATATTATGAGGACCTCGCTTTAAATTGCACATCACGTGCTTGTTAGTAATGCATTCAGTGGTTTATGGATAAAAAAAGTAAAATGCTTTAAGAATAATTTTCAAAATAGCTACGAAATTATGGTGATAGAAAGCTGTGAAACACATCAGATATGTTAAGGTTTAGCGCAAACAATTTCAAACGAGGTTAGATTAGCATTAATGTTTTTATTTTTTCTTAACTAGTTCATTTTATTGTCAAATAACAATTTGGTATTTGCTTTTGCTCTAAAGACTAAGGACCATGTGCATGAGAGGGAAAGGGTGTGTGCCCTCCGCTTAAGTAGGACGACTTAATATGCGTGTTATTGCAGATGAGCCTAATTTAATTCTAGAAAACATTTTAATACAAACTCCAAATTTAACTTTAAAATTCGTCCCCATAATATGGCGCCACTTAGGCGTCAAAATTACAGTGAACTTCATTAAGAAATAAACTGCGAACTTAAGTGTCAGTATTTTAGTCATTTTTTAGTAACCAAGCTGCAAGAAATCGCTTCGGGTTTCATGAAATTATGAACGAAATTTAAATAGGTCAGTATTGACTTGCACTTGCGTGGTAGTCTGGTAAAAGTCTCGTGTAACAATGGAAGGCACCAAACCGACGACTGAGTAAATCGACCCCAGTATGGAACTTAGTGAAACAAGTTAGTTTCCTTATATTACAGAGAAATTTGTAGTTATAAAGTTAAATATTTTTTCAGTTAATTCAAGGATGTATTTTAACTCGAGAGCAATAATACTTTCACTAGCCGTTCTTAGTTTGTTTTTGGGTGGAGGAAACATCTGTCCGATCCCCCCCCCCCCACCTTCCGCTCCAAAGTTCTATATCGTGAGTATTGTTTGAAATCGTGTTTCAAATATGTACAGCAGTCCAGAAAAGTATATGCAAATGGCATTTCTTTAAATGTCTCACGAAATAGTCATTAAATGTTAAAATAAAACTTCTACATTGCAAGAAGCAACTGTCCAAAAAGATAAGATTGGTTTTGCTTAAAAATTGTCCTTTTCTTTAATAAAATGTTCTAATTATAGCCTACAAATTGCTTTATAGCTGAACAGTTCTCTATATGGGAACTAGTTTAAACAGAAAATCTAAGCATACAAAATTGGGGGGGGGTGCCAAATTGTGCCATCTTTAAGGGTCTATCACAGTGTTAAAACAAAATTAGGTCTTTAGAGACTTAAGGTAAGTTTTGTTTTTCACTTCAACGTAAGTTTTTTGAAGGTCTAAATAACATAGATTGGTATATTTTTAATGCAAAATGGTAAACCTTTACGAGAGCAGAAACGTTTCCGAAGTTGAGTTGGCGTGAACAAACGTTATGGAAAATATATTTATTAAATTTAATGCAGAACACCTGGTAAGGGGGGAAAAACAATATCTTAAGAAAAACTAGTAACTAAATCTTGTTTTAAATTAAATACAGGACAACTTGATTTAATGCTATTAACTATATGTTTCGCAAGGAGTCTTCGAAGTACTATCAATGTTTTGTTTCAATCTTGATAAACATTGACATCTTCAATCCACATTGAAGCTGTTAACTTCACTCAGAGCAGCCATTTGTTTTCCCCCTTAGCAACAGTTGATTACTGTTCCAGACTCTATGCATTATGAAGGACTCGTTGACAAGACTGTCATGATTTCAGTATCGTATCATGTCCACCTAAAAAAAAAAAAAAAAAAAAAAAAAAAAAAAAAAAAAAAAAAAAAAAAATCTATAACAAAACGTTCAGCATGAAACGCATACTTCTGAATGCATAACACTTTTCCAAGTTATCGTCTGTTGGAAATATTTTACTATCCGTTGCCTTAAAGGACAAACATTTCTAAAATAGAAAATAAAATCTGATATTCAGTGCTATAGTTTATAGCTTTGTTCAAACTTGTTATTACTAGAGTCGAAAGATCTTGCCTTCATAGAATGGTTGGGTGTTCGAAATTATGAAATAATGAATACTTCCGCGTTTAAGTCGAGCTGGGTGTCTCTCGACTGAAGGGTAAAGCTACCATTTCACACCGGAAGTGCACAGCTGGGGTGTGGAGTCTCTTGCCGCATAAACAGCGTTGGTATGTGTCGGTCAGCGGAAGAGGGGTAGGCTAACGGTGCCTTTTCATGCACATGGAGTACTCCAATGAATAGTTGTTTAAACGTTTTCTGAAATGAACCATTTTCAGGCTTAGTTCTTTGATTTTGATGTGATTTTACAGCAAATTAAAAAAATTTAACCAGCGATTTTCGACATTTTAATTAATTTAATATAAATTAAAAAAAAAAAAGCAGTACTTTTTGAGGCAGTCTCCAAATATATTTATCCACTGCTTACGAATGAGATCGCCCGGAGCTTTAACACGATATAAAAGAAAGGCATTTTCCAGATAATTACTACCTAATATACAGGGGAATCAGAATCGTCTGACTTGATTCAGCTTTATTGGAATCCTTCATACAGGAAATGTATACCCATTAGTTGAGTGCAAATGGCCGCGCTGCATATTTCTGAAAATACAAGATTTTGGGTGCCCTGAATCCAAAATCATTTTTAGAAAAATGTGTGAATAACAACTCAAATGAAAAGTCGGTTAAATACTAAACTTTATAATTAAAATCAGGATCTTCACGATACGAAGATTTTGAAGAAAATCCACTCAATGCACACTACCTTTTCATGGAAAAAATGGTATTTTCTCGAAAATAGCTAACGATTTGTATTTTAATGCCGTATATTCAAGATACTTTCATAATGAATAAAATGCATACTTTGATTTGTCTGAAAATAGCCTCTGAAGACCTTCATACTGGATGACTTTTGCATAACTCAGAATCGTAGGAGACAAAAACTTGCTATATACAAAATGTAGATCTAGTTATTTTAATCTAATTTGTCTTAGTTTTTGCAGTGCTAACCATTTCCGATACTATTCAATACTATTCAATTAACAGTCTCAATTTTATAGTACTTAAACTTTTCTCAAACGAGAAGTCCGTATCAGTTTCATATTCATTAAAGAGAACCGAATTTCAATAACAAACGCATAGTGACAGCTTTTACTTTTTTTTCCCTTCCTTCGTTTATACCCCGCCTTTAACTGCATTGTGCTAGGCGGTATTCACCTTTGGAACGTATTGCTCCTTGACTTCATATTTATAATTTGTCATTAGATCATACACATTCACTCTTTCATACTTCCAGGCTCTGGGAAGAATAAGGAATATTCTTGGCTATAGAAAACTGCCCACCTCCCAGCCGGAAACCGAACCCGGGACCCTGCGCACAGTTGATATCGGTTATCGACTGAGCTACAGGGCCAGTCTTTAAGCGATTTGATACGCTTTAGCCTAATGTTTTTTCTTATTTCCCTTCTACTTATAAGGGACCAAGTATTAAGACCATTTATCTTGATTAGTATGGAGTAGATAGGCTTTTTATGACTTAAATGACGGTCTAAATTATACTTAGAAATTATATAACTAAACCTTATTTGTTCAGTGGTAAAAATACAATAACTCATATTTCGACGATACAAACTCAAAATATAGTATTCTGCAAAGGCAGTGCCATGCTAATTTAGAAATATTGACTGCAGCTGCGTTGCGGACCTCCGTATACAGGTTATTACTGTTCTCTACATATTATGGAACACACCAATTTTATTGGTATGTGGAGAGTTGACACTGATATGGATCTTTTCTCCGTTGTTTAGAGCGGAAACGTTATCTTAAGTACATAGTTTTTGGTTCAGGGAAGGAAGTTTTCCTTCTAGCTCCTGAACAAATAAGATCTGGTAGCAAGTGTTTGCTCAGAGATGTATTGTTAAGACAGGATGAATCATTGTCAACAGGATGGCGACTCCAACTAGTCACTGTTCGATAAGCACGTCTACCTTTGAACTCATAGCTGTTTGTGTTGCCATAGCAAAACAAAATCCATGATTTGGTTTAGTTCCAAGGAGTTAAGCACTTAACAAGAATTGTGGTTCTGTAGACTCTTTCCTTAAGAGGGGTAGACAATTCACATGACCGTCTACCTCTCCCCACTCTTAAACTATTCTTACAAATGTTTGTTCTTCTGTATGTATTCTTCATGTTAATCGAGATAAACGTTGTACAGATGGTATTAATATTTCTTTGTACAATGGGAATACAAAGGCCTAAGCTACAGTAAAATCTTTTAAAGAGTTGGTTGTTAGTGATGGCTTCAAAATTATCATATCTTTGCATGGTTGAGAGAAAAAATAGCGATCTCCTATCTGAGAAAATTATAAATTTCTGAAAATTCAATTTGAATTTTGAATCGCCATGCAAAGGCGTTTATCAAACACATCAGCAAGGGCACTGGTCTCTAGTATTAAATATTACCCAAGATGTAAAATTTGACAAACATTACCAATTAGGTTCTTTTCACATTTTTATACCTTGTGCTGTGATCATTTTCTTAACATCGACCATTTTTAAGCGTTCGTCCTTTCGTAGTTAGCACTATGCAAAATATTCCGCGTACTATGGTTTTAAGATTCATGCCTGAAATTTCCAGAAAATTAAATCAGTCATCCGCTTCCATTAAAATATTCTCCATTCGTAATATAGCTTTCGATTACGCATACCAATACGCGTATCTTGTTCCATAAAACTAAAATCAAGCCTTGTAAAGAATGTATTTTATACTACATCAAGTGATCAATTCAAATAAACTGACAACGCGCCACTTGATTTGCTTTTGCATTCTTCCTTTAGTTAAATCTCATTAACTTCTCCGATTAAATATAGATGAAATAGTAATTATTATTCAAATGTTACGAGGATGTCTGAAAGTGCACCACTCTGTTAAAATCGTAGACTTATCGATCAGCAACAGGCGAGCTGCGATGATGAGAAATTTGGTGTAGTTGTGCTCGGGAAGTTTACTTAGTGTGTGTATGCGTCAGCACTTGGAACAAGTGGATGATACAGCGCAGAATAATGTGGCTTCTGCCATAGTGCCCCCCCCCCCCTATGGAAGCCTAAACTAAAGATAGTCGCAAGTACTCTTAAGGCCACAATCCTTTAATGGGCATGTTTAACGACATATTTGTGTGAGGAATAGTAGTACTGCATTTGATTAAACTACTAGATACAATATCTCAGAAGTAATATTTTTGGAGACTGAATAAACAAGGAAAACTTGCCTGCATTTGTAAAAAGTGTAGCCCGAATCACAAAGCAAGTTAATATATTGCGATTAAATGAGATATGAGCACTGTATACTATTTTTGGATGATAGTAATTTTTACGCGAATTAAAAAAGCAGTTTCAAGGTCTAGCGCGCTAGCCTCTGCGGACTGGTAATCCTCGTAGTTGAGTCAGTCAATTGAAGGCGGGATGGCTGCTTGTAAGTAATATTCAATTCTACACGATTTAAATCATCAAATGCTAACAAATAAAGGAGAATAAATATAGTGATAGTTAAATTCTATAGTTCAACTATCTAATATGATTATATTTGTAAAACACACGGATTGCAAGACTTGAAACTTCCTGCCCATGTTATGAGCGGAAAATGTATAAAAGCAGGACCGTAGAAAAAGTGTTTAAAAATAGAGGATTCATATAAAAAGAGAAAATTCCTAGTTTTTATATGCCAATAACATTTGTTTTGGCGATTTTCAAGAGTTCTTCACTTGAGTTGCAATTTTTAGAGTATTCAGCAAAATGTTAAAAGTTTAACGTTTATACGCTTTCCAAAATTAACTTAATATACTTGTACGTAGTGAAGTAAATTTGATTGTATAATATCTGTTATTTTTATAAAAGGAGGTTAGATGGAATAGTAGAAAATATTGGAAGTCTTGGCTATTTTTTTTTTCAACTATTTCGATGGCATTCTTAGGTATTACACAAAAAATAAATAAAACCTTACGTAACTTGGAAACTCGTGCAATTAAAAAAAAAAAAACTAAAAGTAGTGAAAATCTTCAGGATGTTTGGTATGATCGTTTCCTTGTACATATTAAACAAGCTTTCTCCGTTATTTTGGTTGCTGAAATTTTAAGTAATGTTCAAATACTTATTCACAAGTTTCAACGATTCGTAGGATGCAAAGCAAAAACACTTTAAATTCAGATTGAAAGGAAATATTTTTAAACTTCTTCAGCTTTAAAAATCTTAAATTCACATAACTGTATACTATAGTTTATTTATAGCTTCTACAACTGTTCTTGCAAAATTTGAGTTTACGAGATAGAGAGCATTTGTTTCATTGCATATTTCGTTTTTGGTACAACGGTAGGGGGGGGCAGGGGATCGAAAAGATAGTCCAGGTCACTGTTTCCGTAATATAGCGAGTAACAGCTTAATGATACAAATTTTGTGATCTGAATATCTTAAATGTGGCATTTTAATCATATGGAGGAAATAAAAGTAAAACTTTCTCCGTGTATACAGTGGTTTGGGGCGAGAGGATTTTATTAAAGATCTTCGTTTTGCATCTTTGATAATGCTGAACCTAAGTTTAGTTATTATCGGACTTAACAATTTTGAGTTGTGCTGTTCAAACACATACAAACCCTAAACAATTTATATGAAATATTATGGAATTTTTGGGTGGAGTAAAATATTTTCTACCTGCTATGTGCGTGGTATAGAAAGATGCTGTGCGAGGTTATTCCCATAATAGGGGGAAATAATTATTTTTCAGGTCAGAATTTATTTAGAAATTGTTTTATGGCCAAATTTAGACGCAAGTCTGCTCATTGAATCGAAAATATACCGAGCCGAGACTTTCTTATTGTTCAATTCAGGAAGCTAAAACTTTACAAATACATTCAGCAAACACCTTACTATATACCCAAATTTAGTAATAGCATCAATAAAATATGCAGTTAAAGTTTAAAGATTTAAATGTGCTGCATTATTGGTGGTTTAAAAAGTTTCCACTTAAATTGAGTTGCTAAAGCAGATTCAATTAGGTTACACGTTAAGATTATATTAACAAATAATACTAATGCTTCAAATCTCAATAGAACATTAATTTTCCAATTGTGATGTTCTCTTAGGACATTTGTCCTGACCTAATGGAACTATTTCAAAATTCCTTTAGTGGTAGAAAACGTTAGCGATAGTAAATAGCCGAATTTATGGAAAAAAAAAAAAGTCTGCTTCTTTTAAGGGTATGAAGATAGTATTTTTCGAATTTCATCCTATTTGGTTATATACCAATGTTGTGGATGTAGCCCGAATAATTTCCTGCAAGTCGATTCAACTTGGAATATATGAGATTGTAATCGATAATGCAAAATATTTAAATTCTGTGGTACTGCTTTCTCAAGGATGATGTGTGTAACCGAGAAGCTGCATATCCTTCATGCACGAGTTGCCTTGAGCAAAAGGGAAGAAGTGACGTCACCGTCTTGGCAATGGGGAGACTCGGGTTACCGGATCGGGCGGGGGTTCGATTTCCGGGACAGACGATGGGTAAAAGCGGTTTGGTTACCTCGCCTCGATGTTAGCATTACACGGTTGGAGTTGACTTGCCGACCAAGCGAATCAAGCAGCTCTTGGGCGTGTTCGCAAACCAGCTCTACTGTTAAAATACGCCCTCCAAATTGTTTTTTGCCACCCCACTCACTAGCCAAAACGCTAAAAATATTATGTATTTCATCCTTATGACTTCATCTATTCTGCAACAAACTGCTCTTATAGAAGTTATCCTTTCTATCTACTTCATGCTAATCAAGATAATTAGCACAAATTTTCACTGCAGATTTTCTCATGGGTTCAAAGGAAGTAAAAAATACACTAGGCTAAAGCAATAGTGAAATATTTTAATATCGGTCGCTGTATGATGGAATTGAATGACCATAATGGAAATGGAAAAACGAATCAAGATTTCCCATTTGAGAAACGTGTAAGTATTGGAAAATGTAAACCAATAACAAGGAATATCATTGAAACAGTTAACTAAAAAAACTATGCCAAATTATGTGCTTGAACGAAGTACAGATTTTTATTTTGTGAGGTAAGTGTTCGTCTCTTATAGTTTGCTATTTATACAAAAGCTATCCAGAATTAAAAGAATTTTAGAGGCAATTCCCAGAAAATTTAAGACAAACATTTCATTAGTGATTTGACATAATTTAATCAAACTCGTTAAGAGCCATTTTAAGAAGGTCAACATTTTCGGAAATGTTGATGTAACGGATAGTTTGGTTTGGGAGATTTTCTTAAATATTCGTCTCATTCTTAGAAGATGCTAAGCTTAAATATCAAATTCGGTATATAAGGGACTCTCCGTTTTAATGTTGTGATGTTATCGCATAATGTAAAAGGATCTTTTTCTAAAAACATTTTATTTTAATTCGGGAGACCCCCAGAACTTGCATTTCCAGTGATATTTCGGTGTACAGTTTTTGGGTGGAATGTAATACCTTTTACTTACTAGGTACGTGGTAGACAAAGTTAAAATAGCCCAGTTCGTGAGATTTAGGTATCTAGACGTACCTACTAATGGCAGGCAGAATCGTTAAATTTAAATATTCATAGGTTCATAAAGTTCTCACTTTTCATGGCCATTACCATTAAACGAGGGATTCTACAAACCACTCCTAAAACCGATATTAGACGTAGCAGTATTACCTCAACCATAGCGTATATACGCTTTTCGGGATTAAGAATGTATTTACTACCTCTTCTTATTACACGTGCACGCAAAACTCGGTTATCCTTTTGATAGTGTCTCAGTCGTTGTATTAATCTACGGTTTTGCAACCCAGAACCTATTGAATTAGAATAAAACATAAATGTCTTCCATGTAAGTCTTTGGAAAAAAAATTGTGTGTAATTTAATGAGGTGTATGTTCCAAATGTGCTGTTTGCCGGGAAGCGATGCAGCACATTTTGAAACTTTTCATACAACTATGCTACAACAATAATGCTCAGTCAGCTTTAATCAACAATAAAAATTCGGATTGCCAAGACTACAGAAAAATGCTGGAGGTTAACTCCGTAGATGACAACGATTCTAGAATTGTTTCATTCACATGTTTTATGTATTTACTTCACTGATGTACCTGTACCAACCAGAACTATTATTTGTCACTCAAATGTGGATAGCAAGATAGTGGGTAGAGAAGGTATTGCATTGTGTCAAAAACATGGTTACTGAGATTTCACCGGAAATGCATGTTTTGAGAATCTCTAATAAGGTTTTAGAAAAATGTCTCGGTTGTATGCAAACAGCATAACTCGAAAACTAAAATTTGATGGAAACACCAAACTTGCCATTTAAGTTTCTTCCAAGGATGCGATACGGGATTTTTAAGAAAATCCCCCACCCAAAACTAGAATACTTTTCGAAATTTTCGATTTTCTTAAATGGCTCTTGACGATTTTGGTTAAAATGCCGTATATTGCAACATATTTAAACATTTACATGGTAAATAAAGTGCACATTTTGAATTTCTTGGGAGTAGCCCCTGAAGTCCTCTTTCTCTTTCGCATAATTAGTAGACAAAACTTGCTAAAGCAATTCTCGTTAAAACGTATAATTTATCATAGCTTTTGTAGAGCTAAGTTTTCGGTATCATCTCTTTTATTGGTTTAAATTTTGAAATATTTTTACTTTCTCTACACGTACTATGTACATAGTGTATAGGGAAGATATTGTAATGCACCCAAAAATTCGATTCCGAGATTTCACCAAAAATACATGTTTTGGGTCCCCCTGAATCCAAAAATAGCATTTTTGGAAAAATAGCTATGTGTGTGTGTGTGTGTGTGTGTGTGTGTGTGTGTGTGTGTGTGTGTGTGTGCAGCATAGCTCAAAAACGAAGAGACCGTTAAATACCAAACTTTATATTTAAGTTTGGTGTCTTCCAAGAATGCGACACGGGGATTTTCAAGAAAATCCCCCCCACCCCCAACTAGCCTTTACATGGAACTTTTTTCGAAAATTTTGATTTTCTCAAAAATGGCTCTAACGATTTTGATTAAAATATTGTATAGCAAAGATATTTACCTGATAAATAATATGTATATCTTGAATTTTCTGGGAATAGCCTCTGAAGACTATTTTATCCTGAAAAAATTTTGCATAACTGCTAAACCATAAGAGATGGACAAAAACTTAACACACAAAGAATGTAGAGCACATTAAAACACACAATTTGTTATATAATTTTTTTTTTCGAGGAGTTGATCGTTTTTGAGATATTCCTTGCTTTTGGTTTCAGCTTTGAAAAACTTGTACTTTTCTCATACAGGAATTTGTCAACTCGTGTCCATACATACAAACAAAGGAACTTCAGTCACCTAGTAACCAGCTTTTGACTTAACTTTAACGTATGATACTCCCATATTTCGCTTCTACTTACAAGGAAGCAAAGAATAAGACTATTTCTACTATTTTTTTCTCCATTAGCTAGAAGTAAATAGAAGAATTTTACTAACAATTTGTTACACAGAAGTAGAGAGTAATGTGAATGGAACACATCAGATTTTTTTTTCAAACGGGAAGTACTCGTCAGTTTCATACGTTTTATTGCTGAACATGAAAAGAGAACCGAATTTAAATGTCAATCGCATAGCGACAGTTTTTAAAATGTTACTGTCGCTTTAGCCTATTTTAGTCTCTTTTATTTCCCTTCTGCTTATCTCGATAGCATGATGTGGGTAAAATAATCTTTTGTAAAAATAGTTTGCAGAACAGAATCGTGTGAATGGAACACATCCGATGTTTTCTTTTTCTTTGATCTATGAATTCCTGATTATTTATTTTATTCTATAACGGTGAATGTATTATGCATAAAGTATCTGGGCATGAGCAAGACATTTTGCTCAGTCCCTTTGGCGCTGAAAATGAATTAGTGGAAGTACACCTCCTTTAAAATTTATGGAATGTTTGCCAAGTTGGGCAAAGTTACATAAGCAAAAGAAAGCTGTGTGTGTGTGTGTGTGTGTGTGTGTGTGTGTGTGTGTGTGTGTGTGTGTGTTTTTTTTCGCGGCACTTCAACACCCTCTTGACAAGTCCCACAAGTGTTGGGGGTTCATCGCGAGTGAAATTTGCGTACGCAAGTTGATCCTTCGTTTACGTTAAATGAGACGCGGAGTAAATGAAGCGCTGTATTTTATAAGGCGAAGTGACAGGTTTGATATAAAACTGCGAAGAGGCTTCTAGAACACTCTTACAGCAGTTTAGTCGGCTTTTATGAGCGCTCCTCGACGGCGTTTACGACTGCTAAGGGGAGCTGCACCGCCTTCTGAAGTGTCATCAAAGAGACCGCCCGATGGATTTCCTGCCCCTTCCTAACGTATTTACGGACTTCTTATAGCAGCTAGTATGAAATCTACCGGTAAATATCGCAAAATTTATTGCCTGTAAGTACGCCGTTATACTGGGTTGTAGAGCCTTGCGTTTAGTTTATGCTTACTCCAAATGAAATGGATGCGCACGAAGTTCTTCCAACATACCTGTATAAGAGAGTTTATAAAACAGGCACCCACACTTTAATCTACAACGTCTTTCAAAACTCGCTACAAATTTTAAAATTTATAAATATTATAAGAGTGTAAGAAACCAAAGACCATTTTGGGCAAACGTGAGGTTTGATTTTTACGGAACTAGTTCACCTTTGTTTTTGCAACGCCGTGTACAGCATTTTACAGGTGATATCTTGGGATTGGTTAGATAGGTAGTCAGACTGAAAAATTCAATGCCATAGCCAGGATTTGAACTATGGATATCCCGGTCTCAGCCGGTCGCTCTATCACTGAGCCACCATGGCATCATGCCGGCGACCGCGCCGTGGCCGAGTGGTTAGACCACTCACCTCTCACCTAGACGGCCTGGGTTCGATCCCAAGCGACCGCATGAGATTTGTGTTGGACAAAGCGGCGCTGGGGCGGGTTTTCTCCGGGTACTCCTGTTTCCCCCGCCATCTCATTCCACCGGTGCTCCATCATTCATGTATCATCAGTTTCACCGCCTACGGTGCCATAAGTAGTTAAAATGGGCGTTAAACACTACAAAAAAAAAAAAAAAACATGCCGGTGCTGCATTAAATTTCTCAACTGACTCGCATATTTCCCGGTAAACCATAAGGTGATATCAAATTATTTTGAAATGCCATACCCCAATGACGACTTACAATGTCGTAAGTACTTTAAATCCCAGGATTCATAGTTTAGTCAACTATTATTGTCAATTTGTATTGATTTGGTTTTTCTTACAAGCCGTGTGTAGGACAGGAGTTGCATAGGTAGTGAGACTGAAAAAAGCAATGCAATGCTATAGCGGGGATTTGAACCACGGATCTCCCTATCACTAAATGTTCTTTTACACACGGCTTGTGTGAAAAAAAAAATTAAATCAATATCTTGGGATTGCGGGGTAGCATTTTGGTTACTTTCTCTAGCGCATATGTACAACAAACAAGTAGGTAGAGAAGGTATTGTATTCCACTCAATTATTCGATACCGAGATTTCACTGCAAATTTTTGAAATCCCCTGAATAAAAAAATAGAAAAAGGTCAGTGTCTGTGGATAGCGTAAACCAAAACGAAAAGTCCCTTAAATACCAAACTTGGTATTTAAATGTAGTACATTTCAAGGATGCGACACCAAGATTTTCAAGAAAACCTTCCACCCTAAACTATTCTTTACATGGCAAATGTTTCGAAAATATTTATTTTCTCAAATAGCTCTAACGATTTTTATTAGAATAGTACATCTTAGTTTTCTGAGAATAGTCTATGAAGTCCTCTTCTCTCTGAATGACTTAAGCAATAACTGGCAAACTATAAGAGAGAAGCAAACTTACTGCATGTAGATCTCGTCAAAACACACAGTTTGTCATCTATGTAGGGAATTTCCTAAAATTGTCGTATTTAAAATTTAATTAGCTTCGTTTTTTAGTTATGCTGCTCGCGCGCACACACACATACACATACACACACACACACACACACTTTTTTCTAACAATGTTTTTTTTTTTTTTTTTTTTTTGATTCAGGGATCCTCAAATATGTATTTCTGGTGAAATTTCAGCATCAAATTTTGGGTGAAATACCAATATCTTCTCTATTTACTATGTACATATACTATATACATTGTATATACATGCTAGAGAAAGTAAAATTAACTGGTGAAAAAAGGCCTGAAGTTTAAATGCATTCGTGGTATTTTGCTTTTCTATTTTATTTTATTTTCCATTCCCTCGTGCACCCTCTTCTGTGCTGCCTTGTCCTTTATCTATTAATCTGAGGGCCTTATAGATGCCCAGATCATTTAAGTATGACACTGCCTTCATTGCACTACATCCTTTAGACGTGCCACGGCCACGTAGCATTACTTTTCAATATTGTGATAAGTAGGTTTAAAGTTGAGTAAGCCACATAAGTCATGTTTTAAAGCTAAAATATTATAGATTACGTTATAAGAAATCGCAACAACCTGATGTATCTCATTCACACGACTTTCTCTACAAACTATTGTTACACAAGATTATTCCTTTACTTATATCGTGGTAATCGAGATAAGTATTAGCAGAAATGGTTGCTTTAGTTCTAAGTAAAAGGAATTGGCTAAAGTAATGACTAAAGCGACAGTCAAATCTTTTAAAAAGCCGTTCGCTATAAAGCAATAAAGGTTCAATTTTCACTTCACACGCCAGGAATAAAACAAGAGATGAAATATAGCTTAAAATTGAAACCAATAAAGAATCTCGGAAAAAGTGCGTTTTAAGGGGATGTGTGTTTTGCGTACAGTAAGTTTTTGTCTGTCTCTTACGAATTACCAGTTATAAAAAATTCATCCAGAAAGGTCTTTATAGAGGCTATTTCCAGAAAATTCAAGATATACATTTTATTTGTCGTGTACAAGTATTTAATATACTTTTTTTTTTAATAAAAATCATGTTTAATAAAACAATTTAAAACATTATGTAGAGTTTTAATGTGTCGCATCCTTGTAAGGTACTGAACTTAAATATCAAATTTGTCTTCATTTGTAAGATATGCTGTTCAAACACAGATATTTTTACACGTGTGTGTGTGATATATATATATATATATATAGATAGATAGATAGATAGATAGATAGATAGATAGATAGATAGATAGATAGATAGATAGATAGATAGATAGATAGATAGATAGATAGATAGATAGATAGATAGATAGAGATAGACACACACACACATAGCGTATAGAGAAGGTATCGTCTAGCACCGAAAAATTCGTTACCGAGATTTCACCCGAAATGTTGTTTTGGGTGACCCTAAATCCAAAAACATCTGATGTTTCATTCACATTACTTTCTCTACATCTATGCAACAAATTATTGTTAAAAAGCTTATGCTTCTATTTACTTCAAGCTAATCCAGAAACAATTAGCAGAAATAGTCTTATTGCTTGCTTCCTTGTAAGTAGAAGCGAAATAAGGGAGTACCATAGGTTAAAGTGATAGTCAAAAGATGGTTGCTATGCGACTGAAGTTCCTTTGTTTGTATGGACAGGAGTTGACAAATTATAGTTTTTCAAAGCTGCAACTAAAATCAAGGAATATCTCAAACGATCAACTCGACGAAAAAAAATTGCATAATATAAATTGTGTGTTTTAATGTGCTCTACATCTTGTGTGGTAAGTTTTTTCGCCATCTATTACGGTTTAGAAGTTATGCAAAATTCCGTAAAATTCATCCAGAATAAAGCAGTCTTCAGAGGCTATTCCCAGAAAATTCAAGATATACATTTTATTTGGCAAGTAAATATCTTAAATATAAGAGAATTTAGTCAAAATCATTAAGAGCCATTTTTAAGAAAATCAATATTTTCGAATTTTCTTCCATATAAAAGGGTAGTTTGGGGTGGGTGGATTTTCTTGAAAATCTTCGTTTCGCATCCTTGGAAGATACCAAACTTAAATAGCAAGTTTGGTTTTTAACGCTCTTTTTGTTTTTGAAATATGCTGCCCACAGACACATACACACACGGACATTTTTCTAAACGTGCTTTTTTTTTTTTATTCAAGGGGTCTCAAAACATAGATTTCCGGTGAAATCTCTGTATCGAATTTTTGGGTGCAATACAATACCTTCTCTATACACTATGTACATAGTACGTATAGAGAAAAGCATTTCTGGAAAAAAAATCCGCGTGTGTGTCTGTGGACAGCATAGCTCAAAAACGAAAAGACTGTTAAATACCCTTAAGTTTGGTATCTTGCAAGGATGCGACACGGACTACCCTTTACATGGAGATTTTTTCGAGAATGTGGATATTCACAAAAATGGCTCTCTAACGATTTTGATTCAACTGTCATATATTAAGAATATTTACCTGACAAATAAAATGTATATCTTGAATTTTCTGGGATTAGCCTCTGAAGACTATTTTATTCTGGATGAATTTTGCGGAATTTTGCATAACTGCTAAACCGTAAGAGGTAAATAAAAACTTGCCACACAAAAGATACAAAGCACGTTAAAACACCCCATTTACGTTAAATATATTTTGTTCGTGGAGTTGATCGGTATGTGTATATATATATACACACACACACACACACACACACACACACACACACACATTGTTTTCTGTTTCAGCTATGAAAAGCTTATACTTTTCTCATACAGGAATTTGGCCACTCCTGTCCATACACACAAAGGAACTTCAGTCACATAGCAACCAGCTTTTGAGTATCACTTTAACCTATGCTACTCCCTTATTGGGCTTCTACTTACAAGGAAGCAAGTAATTAAACTATATCTATAATTTTTTCCTCGATTAGAATGAACTAAATAGAAGTGTTAACTTTTTAACAATTTGTTGCAGAGATGTAGAAAGACATGTGAATGGAACACATCAGCTTTTTTTTAGTAATATAAGACCCCTGCTAGAGAAAGTAAAAAGAATAGATAAGTAATTGATCACTATTCGGCAGATCTTGCAAAACCTCTATAAATGAATATGGGTCACATATAGGACACTGGTTTTTCACATGTCTGCGAGTGCTTTTTGGTTCTCATATAGCATTACATACAGTTTAGTCGGTTAAAGGAAGGGGGCTGTGAGTTACCACTAAATTCTTCTACATGGAAGAGTTCTCATAAAGCGGCCATTTCGGTAATGAAGAGGAGAATTGGAACAAATTAAAACGGTAAAAATGTATCTGATCAAAGAGAATATGAAACAGGAAATCTCAACTCGATATTAAGGCCGATGAATAGTAAATCATGAAACCTGAAAATTGACTTTATCCCTTTTGAAGAGTGAAAAGCGATCTTTAATATTACAGATGCCAACAAGCGCAAAAGAAAGGAATTCAAAGGCCAAAAACGCATTTAATTTTTCCTGAAGAAGGGGGTGAGGGGGCGACTGAAGTAGGCAGATAGTACTGTCAGTAGCTCTTACTTATATTAGAAAATTACTCCTTTTTATTGCAGCTAACGATATCAATGAATACCCCTATATGTGCGTGGTTGGTTTTGAATAACCTTCCTAATGAGGGCATTGTGTTGCGATCAGACTTAAGACGCTCTAAATTGACAAAATGACAGGATGGGAAAAAGCAACAGCCAAAAGTTCCTAAGGACATTTCGGAGCTCTGTATCTTTATTGTATAAAATCTTGGCTGCTTTCATGTTTGTACTTTTCAGTGCACATAATGTATACTTTCCAAAAATTTGACTAATTTTACTTCTCTATCACTATCCTGTAGTAAGAAGTAGTATATATTCACTGGAAATACAATTTGTGGGGCACCCTGAATAAAAATATTTTGAGATAATTGTGTATACACACAAATATCAAACTTAAATTCAAAATTTTTCGAACTTGCGAAACGAAAATGTGCAAGAAAATCCCTCTCACTCCAAACTACTTTACTTAGAAAATGTTTCATCCCCCCTCTCGAAAATGACTATTTTTATTAAAATACCATACCTATGGTTTAAACTATTTGCTCGATATTAAATGCATATCTTGAATTTTCAGCTGAGCCCTCATCATTCTGAGCGAGTTCGTGTGTTTGTGAATCTTAAAGGCAAAAACTTATTGCACATGAAGTATGGATCTTTAACACAATTTGTCAAATATAATTTTTGTGACAATATTATTTCAGAAATGTACGTTGTTGGTTTAAATTTCAGATACGTTATACTTTTTGAATTATTGTGTCGCAATTTTTTTGGTTCTGGTGGTCACGTAGAAAGGAATTTAAAAGTTAGCCCACACTTTAAAAGAGTTTTACTACCGACTCAAGCTTCTATCTTGTAATGTGTAATGAAAAGTTTTGCAATAGCCTGTCTTGAGTAATATGAATGGATAGGAAAATAAACCTTGGTAAGAAATGTTGCGGAAGTGTGTCTGTGAATAAAATATGAGACTTCTGCGGCATTTTCCCTACTTAGAGCTCGCACTTTTAGCTGTCCATTGCTATGTTTCGCAATCGCCTTTCCCGTAGATTTCGTTCGTCCATATCTCTCCATATACGAGCTCTGTCGTATATGATAGTACTGGTGCTCCTCTTACTTCTTCCTATTGGCTGACATTTTAAAATTCTTCTTGGTCATCTTGTTTCTATCATTCTGTTTACATGCCCATAGAAATGCAATGCTACTTTTTCTTGGGTTTTGGTAATCGAACAAGTCACATTCTTCAATATCCTCCTCCACATTTCTTTATTGCGGAATATTCACATGTATCTGATTCAATTCCACGGTTGTTTTATTTTGTATTCTCGTCGTCACTGGCCAAACTTCGGCCCCGTGTAGAATAAATAATATTCTGAACTATACTATTAAATACTCTTTATTTTCTGTAGTTTAGAGCTGGACTCTGTCCTTGTACTTTTATAGCTCGTTTACCTCATCCCATCTTTGTTTCTATATCCCTGGAGCAAGTACCAACCTGTATAACGGGCCTAAATATTTTAAGCATATGAATATATATATATTTTTTTTTTAAATATTCAGCGTCTTCACCAACATTTACTCTCATTTACATTTATTGCAAGGCCGCATATTCCAGACTTCTATTTTATATACTGAATGTTCGTTCAGCGGTCGTTGATAACACACATATAGACTTTCCGAATTTCTCAGGTTGATGGTTCTGACATTGATGACACGCTATATTCTAACATATTTTAATAAAATGTATTCTTGAACTTTGTGTGAAATCCTTCTTGCTGATATGAATTAATCAAAACCTTATAACGGGGAAAATGTAGAGCTTAGCTTAGTCTGTAAATCCCAGTGTACAAGCACATACGTTATGTTTCGTTCAGTAATTAAGCTATAAATTAAATTTTGCGATAAATTAAATAACCTAGTCACCACAATGGCTCAATGCCTTAAAAGATCACTGTGGAAAGACAGGCGGGCGAGCGAGCTCTTCTCCAGCCCCCGGCCCTCGCCTCCAATAAAAATGCGCGCATATAAACATTTTTCAGGACTTTATCAATGCTCCTTGTTGCGCAAAAACCAGCTTTAGGGACTCTTTCCCTTTGGACGATTAGTGAAACATGATTTTTAGTATTCTATTTGTACGCATGCCATGCAGATGAGTTATTCATTTGTTGTAATGTTGTATGTGATCATCAGGTGAATTGCAGATTCTATTATTGTAACTCTTGCATTCCTTCATTGTTTATGATCCCATTTGGTATATCCTGACATGTATCTCATTTGATTTCGTTAGCAATTACTTCCTTTATCTTAATGACCATGCCTCATTACCGTAACAAATTATGCCATGGTCTTGTACAAGCAAAGTGCGTCTGTGGGAAGATTTCATAGCGTATTAATTCGCCGGTGATTGGGGAAAAACGCTATAAGCTCGAAAGTTGCATGTTACACAATGTAGCACGTACTGCTCGGAAACAACAAAAGAAAAGTCTAATCAATAGTTACTATGTGAAACAACTATTAGCGAGAATGGTCTGAAATTGCTAACTGAAAAGTTACATTATTGGACTTGTAACCCCCCCCCCTCCTCTCCGCCATCCGATACCAGCGAATTGTGTCCATTGCTTGGTATGTTAAATTTTCCATGAAAGGTCTACTTCAGCCAAAAAGGATTGTTTATCCGAGATAAGGTAATTAAACTTGCTCCAAAGATTTTAATTAAACTTGCTCCAAAGATTTTTAATCCAAACATTTTGCTAAGTATATGGTATTTTCCAGAGGACCAAGAAAGTATAATGAAACGTTAAAATTGCTGCAGTGTCTCACATCCTGGAAAACTGTCCAACAATGTGCGCACTCATACGTCCGCCTTTTATATTATATGCTCTTTTTTTTTATTTTTGTCATAATATTTTGGTTTGAACAGGGTGAGGCAGAATTTCCGCCGAAATCTATCTTTTTTTATGCCATGTTCTCTCTATCGTGTATGAAGAGATAGGCAGATAATTTGGATGCAACGGGTTCCCTTCAATTCGAATACCGCGTGTATGCAAGCCAGAGATCCGTGAAATTTCACATCCTGTTCGGCCGGCTTCATTTCCCTTGTCCTGCGGAAGTGGCAGAGCTATTTTTGGTTGCTATCTGTCGCTTCCTCGGCCAGGTACAAAAGCGAAATTCTATCAGTGTCACCACTACAAGCGCTTGGCACCTGCAGGCTTAAATTTCTGGCAAGGCTGTATCACTTGATAACCCGTGGACAGCCGTAACCACGCTTCGATTCTCCAGTGTTATCTAATAAAATGTAAATATTTTTACCGTTTAGCCCATATAGCCCTTAGAAACACTGCTGCCCCCATTGTTACCTACGCGAAATGTGGCTTAAATGAAGTTGAAAATGACTTATTCAAATGGTGATGCTAACTTCATATACCGAAGATCGCAGGTTCAAACCCGGTGGAGGACGATGGATTTTTTCGTGTGTAAAAATCCTTAGCATGGCTTCCTTCGGAAGGGAAGTAAAGCCGTTGGTCCCGTATCGTAGATTTACGGCACATTAAAGAACCTCAAGCCTGATAGAGAGGCTTCTGAGCAAAATTAAGCGGTCTTTCACGCCCAATTTAGAATGACGCTGAGAACCACATAGTTAAAAAATAGCACGCCATTTACATTTTATTTTCAAATGGTGATGTACCAAATAAAGAACCTTTCAGACATCCAGTTTATGAAGGAAGGCCAACTTAACTGAACATTACACATTAAAGCTGAGCTTGTTTGTCCATATATATATATATATATATATATATTTATTTATTTATTTTAAGAAGGCATATTTGCTTATGGAGTAAACTCCGTAAATATCTCGAAATTCCATTAAGAAATGTTGTCTTTATGTAAGAGGATTCATCTTTTAAACACCATTGAAAGCTTCAGTCTTTCAGTCACCTGTTTTGCATATCCTTGAACAACCATTCTACCTTTATAGTTATAAATAACTTTAAAAATAATTTTATTTATTACATTTGAGTTCTATCTTAAATTTTCTGCTTCCATGTTGGATTTATTTATTTTTAGTACATTCAGGTATATTTATTAAATTGCCCATAATGCGTCCAATCCTTTTTTCTTGTAAATTTTAATAAAACCAAAAATCCAGTCTTGGTAACTAACATCCTATTAGATTTTTAAAGAATTATCTAAAATCTGAATTTGTAATAAATGAAGATTCCATAATTGAGATTACTGCAAGCAAAGATATTAGTATTTTCTGTTAATTACAGTTTCAGATTAAACTTTTGCGTTAGGTATTGTTAACTTGCATACAGTTAAAATGTAAATTGGTGGTAACAAAGGATGGTTGTGCATTTTGTATCCTGATGCCAATAGAGATCATGAGGCATGGAGAAGAGAGAGCGAGTGAAAATAAATATAGATACATTCTTTTATTTAATAGCCCCATAATTTATGGTCGCATAGGGGCATGGAAACAACTGATGGGTTTGTACTCATGGCTGTAGGGTTTCTAATGTTAATTTTTGTAATGAAACAGACCTCACATGCTGCAATTCTGCTTAAATTCTACACACACCCCCTCCCCACCAGGTGGGAATTGAACCCCCGACCTCTGGGTTGAAAAGTCAAAATGGTGACAACCACAGAAGCTACCAAAACACTACTTTGTGTATCATATTTTTTAAATCAAATAGGTGGATTACTTGTTTATAGTATGCTTATTTAGCTTTTCTCTTTGTTGCAGAGTAATGAAGAAAAGCCTGAGGCAACAGATGCTGCAGCGGCACCAGCTGAAGTCGCAGAAGTTAGTACTTTACAGTTTAATGAAGTAGGATTAAGTTAGCTTTTGATCTGTATTGCAACATATTTGCTGCTGTGAACTGAGAAGAGTAGATTTAATAAGTTTTAGATGGTTTAATTATTTCACATTATTTTAACTTAAAAGTTTTGAAAATGTAACTAAATCCCATCCCATTCCATGCTATACTTATTTATTTTGAATATTGGTAGTTTATAGTGGGCAAGTATAGGAATTCTGATACTCTGCACTCCAACTAACATTCAACCTTCCTTGACATCAATACATTGCAAAGCAGAAATTTAAGTATTGCATTTAATCTGGAGAAAAAAGTTAAATTTAATGTAAACTAATTGGAATAATAAACGAGAGCTGTCAAGGAATTTCTCAATAACTGGTGTGATTTTGTGTTGTAGATAGAATTCTCAAGGTTTTCATGTTCTCCAATGCTTTATCTTAAAATTTCAGAAATCTCTTTAAATTTGCACAATCTGATAAACTTGCTACACTAAAACTTCTTTCCCTACTGATTATACAGGGTAGAGAGAATATTGCCATTTTGCTCAAATGTTATTTACGGAAAAGCTTATTTTAGCACCTCTGAATATAATTAAACTGCAAATACTGCACAACAACAAAAAATCAATTCTGTTCAAAACTTGCAAATATGCATAGAAGCTTGTGACAGTGATGTGATTAAATAAAAAATAAAAGAATTTTGAGTCTGTTTTTGTAACGCAAATATCACTTGTTTTTACTTACTGGGACCGATTTCGGGAACACTTGTTCCCATTTTCAACCCTTAATACCGACTAAATCTTTCTTTGTTGGCGTCAACGATGGGGGTGATGGTGTATCAATTGTTTAATCAATTCTGTGTTCAAGCCTTAAACAATAAACTAATAAATTTCAGTATATCTGTGGGATATTGGCAAGAGCATTAAAAAGAAAACAAAACAAAAAAACTTCATAATTCAAATTGGAATCTTTACTGAGAGTTCTAAAGAATTTGAGTCTGGCTTTCAAAATTTGGTAATGTTAAAGTATAACTTAATGTTTCATTTTAAGGTACTGTATGTAAAAGTGTAAAATTGTGCTTTATATTTAAGTTAATGTTTCAAGCTGGAATATTAATGCATTATGAATTATCTTAATTATCAAAGCGACCAGGTATATGACTGGGGGTTCCAGCTAGTGTGTCTTTATATTTTTCTACAGTAAGTTGGGAGGGAGTAACATAAAAATTGTAGGTTTTTAACATGTGATAATGTGTTTTAATATGTTCTCAAGTGCCAGTGTTAAGTAAAATAAGGTTGCCAACTAGTTGCTGGCATTTGCTTCCTACATTTCTTGCAAGCCAAAGAAAAGCATTTGTATCGTCGCTATGTTAATTTATATTGAATGCCATTTAGCAGACTTAGGTGACCAACCAAGGTATTGGAAAGGTAGTCGGACTGAAAAATGCAATGCCATAGTTGGAATTTGAACCATGAATCTCCCATTCTTTTGTCCAATTGCTCTACCAACTGAGCTACTATGGTAACATGGCAATATAACATTAGATTCCCCAACTGACTCAACATTTTTTCCAGTAAACCAGGTCATCTCATTATTTGGAGATCAATTATCCCAATGGGGTCTACATGTCATAAGTACTTTAAGTTTCAGGCTTTCATAGTTTAACTATTAGATCAATCAATGGTAGTTACAGATTTCCTGGATGAAGGCTTGGAAATCTGTAGTTCAAATTCTGGTAGGTGTGTTTTTCATTTTGACTCTTCCTCTCCAACTCTTGTCTTACACCTGACCTGTGTTGGGTGGGGGATAGGGAATTGCCATAAATAAAGGTATTAACTATTTAAAACCACTCTTGCAATATTTGCGGTTAACAAAAGGAAACATTAAAAGTTGTGCAACTGCTACAAATCATATTTTTTAATATTATAATATGGAAATGGTTTGATAATAAAATTAATCATGTTGCATTATTATTATTATTATT
Source organism: Hymenopus coronatus (assembly GCA_030762935.1). NCBI lineage: Eukaryota > Metazoa > Arthropoda > Insecta > Mantodea > Hymenopodidae > Hymenopus > Hymenopus coronatus. Next base: position 41,329,087 of record CM060881.1, read on the forward strand.
ATTATTATTGTAATAATAATAATAATAATAATAATAATAACTACTAATACCACTACTACTTAGTATTAAATAGTGAATAAAATTTGCTTTTAAAATGTATTTTATACTGCATTTCATCACATGATTTTAACTATTACTGGTTAGGACATTCCTGCATACTAGGGATTGTCTTGTCTGATTGTATGTTCATTTTTTGTAAGGCAATGCTTCCATGATATAAAAATTTCAGGAGTATCAGATATAAGAAATCTTGAAGTGTTGTATAAAGAAGTTAAGTATGACTAAGGGAGGGGAAAAAAGGAATCTGTAGTGAATTAAATAGAGAAGATAGTCATTGTGCAAGAAAATTAAGAAGCATGAAAGAGAGATATCCATACTGTGTGCGAGGAATAGACAATGATTTAATTGGTAATTAAAATAAGTAAAGCTTTTCTGAAAACATAATAGTCTTAAAAGTTTCTTGACTTCTAGCCGGTAAATATGATTTCAAATATATCCATTTTTGTTTTCAGGATTAAACATCTGTGCCAAACTTGATACTTATATGGCTAGAAGCCTGAGAAAATTTTAAAGTGATAATTGTTCTTTCACACAAGCCATATGTAGACAAGTGATAAAAGGCAGAATTAGGCTGAAAAAATTGTCATAGCCAGGATTTGAATTATCTTAGGTTTCTGAATGGTTGCTCCAACTGAGTTGCTGGTAACATATTGGCAAATTGAATTTTTTAGTCGATTCTTTCTATCTTAGCAATGATTTTTGTTGTCGTAGAATGTGATTAAATTAAATATGGAAGGATCTATAGTTACAAATAAGTTTTGTCAGTTTCACAATGCTCACAGCATATAGCCTTTATATGTATAACTATCACAAATTTTTTAATAAAATAATCACATGGGTCCTTACATTGCAAGGATTTGAGTAGTTTTTTAGCTTCATATATTAATTTCTTACATATTATATGTTGACTTTGCTTTAGAAGGATAAATAAAAATGTTCCATCCCCTATTGAAATTCTCGTTTAAGTGTTGAAATTGTAATATCTACCTGAAGCATCTTTAAAAGATAATAAGATTCACTTCAGTTAGCATTACTAATGATTTCTGTGTGCATCTTTAAATTACCAGAATTGGAAAAAATTGAATTATTTTCCTCATAAGCATAACATTTTTAAAGCATATGAAACAATATAAAATGTTTCCTCCAGGAAAAGCCTGCGATTGAGGCAGCAACTGAAAATACTGAGCCTGAGAAGAAAGAAGTAGTAGCAGAGGTAGAATCAAAACCAGAAGAAGCTGCATCTCCAGTAAAAGTTGAAGAAAGCACCCCCAAAGCTGAAGAACAGGTAACAGAGGTAAGCTCCTTGACTTAATATAAAAGGTGCTAGAATACCATAACAATGTGTCAGGGGGGGAGAGTTAAATTCACATGACTTTACCTATTCTGTTACAAACTCTTCTTAGAAAAGCTTATATCAAGTCAACATTAGCAGAAATGATTTTATTAGTTCATTATAAGTAGAAGAGGAAATAAGGGAATACAGTGGACTAAAGTAAGTCAAATCTTCTAAGATCAGGTTGTGACTGGGATTAAATTTCCACTCTCCTGCATGACCAGGAGATAAGGGTGGGGGGACAATGACAACTTCCCATTTGAGAAAAGCAAGAGTTTGAAACCAATAAAAAGAATATCTTTGATATGACTAATTCCATAAATAAGAAGAAAGAAAAAAAAAATTGTAGTGTTTGACATAATTTGTGTCCAAATGATATCTGCAATTTTTCTTCTTTTTTGTTTTTTTCTTTTCATTTTTATTTCTTATAAAAATAGTCCAAACTTATGGTATTTTATTGAAAAATATCCCAACCATGTATAGGATATTTTTGGTTGGAGGGGGGGGGGTTCCTTGAAAATTTTAATTTGTATCCTTGGAAGATGCTGATCACACTCCTGCGCTTGCTCTCTCCCTCTCTCCACACACACACACACACACACACACACACACATATGCAGACCTGTTTCTAAAAATGCCTTTATGATTATTATTAGTATTATTCATGGAACCTAAAATAATTATGGTGAATTCTTGCCATAGAATTTTTGGTGGATTATAATACTTCCCCTACTTATATATTACTTGGTAGAGAAAGTAAAAGGGCATTTGTAGATTCCCATAAAGTATTGCAGAAGTGTAGTAGAACATGCTTATTGATGATATCACTAGGTCATGAATTAGTTCTGCAAAACAGTTGTCAATTTGGAAGGCCAGATATGTACATCCTGAAATAATTACTCATGATATAACTAGGAAGTCATATTTGAGGCACATTTTTTAGTACATGATCATTGAAATAAACTGAATAGAGATCTATTTGAATTTGCTTAACATTAAAGTAAACCTATAAATTTAACAAGTAATCTGTTAAATCATGTGGAATTAGCACCGGAATGCATTTTGGAAGAGAAAGTACTTGTATATTTACTTGAAGAGAAAGAGAGAATGAATAAAGGGAACGATGGAATTGTAACAAGATTCAGAGCACAGAATATGAATACTAAGATATTTGTGATGTTATTCTAGAACTAAATACATTTTCCTCTTCATTTGGAGCATAAAGAAAGAATGTTTTATTTATGGATGCTCTTTAATTGCTGAGGTTCTCAGCATCCTATTTTATACTGGGCATGAAAGACTGCTTAATTTTGCTCAGAGGCCTCTTTGTCAAGCTTGATGCTCTTTTATGAGCAGTAAATCTAAGATATGGGACCAACAGCTTTACTTCCTTTCTAAAGGAAGCCATGCTAAGGATTTTGATGCCTCAAAAAATCTATCATCCTCTGCCAGGTTTGAACCTGTGACCTTGGGTACATGAAGTTAGCATGGTAATCATTACGCTACATAGTGCAGGATCCAAACAGATGGTATCCTAAAAGAAATCTTGGAAGAACTGATATAATATTCATTTTTGGTCAGAATATAATTTAAAGATTAAAAGAATTCTTCCAGAAAGTTTAATTTGTTCAACTTCATAATTTATGGTTTTAGATAACAATATGTTTCAGTATGCAAATATTATTTCCTTATTTACATGATAAACGTTAAAAGAAAACTTGAATTTCATTGATTTGAGAAGCACTTGTTTTCAGTCCAAAGCCTCCCCATATTAAAAATTCTTTTTCATCCTTTAAGAACAACGAGCATAGTTATTGGACATGTCACCATAATAAGTATTTATTATAGTTTATGTACTAATGTGCACAGTGAAAATGGTTACATAATACAGCAATTGTTTGGTCTAATTATGAAGATACAAGTAATTTAAAAATTCAGATATCAATATAGACATTTTTGTTGTATGAATGTGGGAAATTTTAGTACAATTTTCATTGTGTGGCAGTTTTCTGTAAATTCTTCTGTGTAAAAACAATGATGTAATAAGAACCTTTTAAGTGTTTGACACTGTAGTTTATGAATGCAAGAAGTTGTTTATTATAAATGATTACTCCAGTTTAGATTGTGCTGCATCAGCCTGGCTAGATTATTTTTATTATGTGTATTTTTTAATGTACCTGGGATAATGTGCTAAAATAATGTAGGTTAATTTGTACATACAGTAGAGCCCTGATAGTTAAAGCTAATTGAGGCTAAGGTTATCTCAAATTACAGGAGAGTTGGATTAAATGGAAATATCACTAAATCAAAATAAGAACTGAAGCTTTCCTGGCGACGTATTAATTCAAAATCTTCTGGTTAACTGGTTAGAAGCCCAAGAAGATTTTGAATCGCTAAATCAATTGGTATATAATGGTAAATGTTTAATGAGCACAGTAATGGTTAAAAATAAAAAATAGTATAGTACATGTATAATATACGAGTCAGGTTAGTGACACTGACCTCACTTAAAATGAAATTTACAAAACATATGTTTCAAGTGCATTCACCCTCTTTAGTTGAAGTTTAGCTGATGAATGGGAGTTGTGCTCTATGATCCATTATGGTGGAGACATCTGGTGTTCTCAGCAGAAGTTCATACTCATGTGGCTGTATTTCAAAATTCATAAGCCAGTCTTTGTGTTGTGCAATGAAAATATTCTCCCAAACTGTGTATGCTGCCGGGTTGTTAACAGGTTTAAGCAAATTGTCATTTTTTATTTCATGACATGGTGTCTAAAAATGGTGTGCTACTGCAGATTTATCTCTCTGTTTTTGTTTGATGTGTCTGAAATGTTCTTATAATCTTGTTTCCGATCTTTTTGTTTGACCAATGTAACATAATTAATCCCGGTTCATGTTATATTTGAACTAGTTAGCTCGTCTCAAAACTCTTGGAGTTATTCAATTTAGTATAGTACATGCCATCTTCAATGGTCATTGAGGGCATTTTAATGACCACTGTCATTAAGTAGGGATTATTGCACCAATACAGTATTTTTTCTGGAAGAATGGTTTGAACTGTACAGTTGACATAAGTCTGAATTAATTAGTGAAGAGTTGACAAAGAAAGAGCAATGGTACCTGTCAATTTATAATAGAAATGCACTAAGTCTGAGTCCAAGTTACCCTAAGTGGGTATTGTACATGGAAAGTTGAAAGCAAGTTCAAAAGTACATTCGAAAGTACATAAAACATATATGTGGAAAGCATATAAAACAGGATTTTACTCTAACTTTATGTAAAATTTTAGTTCTCTGGCAACCAGCTAGAAGTACATGGAATCTCGAAATACCAGGGCTCTACTGTAGTTAGCAATTCACACATATGCACAAGGTAATGGTAAAGATTTGCAACTCCTTAATAGCATTGCCTGCAGCTTATATTTGCAAGTAAACAAATTACTCTTTTTTGTATAGTAAATACTGTCTTTACAGAGCTTGAATTACTCTGGAAGAATACACCATAAAATAAGAGTTAGTAAAATGCAATTTAATGTATGAAAAGCTATTTACTGATACATAATGTTCACTTCTGTAAAGTAGTAACATTTGATGTATTCCTAACATTTTGGTAATTCTTGCAAGTTTTCTTATTTAAAACCAGCACTAATGACCTCCTCATGTGCAAGAGTTTTGAGAAAATGTGTGTGTTTTGCAGGCACATGCAGCTGATAGTGAAATTAAACCATCCACTGAAGTCTCTGCCACAGCAGTCACAGAAGTACCTCCCCCATTGCCTGCAAGTCCACCACCTGCGGAACCTGAAAGTGCTGCTCCGTCCACTGCAGCAGAAGAATCTTCGGTCCCACCAGTATCAGAAGTTGAATCACCAGCCCCTGCCCCTGCCCCTGCCCCAGCTCCAGCCCCAGCTCCAACCCCAGTAGAAGAACCTGTAACAAAAGTTGAGGAGGCAGCAGTGCCAGCACCTGCGGAAGAACCCAGTGTAACTGAACAGCCTGCCCCACCAGAGCCAGCAGCAGCCCCTGCTCCTGAAATCCCTGTGGCTGAAGAGAAGACTGAAATTCCATCAGAAGCTGCTGCTCCAGTGCAGCAGGAGGTTGTTCCTGAACCACCTGCTCCATTAGAAGCAGAGACTGTAGCCCCACCCCCAGCAGAACCTGAGGCTCCAGCGCAGGTTTGTACTTAATTGAATTCAAATGGGGAGCTTGTGTTGTACTGTAGCACCTCGGAAATTATGTTTAATGAAGCTTATATTAAGTTATGAAGGGATTATTAGTGCTTGTAACAGCTTAGAATGTGTAGCATCTACAGGGTGTAAGAAACTGCAAACTAATCTAAAATACCAGAGTAAATGAAACAGAAATTTTCTTTTAAAATTTTGCACTGATTAAAATACTATATTAGATCACTTCAATAGTTATTTTAAAAAACCGTTACCCAACAATATAGTAATTATTTAATACCTTTCCTATAGAAAGAAGTTTTGTTTGTAGGTAACTTCCCAAAGCTTCTTTTAAGTGATTCAGCAAAGTACTATTATTGGACATAAGCTGAAATGCTTGGCAGAATGGCTAAGAAAAATGTAGCTTGACTCAATACAATGGGTTCATTTTTTCTGGTTTCCCTCGGTAACAGAGAGACTGGATTGGTATGCCTTTCCTCAACCCAAGACTCTACACTTAGAATAAAAATAGAGCTAAAAAGTAGTGTACGATCTGATTATACAACTAAGGCTATCTGTCTGGCATTATTTGCCAAAACTCTACCATCTGATTAAATCAGAGATGACAAACCAGGTAATAGAAAGGTGGCTATACAGCAGATACCATCCAGCAAGAGATTGCTCGTGCAGATGCTTCAGTAAAGAGACTGCACAATTAAAGCCATCAGTCTTTATCAATAAAGCGCATCAAAGAACTTGCAAGTCACTGTTGCAATATAGCCTAGATGTTGATACAGGGTGAGCCACTGAGCATGTGCACAATCTAGGTGCATTATTTTGGCTTGATTCTTATTTTTGTATTTCTCCTTCCAATTTGTGCTTGGGATCGTCTTAAAATTTGAATGGCTTTAAATCAACTCTACCAAGAAGCTTTTACCTCTTCCTCATTCATTGTGCTATTGAAATAAGAGATTAGCAGTGCCAGCTCTTGTTCAGGAGTAGGGAGTGGAGGCTATTTGCTTTACAAATAGCCTCCATGAGAGAAGGGGATTGATACTAGGATCTGGAAGCCTTTAAAGCTTTCCTTCCTTGGAAGGTATACTACAATTTTCCAATTGAAATATATGCAGTACTAGCCTGTGCACAATAGAGTTAATTGTAAATTGCTGTGATAACCAGGTGGCAATTTCACACTCTAAAAGCAGTAAAAATGAAGATAGTTTGGCTATGTCAAAGGATCTTTATAACCATGATGTTGGTGCTAAAGCGTTAAGCATAAAGGGGAATGATGTTTCTAATAAATAAGCAAAAATGGGACACAATGGCACTTTTATGCAGCTAGGACTCTTTCATTATAAAAATTAGGCTGAGACTTCATTGTGGACACTGTAGCAGCCCTTGGAGCTGTGGTATAATTAGGCCAGGGCTCCACTTGGCAGTAGTTTCCTGTCTGTATGCATAATTATTATATGTAGTAAAACAGGATGGTTTCACTCAGTTTTTTAAAACTATTGACTAGGTCCCAGTTCCATGACAGTATCAGGCTCTACAGTGTTAAGTGATTGTGCATTGCAAGATTTATCATTTCATGTTGGTTTGGCATAATATAATAATAATAATACTCTTCATAGGTTTATACACATTTTACAAGTTTCAAACCTTGTTGGTAATTTTAGGTTTGTTTTTTGTTCTATTTAATTCATCCATTCTATACATGTCTTTTCATTAAAGTTTTAGATTTTGTTTTTAAAAAATAAACGTCCATTTAGAATTTTTATTTCCTTTGGTAATTTATTATACCAAATTGTCATTGTTAAGGGCTACTTCTCTGTGACTAAGTTACCTCTGTAATAACTGCTTTGTATTTTATTAATATACTTGGCTATATTTTATTTGTACAGCATTCTTATTTACTAAAAACATGATTACCTTGTATACAAGCAAGTATTTTATCTTTTACAAAGCTATACTTGTATGATTTTCTACTTTGTATTTAAATATGCACCTTATGCATCTCTTCAGCATTACCAATCTATTTACATTTGTGATACTTGTTACCCCAGACCTTTATTCCATATTGCAGAAGTAGGTGAATTATACCAGAATATACTGCTTTCAAGTAATCTAGATTTGATAGATGTTAATAAATATAAATTGGTGGTGGTGGTGGTGGTGGTTTTTCCCAGATGTAATCAACATGCAATTTGTCATATTTTCATTTAAACATTCCCCAAAACTTGGTACTTTCTAACTGTTCAATTTTTGATCTCTGGATTATAGAGAACTGGGTATTTTTTCAACCCAAATTATTAGAAATTTACTATCAACTGTCATTTTAACAAAGTATACAAATCATAATGAAACCTATCTGCTGCAGGTGGTGTAAAAGATAGTTGTAATGAATTGCCATCAGTGGAGCCATGGAATTACTGCAAATTTTTGCAACAAAATGGGACCTGGCCTATTCTTGATAATACAACCTGAACCCACCACAGGCATCCCTACTGTTTCACTAAAGTAATGGGCTAGCTCTTTAGCTTATTAAAGAACTGTGTCCATTATAGGATTGCACCACTCTTAATTTTACAAGCTGTTAGTGTAACGGCACTAATTCTTTTTAATGCTGAATGTGTTTATAAACACTTGCTGATTATAATGCAATATATCTGATGCAGATCTGTTGTCTCACTGCTTCAAAGACCATACATAAAATATTTTATTGGCAAACACTTTGTATCCTATGACAGTTGCACACAAATATACAATTGAGATAACTTCTTAAACTGAAGAAGTTAAACTTCCACAGTAACTATGGAATTGGTAATTTACATATCCGCTCTTTCCAAACATTTCACATTCAAATTTCCTCCAATATTCTTTGACTTTTTTTCAATCAACTTCCACTGCATTATAGTTACTTAGGTTTTATTTATATAGTGTAGGAATTTGATGACACTTGTATAATATACTCCATTCAGATTATAAAGGTTCTTAAATGTGAAGTATTGTTCCTCTACTTGAATTCCAGGATAGATTTTTATGTAATCTTAAATTTAGTTCATGCATGTTTTCAACTTGGCATATTGGCTATTAAATATTTTAATACAGAATGAACAAAAATGTGTGCACTGTTTCAGACTGAATCCGAACCTGTCCAGAGTGTTGAAACAAAGACGCCAGAAACGCAAGAGTCTGTTCAGGTAGGTTTCCACAATGTAAGAAATTAACAGATGTTTTGAAATAACTTAAATATAAAAATTAAAACTTTCAACATAAAATACACAGCTGTTTTTGGTGTACCAAGCTTTACATACAGATAGTTATAATAAACATAACTGTGCATGTATTGGATTAATGCAATCTGATGGCAAGTGATGTTGAATCTTTTACTGAAAATTGTTAAAATGCTTTAAGCTTAATGATAAAAAATCTTTAATGTTTTTATAGAAGTATTTAAAAAATTTAACATTTCACAATACGTAAGATCCTGTTATCTTGTAAGGAAATGCCATACAAGGCGTGTTTTTTTTTTTAAAAAAAAACATTCTATTGCTCATTGTAGAGCATTTAAAGCACTGTCACCTTCAGAGATGTCCCTTTATTGGTAGCACATCATTCCCAACATTTCTCCATTTTAGAAATCCACCTGAAATGTACTCTGGGATGGCATGCAGGTCTCTTTGTTGCATTGTCTTGAAGCTCCTCTATGGTTTGGATATGACACTTTAAACATGGTTTTAGCTTTAGTTTTCTGGGGCTAAGTCTGTAGAATACAACCCAGCTTGCAACTGTACTCCACCTACAATATCAATGCCCACATACAACCAGCACTTTCACTGCTAAATTTCACAACCTCTCCAGAGGCCTTCCAACTCTGAAAAAATCAAATAAAGAATCCGGAAACATTCTTCAAACTTTCCTTAACTCCCTGGGTGGCAGTCAGGCCTTTGGTCATGCTGTCAGCCATTACCACTGTCACTTCTGCTGGGCCACTTTCAGCTGGCAGGCAATTCTCATAACTAATGAGGGTGCTCAGCAGAACCTCCCTAACCCTTAATCCTACAGAAACTTCCTTCCTAGAAGCCCGGCGCCTACTCTATCCCAATGGCTGCTTTACCCTGTCCAACTCTGTTTTGTCTTTCAAAAAAAAAAAATCTGTAAAATCTGCACACAGCATACCTTAATCATGTTAAAATTCCCTGATAGACTTGTTTTACATTTGACCACATGGTACAAATTCCTGATGGATAATGCCTTTGCAGTCAAAAAATACAGCCATTACCACCTTTATCTAGATGAGGAGACCCTTTGCCCACCCAATACGATGACTGCACCTTTGTTTCAACATCAGTCATAAACTTGCATCTCATCTCCTGTTGAGATGCTCTTGGGCAAGTTTCTATTGCCACTTGCAGTAGCAAGTAGCTTCACTGATTTCAACACGGGTATATTTGTGATAGTTGTTGGTAAACATGGCACAAATTTATACTGAAGCAACCATCTCAAGTTTGTCACTCAAAATTTGATCCTATGCTGATGTCCACTTTGTGAGCAACTATTTGAACAGTTAAATTATAGCATCAACTTTCAACATGGCCATCATCTATTGATGCGGAAAGTCATCCAAGCTTGGGATACTCATTGACCAACATTCTGCCATTTTCAAAACTCTTAAACCAATTGTAGCATTGCATGTGACTTATACTGTCCTCCCAAATGCTTGACTAAGCAATTGAAATGTGTCTGGAAAAGTTTTGCCAAGTTTGTAGCAATTTCACATGCATGCACACATTTTCCTTCAAGCATTTTTTCCTTCACTTTGTCACTAATCTGACAAACAGCTTCTGCATTTGCTTGCTTTAATGGCTGTAGCACTGTAGTAATGTTTGCAGCTAAACTAGGTTTGTCCAAATCTGCTGTTCCTTGTCCCAATTGATGCACTATTTCAAAAGTTCAGTCTTTTTTTGAACATACTTTGTATTTATTTTAGAAGTTGTGTTAAGATGTTATCTTAACTATCTGCTGTCATTTAGTGCACCACCAAGTATTAAAGGTATATGCCCGTATGTACTAACTAATTCAAGAACGGGCGGAAAAAATGTTATGAAATGATAATTGGAGTCTTTGGGTAATACTATGACACAGAGCTTGGAATTTGATAAAAGGGGGGGGGGGATACTGATCGAGTTATCACTAGCTTATAGCCAGTTATGTTTAAGTTTAACTTAATGACATAATACAGCATTTATTTATATGCCAGTACTGTTATAATTCAAATGAAAGAAAGAATTTGGAGTGCTGGTCCCTTTACATTGGTTGAAAAAATCAATGTTTCTTTGCTTTTTCCACAGTTATACTTCAGTAAATTATGCAATAATGGCAGAAATGCTATTGTCTTTTAAGCTTTGCAATTGTGAAATTCACTGTATAATTTCTAGAGCATGGATTGTTTTGTGAGCACTTGTAGCTTTAATTATTTACATCTACTTTATCACTATCAAAGTAATTGGTATGATAATATACAACCTGGGAAAGAATGACCTTGCATGACCATAGCAATAATGCCTACCCAACATGTCTTGTTTTATGTGTTGGCAAGGATACAGTATACACATCAATCTGAACTGTACCAAACCTAACCTTAACCCATTCATTACATTCCTGTGGTTAAGCCTTTAAAAGGATAGGTACACAGAAACTGCACCTCGGCTCACCATGGGTCTACCAGATCTTGCACACACAACAATGTACAGAAATAACAATGCACAATATATCTTAATGTATAAAGTAAAAGTAAATTAATGTAAAGCTGATTGAACCTTTCAAAAATTAAGCATCTATAGTAAAAGCTGTATTAAGCGACCACCAATCTTTCATTGAAAGTTAGTTGATCTTTTAGATGGATGGTTGCTTAATAGGGGTGAAGATTTTCTTTGTATGTTCCGTGATGCCTATTAGTATATTTAGGATACCTAAGCATTTCCCTGATTAGGTGAAATTTCCAATTCAAAATTTGACATTATGAGCACATGGTGATAGATCATGGTGGAATTTTGTGCAGGGACCTTCTCTTTCAAGCTGTGGTATTGTTTGATATGCAAATAAACATACTTAGTACCAATGACTTTACATCCCCACAAAAGGAAGCCCTTATAAGGTTCTTATGTCAAAAAAAAAAATCCATAACCCTCTGTTCTGCCGGGATTGAACCAGCAACCTTAGACATTAGAGGCTAGCATGGTAACCACTATACTATAGATGGTGAATTCCTTTCCATGTGCCATGTTAAAATAATTAGAAATGTAAACCAAGAGATCAGAAATGTGTTATTCCTTTCATTTCACGTTGCATTAGAATTTTCACCCAATTTTCACTCTGAAATCTGTTTTAGCTTGTATGAATGACTTTGTCAATCCTGTAATGATGGAATGACTAGCTTTGCTCTAAATTTTTACATTACACTACAAAATATGAAACTAAATTGTTTGTAGATCCAAGTACCTGGAACCCTTGATGGAAATGCAAATGGTTGGATCCCTTAAACAATAGATTTTTACATGTAAAAAGAGGTTAGTAATAGTGAAGTAACACAGATATTAATATAACAATTTGTAACAATTCTTCACTTATTAATTTTTAAATTCACGACTAGTTTCGCAATAAAAAAATTTGCTGATGATGCTTTAGTTATTTTGATTGCGAAACTAGTCCTGTGGATTTAGAACAGATACGTGAAGAATTATTATTACAAATATTGTTACATAATGAGCATTCTTTCTCACATTTCATTGAGAATTTCCCATATTTCAATAAGTTGTCAGGCATGTAAAATCTTATTTTAGGAAAAGAACTCTCTTCATTCTTAGAAACATACACTGTTGGAGTTGGGGGAAGGAAATAAAATGATTAACCTTATTTCTTGTACATAATATTCTTCACAACCAGAATGTTTTATCAAAAGTAAGCCCCTGCCCCCTGTAAACTTATGTTTAGCTATGTAAATGTGATGGCTTCACACTAGATATTATGCATGCACCTTTATTTTGGGCACTTGGCTTCCTAGTCTTTTTTCCATAGGTTTTGTACAATTTTGAAAGCAGAGTGACAATATTGAGACATGAAGTAACTATATGCCCTGATATTTAGTGGCTCCAATGCTACAGTTTACATTCTGTCTGTATGGTCCAAAATTCATGCATGTATGTGTGTTGTTTCATTTAATGATGCAGCTAGAACACAGTAAGTTAGATAAATCTATTCACCATAATAACTAAGGCCTACAAAGAAAACTTTTTTTTTTTTTTTTTTTGTTGAAACCCTGCAGAAAGACAGGCGAGCAAGCTTTCTTCTTCTTTCCCTTCTTATTCTGTTTGGCATAGAGAAAACTCCTCTTGAGACTTATCTGTAGACAGAAGATGGGGTTATGTGGTCAAACTGTAAACCTGCTCAAGCGACACAAGATATGAAGGTAATTTGTGGAAGTGTAGAGGGTGAGACAAAGAAAAGTATTCTATACATCTAGGCATATTTGGGATAGGTGTGTACTTATGGCCTTGAGAAATGACATTAAAAATCTAAAATTCTCAATCGCTTAAATAAGTGGTGTTTGAAAAGGGATGCAAGTGCAGAAAATAACTTGCCAAAGGCTGGCGCTGGCCTGAGAAAGTGATGGTGTCTAAATATAGGTAAAAACTGATTTGTTCCTGCAAACATTTATCTAAGAGAGGTCATTTCTTAATAGGAGTGGTTAAGTTCTCATTGTATCTGAAACATAGAAGAGAGGTTTGATAGTGTTTAATTTTGGTGTGGGTTGTTTTGTATAAATGTAATCCAGAATGGTTCAGGGGGATATGTGAACATACAGGTTGGGGAGGCAAAACATGCTAATATTTGAAATGTTCTTGCTACAAAAGTTAAAATTTAATTTATTTATATGGTCTCTTTCAAGATAATTCAGGAATATATTGAAGTACTAAAGAGAATATTTAATCCCATTGTTGGTTCTACAGCCATTGCTGTATGTCAGGTGAGAGAGGGAGGAAAGAAGTTGATTGTACGACTTTTGAGCCCATATATCAAATACAGTTAGTGTAAAAGCTTGAATTTTTACTGCTACTTCCTAATGTTAGTTCCAAGATGGCTGCACAAAAGATGTGAAACCCTAATTTCTACACCTTGCAAATTTTTGGGTTATTTTGTCTTTGAATGTAATTAAAGGCTGGTTTACAATCCAAAAATGCTAACCAAAAAGGAAAACTAGAACAGTAGTCCATACAAGACACAAAATTTTAATGTATAACACCCTGGTTACAAGAATAGGATTTTTTTTCCCTGGTAAAATTTGCACATTTAGTCTTAATTTGTTTTTATCTGACCAGTTTTTTCATTTGTCTCCAATTCAAAGTCATAATTAGAAAAAATTGAGAGTAAAGTGAGCTCTAACAGCTGTTTCATGTAATGGGCCTAGAATAATTTTTCCAGGGTAGAGTCCAGTGTGCAGTTACATGACATGCCTGAGAACGAGAATGTTGAAACTTGGCCAATCTTGCTTCTTGTTCCAGGAGCTCAGGAAGGCTTCCTGCTAATTGTGAATGCTCCCATTGAAATACATGTACTCCATTTTTGAGCTTGTTCTGGTTACCATTATCAGATGTGAACCAGCCTTTGTAGTCGTACTCCATGGTATAATGGTTACCATGCTAACTTCATATACCCAAGGTCGCAGGTTCAAACCAGGCGGAGGATGATGGATCTTTTCAGGCGTAGAAATCCTTAGCATGGCTTCCTTTGGAAGTGAAGTAAAGCTGTTGGTCCCCTATCATAGATTTGCAGCAAGCCTGATAAAGAGGCCTCTGAGCAAATGGTCTTGCATCCCCAGCTCTTTAATTGCTGAGAACCACAACAGTTAAGGAGTGTCCATAAATAAAGCTCAATTTCCAGCCTTTAACCTAACATTTACTCAGTAATTATAAGTCTGTGGTGTTTAAATGAACTGAGCTATTCTAAAACTGATGGGACATGACAACAGCATCACCAACACATCTTAACTTCTGCAAATTTAACTTGCCTCTGGGCATGCACAAATGGCATGGTGTAATTAAGTTACAGAGCCAAATATATAAGGGTCATACACACTGAAGTGAGCTAGCAAACAGTCTTTCCTACACTGTTTTTCCATATTTTACATTAGTGTCACAAGATGAGCATTAGTAGCATATTATGCCAAAAGTTGGTCATTGTAGTGAAGTAGATGACTCACAAAAGTGCAGAAACTTCCTGTTTCTCCATACCATGCATAAACTTAACAATTTAATTTATACATTACATTGTTCTTGTCCACCAAAAAATATCCACAAAAGAACTTTTGTTTCATGAGACAAATTATCTATTTTTATTTATTTATTTGTTAGGAGGCTTTAGTTGTATACATTTAGTTTATAATAGTCATAATTTTAGTCATAACATATAACTATTATGCAGCAGATGGTATATCATATTTTCAGGCTTTCCGATTAAGTGTACTAAAGAGCCACTACTGGTTGGCTGGTTTTATACTGTAGACTAGTACCTTAACTGTTCCTACATCTTTTTTTGCAAAGTACTTTGTTTCTTTATGTAAATGCCATGTAATTCAAATTCCTAATTTCATAAAAATGGTGAAATATTTATACAATTATCATGATAGCCTTTTTTTAAGATGTTTGTGCCAGTCTTTGAACCCAAATAGTTTTGAGTTATGGCTATAGGAATGCCCAAAAGTAAAGTTTAGGGTTGAAGCTAAAATTTGATTTTGCTTGATTTATTCTGAAACGTATTGCACTCCTGAATCATATTTATCTTGATTCTGGAGTCCATTCCTTTTTTTTTTTTTTTTTTTTTTTTCTGAACCCTTCTTATTCTTGCTTTAGAGACATTTGTCCAAGCAATGTCCACTTATTTCTGTATTTATCCCACCACTTGGTACAATTACCTTGTTAAAACCTATTACTGCATCCAGCATTACTATTTTCATATTTGGTTAGCCAGAACAGTTTTTGAATTTGCTCCCATATGTGGTTGTTAAAACTTTTGAGATTGTGATTTTCCATGCAGGCATTTCTCTAGTAGTCTTAAGAGCTCTTAGATGGCACACCATGAGTAGCTTACAGATTGGTCAAGTTAATAACATGGCTTTTGTTTGTAGATGGAAAGTTACTTTTCTTCTGCCCTATGGTTTGTCCATTATAAAATTGTAAGCTTTTATCTATTTTCTTCATCTGTAACAAATCCATGTCAATCACCAGCCAGCTTTTGACCCTGAAAGATCTTAAAATTTTCTGAAGTGTTACCAAATACACTATAGCTAATACAGGACACTCTGTGATGTTTCGTGCGACACGCGCTGCCAGCGCATTCTAGCGGCTCGGCCTTGAGCAGCGATCAGCTGGTGTTGCTGTAGCTTCAGTATAGCCTATGTAATAGCAATAATGATTAATTAAAATGTAACTTAGCTGTGTATCTGTCTACACAATGTTATAAGGATTATCAGACGGAAGTATTGAACCATGTCTGGTAAGGTTTGTACTGTGTTTGGCTGCAATAACTTTGAACTTCTGAAACTTTCAAGTCCTTTTTCCTCTTCCTACGAGATAAAACAATATAAGAAGATTATATTATTGTGAAACGTTAATGTGTATAACCACTCCAGGGAAGCAATAATCTGAAAATGAAATCATTGCTGAACATTTCTGAGGAAAATCCATTTATTGAAATTTATAACAGTAGAGTGTATTTTTTCCATGATGCCCTACACCTGTTGAAATCGGTGAAAAATAATTTGAAATGGCATTCTATAATTTGTGTAGATAGAAAGGTTTCTTGGAACCATATTTTAGAATTTTATATAAAAGGACAGAGCCATGAAACCTCAGTTAGCTCCAAAGTTGACCAGCCAATGTATTGAACTACCACCATGTTTGGCTGTTCGTGTTTTAAGCCATTCTGTCTGTTGCATTAAAACGTATGTTGTGTTTAATTCAATGTATGATGAAACATTAGCTATTGCTAATTTCATTGAAAAAATCTGATGCGTTCCATTCACATGACTTTCTCTACATTTCTCAAGCATTGTTAAAAATCTGAATCTTCTAATTACCTCATGCTAATCAAGAAAAAATTAGCAGAAATCGTATTATTACTTGCTTCCTTTTAGTAGAAGCGATATTAGGGAGTACCATAAGTTAAAGTGATAAGTCTAAAGCTGGTTGCTATGCGACTGAAGTTCCTTTGTTTGTATGGACAGGAGTTGACAAATTCATGTATGAGAAAAGTATGTTTTTCAAAGCTGAAACCAATAACAAGGAATATCTCAAAAACAATCAAATCCACGAAAAAATGTATATAACACAAATTGTGTGTTTTAAATAGCTCTACATATCTCTTACGGTTTACCAGTTATGCACAACTCCGCAAAATTCATTCAAAATAAAGATGTCTTCAGAGGCTATTCCCAGGAAATTCAAAATATACATTTTATTTATGTAAATATCTTTAATATACGACATTTTAACCAAAATCGTTAGAGCCATTTTTGAGAAAATAAAAATTTTTGAAAATTTTTCCATGTAAAGAGTATTTGGGGGTGGGGATTTTCTTGAAAATCTTCATGTCACATCCTTGGAAGATACTGTACTTAAATGCCAAGTTTGGTATTTAACGAACTTTTCGTTTTTGTGCTATGCACACACACACACACACACACACACACACACACACACACACACACACACACACACACACACACACACACACACACACACACACACACACGCGCGCGCGCGCGCCAGACATTTTTCTAAAAATGCATTTTTTTGGAATCAGGGGGTCTCAAAACATATATTTGCAGTGAAATCTTGGTAGCAAATTTTTGGGTGCAATAAAATACCTTCTCTATACAGAATGGACTGTCTATATGACATTTTCAACTTGTCTCAAAATCATTGTGCTAAAGAGTTGCGCTATGCAATAAATGATGAACGTAAACATTTACTGTATTTGAATGAATTATGAAAATTCTTAGAAAACATCACTGTAATGAATGGTCAGCGTAAGAAACCACATATTGACATTAAAATGATTGTGGCAGGAGCTAAAATGTCAATATGGTTCCTCATATTTATTTGCAAAACGGCTGACACAAGATTGTTTAGAAATTTTGTTTTCTGTTATTAGGGACAAGGGTGGGAACAATGTAACCCCAGATTCCTCAAAATTCAGACAATGTCTTAGACTTGCAATTACAAATCGTTATTACAATCGTTTGAAGACAGTAATTGTGCCTATGGATGTAAGCAAGTTTTTAGTTCTAAAGTCTGATTTACTGGAAAAATGTATATCATTTGTAATTCAGACTTCTGCACTAATTATACCAGAATAGCAAAAGTGATGATTTTCCAGTTAATGTTCAGCAGCGTGCAGATTCATGTGTATGCACGTGGATATGTGCAAAATTGCCTCATGAGAAATGTATAAACAAAGAGGTAGACATCGAGAGAGCAGATGTAGTAAAGTAAAATGTGCATTTTGCTCTGAAGTGTTATGGAAATGCTAGATTCATATTTCACAACGAATCTGCTTAGACAAAGTACATAAGCAGCAATACTCTATTTAATGAAATTTTCTTCATTATCTTTGCGACAGACTTAATGTTAAACTAAAGTTAAATATGCGTGTAGATGATGCATTATTCACTTGCATATGTGAAAGTTGTAAATATGCGTTTGACAAAGCATTCAATGTGTTAATAAAATGTTATTTGAATGATGAAATGGAAAAAAGAACAAGAAAAAAAACCAGGTAGAAACATTAAAGCAAAAAATGTCATGCGACAAAAAATAATTCTTGTAGATCCAATACCTTTACATTGTTTTTCTGCATTGCATTGTTTTGTTTTGTATTGTATTGACAAAATATTGTTTGAATAAATAAAAAGTAACAATGCATATTATAATATCATTATTGGGTTTCCCTTTCATAACATTTAAAATTAATTGCTTGTTTCTTAAGGCCTGGATGCTAGGAGCGCCACTGTATACCTGTCTTTCAGCTTAACGCAGGGGAAAATGGAAGTGTCCAGTATTAACCTATAGTGTATTTGGTGTTACCCTTACTTTTTTTTAGTATATGCTCTCTCTAAGCATTCAATGTTCTATTCTTTAATCAGCATAGAATCTGGTTTCACATTCTTTTTGGTATTTTTTTTTTTTTGAGTCTCTTCCCCAATGTAATACTTAATCTATGTAATTGTCATACTGTAATTTATTCAAATACAAGACAACCCCAAATCCAAAATGGCCCCCAATTTCAGAACTTAATTTTGGAATTTAGAATATCGTCTCTTTAAAAAAAAAGATACAACTTTAATTTTTAAAGATGTTTTGAAGATTTTTTTTTCCATAAATTCACATAATGGGTGGGGAGAGAGGGAGAAGAACAGAAATGTGTATAGGAATGTAGGTGATGGCAGCAGAATTTAAATCACGAAAGATAAGATTTTGAATTTGTGCAGGAATTCTTGTAAATGGGCGGTAGCAGGGAGAATGGAAATGTACATTGTTGTGTGTGATAAGACATGACTATAGCAATGGCAGCACACTGCACATGATGATGATGATGGATAAGATTTTCTATTTAGACAACATAGTATAACACATCATGGTAAAAGGTTATTTGAATATGCATGAAAATTCACGTATTGGATGGAAAGGAGAGGGGAAATGATCCTGGCATGTCTGCTCTGAAGCAAGCAACTAAACCTCTTTGTCATTGGCTCAAGTATAACATTAGGTGCAACCATCAACGTGAAAGGAAATCCTCTAATAATCTTGGAAAGAAATCTTTTTTCCATTGAGAAAGCTTACAATCCTTGGTCTGTTAACAGTTAACGAAATAAATTGCACAAAAACTGTCATGCCATGACCTTGGCAGTAATCTTCACCACTTCCCACAGGCTTTGCCACTACCACACCTGCATGGTATTCAGAAAACATATCATGAATGCAAGACAACCCCCCAGTTCTCAGCATTAATATTTTGGAAAAAAACAAGTCTATTCAGATAAATAAATGCTCTGGCATTACACATGATTAAGTGGTGCAAGTAAAAGGGGTATGGCACAAATGTGCTACCAGTTTTAAAAAGCTTTAATTTGCAGGTGTTCAAACAGAAAATCAATGTTTTAGTATATCCACAGGCTAGTCCCATTAAGCAAGCAAAATTTGTCATAGAATTCTATTTATGAATTAGAAGTTCAATTTTTAATTCTTCTGACCTACTTACTGTGAATGAACAATATTTATTCTTATTTTTTCAGGCATCCACTGATGCACCAGACACAACAAAGCAAAATGCTGTTGAAGAATAAGTGTATCCCAAGAGTCTGATTGGTATCATCATTGAAGAAAGTTACAAATATTGGACCATTCCTTGCCAGCTGCAATTGCAGACTGTATAATGAATATTGATGTTTAGCAAGTGTTATGTTTTGGCCAGTTAATGGAGAACGTGCCTTGGAAGCATTTAAAGAATGGCGGCAGGACTTCCATGGCCTATCAAAGCTCAATATCCAAGATACGTTCAGTGGACCAACCTCTTGAATAATAAAGAACGTGCTGCCATTAATTCTTTTTCTAAGTGACACCAGGAACATGCTTGAGGATGAATACTCAAAATAAGTCGTGGCCACCAGCAGAGGGTTACTGTTGAATGTTAAGATGGTTGAAATTTGGGGGAAAGAAATGAGATTGCAGTTGAAACCTTTTGTTGGTGGTAATATACAATTTGTAAAATAGCTGGAGTAAGTTTAGACATGCTTGTCATTGTAGAATGTGGGAATGGGTTTTTCTATGAATTTCTATATAGCTCTGGTTTAAATAGTCAAATACATCACATAAAAAACAAAAATGAAACAATTTTTCGATAATTTTTGACACTTTTTTCAGAACTATTTTCTTAAGATGTTTTTTGTATGTGTACTGTTTAAAATATTTTGTATTATTGAATGAGTTAACTGCTTTGTTTAGAATTAGAATATTACTCCAAAGGTTCTAGAAACAATTGGGGCATTCTTAATGGGGGGGGAAATTTCAATAACAAAAACATTTTGCAAAGTTTATACAGTGTTTTATGATCTCTGCATTGAATTCATAACAAGTGAGAGTATACGTTAAGTAGGTTTTGTATTGGGCTGCCGTTATGTGCATACACATAAGCTTTGTATGTATCCATAGAAAATATTGTTAGTACTCATTCCTGAACCCCTTTCATTAGGCTAACTATTTGGCAGCTGAAGTGTTTTTAATTGTGAATCAAAATGAATCCAATCATTTCACAGGATTTTTTTATATATATAAACCTAGCTAAAACAACGAATACTTTGATGTTTGAAAGGTGTTGGTCATTGTGTTGTTTAGTCGGAGAAAACCTAAAATCTCAAATTTTACCAGTTATCTAATTGTCCTGTGTAAAGTGTGTTTAGAAGGTGGAGTTTACTACGGACACTGTGATTTTATCACTTCATGTAGTGTCCACTTCTTAACCATAATCACTGTTACCAAGAATGAATTATTTTATTTTGGCATCTGAAGGCCATATTAAAGAAAATAGATTAGTGTGTATAAAGATTTAATTGTTCATAATCAGCTCAATAGAAAGGGGTATTTACAAACCAAGTTAATATATTATATATATAAATCTTTCTCTTAAGTCGTAAATTAATGCTCTTCTGAAATTGTATTTACAACAAAACCAAATTACAAATATTCCGAATGATACAGACTGTAGAAAATATCACTGTTTCCTAGTTTAAATGTCCACTTCCCTTCCATTTGCTTTGAATATATGTAGCATAAATTACTATAGAGGTGCTTATGAAGACGGAAACTTCTGTAATGTGAAATAAGTGAATACAATATGAAACTATGTAATAAACCATTTATTACCTAAATGTTCATATCTCTTGAAAATTATAAGGATTATAAATACATGTTCCCACATAAATAAGTTCATTCTGTCTCTGAAATCTCATTATCACAGTTCTTCCGTGGCGATTCCAATTCAATTGTGACTGGACCATCATTTTGTATGTCCACCTGCATGTACGCTCCAAATACGCCATCTGGAAGCAATAAATGATAAACATTGAGATGGCTTTTCCTTTATGGAATCGTAGAGATGTTTGCTTTGAAACAGATAAAAAACAAAAATCAAATTCCTATTAAAACTGCTTGCAAAACACAAACCCTGTGTGACCCTGTTTGACCTTAACAGTTATCACGTTTCCATATGAAATTGAAATTGATTGGAATCCAATTCCACATGAATACAATCCACATACTTGGTTCCTTGCAGATTGAGATTGGTTGGATGCACAAGGTTTGAGAACTGCTTAACATGTTAATTTTTTGTTCTGAGATTAAAGAAACTATAAATGCGGTTCTGTTGTAAGTTTTATTGCACCAGCTTCTGGGTTAAAAACCAAATGAGCATGCAGCAATGAGTTCAACAGAAGCTAGTATAGTATCTTTGGAATATCCAATAAAATTTGAATATGGTATGGGTTTCCATGCAGCAACATTGTAATCAAATCCCTATTTTAAGATCAAAGATCTAATATGGAATGTGGAGTCAAATTTATTTCAATTCCACATGGAAACTTAAGTGTTCTACTGGCATTTTCTCGACTTCATTCAAGTTTGGGATGCTAAAAATAACCATATAGTTCTTAAGCAATTACTTTAGACTAAATAAGATTGCTCATATTAACATATCTTTACAAAGAAAAAATTCATTGTATGGGTGGTGTACAAAGTCACCTTTTTTGGGAGTGCATCGAGACATCTTTAGGAAAACAATATTTAACTGAAACAGAAGTTTGTAATTTTATTTTTTAATTTAAATTTATAAATAATTGCGAATTATTTTTAATTGATAAACATTAAATTTGTGATTACAACAAATTCCTTATTGGATATAGTAATGAAAGATTTTTATCATTAGAAAAACTAAACTGTGAACAACACATCAATTAAATTAGACTTTTATTTGCTTTGGCAATTCAGAACATTACAGCATTAGAATATTTTATGGGAAATAACAGCTGAATGAAAAAGTTGTTTAAACATTAGAAAACCTACATATTGTTTAGTCATTTTAAGATAGAAATCGAGTAATACTTGATAACTGATGCCCTTTCAGAACCAAAGAGTTGTATTCTGCAGTCCCAGGAATCAATACTTTAACAAAGAAACCTTGTGCAGAAATCTACTTAAAAATGTTTGAACATGTGGGATAAGAGCATAATTCTCCCACCCTCTTAAAAGAAGAAAAAAAAAAAAAAAAAAAAAATAATCCTGAAGTTTCAACTGAATATCTTAGTCTTGAATCCTGCAGTCCAGAGGAGGCATCTCTTGCTTGGAGCAGAGTACAGCTATGAAGAATTGTCCAGATGGAATAAACACAGAAGTAGTGCTAGTGACAAGCTTACATGAAGCATATGCATACTCCTTTCTGCAATTGTATGGAACTCAAATATACAAAATATAACAAATTTAAAGTTTAGTTTTAAAACATTAATTTCATCTAATTATTTAACAATTAGGACATGTTTTGATGTATGTTACTGCCATTATAGATTATATAGTTTCAGCAGTTCCCTCTTTTTAAGAAAAAAAGGACATTGCAACCCTTCCAAAATGCATCAGAACTTCAAATTAGAAAATAGTTTATATTTTAAAACCTAAAAACCAAGAAAGATTATGAATTTCAACATTCCAGTTCTGAGAAATGTTAGCAGATTCATCACACACTATTTCCAAACAGAAACAGGTGGCAACTGAAATAGTTCTCAGCTGATGAGGGCAATACATACATCAAAATATAACAAAATTGCAAACAAGTGAAGTTGCTGGCATAAAACTAAAGTTCTGATCTTTCACTGTTGCTTCAATGCCTTCCACAAAGATAGCTTTTGGCAGGGCTTAATTGTTCCTAGTTAGCAATGTCAGAAAATCTTTACTTTGGTGAATATTGTGGAGTACAGTTGCTCCTATTTACCAAAAATAAATTTTATGAAAAAGATTAAATTTTCAAATGTACTGACAGCAGCTTTTCATGTAAAAACCCACATATCAAACCTTGGAGGTCAAGTAGCAAATAGTACGCAGTATTTTGCAGCAATTTTTAAGGTTTGCTTTACAGTAATATGTATGGAATGTAACAAGGCATTGCATTTTTCTTTGCTGAAGACTTATTATTTTATATAATAATTCTAGTCTTTAAAGACATTGACTACAAAGCTTTTGAGAGAGGAAGGATTTTATTTCCTCGCTTATTCATAACTTTATTTAAATTTTCATTGAACTTCCTTTGAAGCAATATATAAAAATTGCTGTTCACATAGTTTAGCATTAAACAAAACATCTGCAACATGATTTGTGGTTTCAATCAATTTCTATAACTTATCTGGCTTTATGGTAGGTCTGCTCACAAACTTAATTTGCATCACTACACTAAACTTGCTAGATTTTTAGAATGACAATAAGAAACCCTCCCCCTCATTTGAAAGCCACAGGTGGTCTAAAGGTAACTTGCAAAGTTAAGCCACACTATAATTCACCAAATTTTATGCTTTATCATATTCAAACAATATATTTTACTGCTTTCAATATTCCATGTTTTTTCAAAATTGAAAATAATTTCTCTCTAAAGGCATCCAGCCAAGACATTTAATAAATATGGCATTAACATACTAGTCTTGGAAATAACCAATGAAAGATGATCACTAAAAATTTATACCATTTTAAGATCAAGTTTTGGGCTGCTCAATGTCCTTAAACTATCTCTAAATACGCAGAATTCTTTGCAAAAGAAAATCTTATAATTTTTTTATCCCAACACATTCTTTACTAAAGCTTCTACTTATGTTTTGTCACAGGGCAGATTCCTTTTTTGCAGAATTGTTCAGACAAGTTCAAAACTAGTATAACTAAGATTTTTCTTTACATTGTGATTTCACAGTTCGTGAGAGACTTCATTACTATTCTTTGCCACAAAAAATCTGCTTAGAAGAATACTATACTTTTATGACAGGTTGTTTAGGCTTGTATAGTAGAAACCTCAGGATTGCAAGTAGTACAAGGAGCTGTGAATATATTTTTTTTTTTTTTTCATGGTAAACCATGAATATCCCTTTCTTCCCCTGTATTTTGTGAAATTCAAAATCTCCTTTTCTTCAGATAGTAATAATTTTTCTGTGATGTTTTTCTAAAAACATGACTTAACAAGTGACCCTGTGATATGACTGCATACAACTAGCTACTTCACAGCACTACATGATCATCTACCAATTAATGTATTGAATGAACATGCACACATTTCAAATGCAAACTTTAAATATAGAACGAAATACAGGATTCTTATGTCCTGTATGACCATAATATGGGACACAATTCCTTCTCTGTGAATATGGGAAATCTACTCAATACCATTAAAAGGCCACAATGCCATGCAACAACAGCTCTGTCCTTTTTAGCTGCCTGCAGTCCAAAACGATGAAACATCTTTCACTGATGGTTAATGTCACTATATTTACTCAAATAACTAGTTGAAAAAAAAATGTGTGTCTATATATATATATAAAAAACCATCCATGACTGGGTACAAATTCTATTACTTGCTGGCCAATTTTCCAGACAGTTTGAATACCCAACCTAAAGTAACTGAGAACAGCAAACAAGATTGCTTACATATTTTATATGCAATGCTTGCACTGGCATAAGTAATAAGATTGATTAGAGGTATACTGTGAAGTGTAGCATTACAACTAACATAAATTTGCATTCTTAAACTTTCGCTGGCTATCTTTACTCAGTCTACCATTGGAAGAGGTAATATAATCTCTACAATCAGCTTTCTCATAGTTATAATTACAATGATATGCATATGCTTTATTTTTCTAGTTCCACCATAGATAAAATTGATGCAGTTAATTAGGGGATTAAATGGGCCTTAGCCTTTTACTGACCCATCTTCAAAAATTTTGTGAATTAAACTTGACAAATCTGTGTGTGTACAGTAACAGTATTGTTGGAAAAATACAGAATATTAAAATAGTGATGGTACTATGCTTTGTCAGAAGAATACATTAAGTATGGGTCAATTATTTTTTCATTGAAATTGTTTCAATTCTCCTAACTTCTCTACAATTTTTCTAAGTCTAACGGTTCCCCCAATGTGCAGCCAGATAGAAATGATAAATGACTACAAGTCCCTCTTGCTTCTTGCATAGCAGCCAACAAGTGCTTCATTTTTTCACAATCATAGCCAATTCTGCAAAAATTCCACAGCAAATAGTATGGAAGCCAGTCATTTTTGAAAAGTGCTGACCTGCATTCTCTTGGGTTTATTGCTTTACAAACACATGGAAGCAATGAACAAAAATGATTGTACTGTGAGAAGCGAAGGTTGTATGTCCTTGGCGATATTCTTGCAGATTATAATGGTTTTAGAAATGGAGGTCTGATTAATATGACAGATCTTGCAGTCTGTCTTCCATCATCATTTAATGAGGGTCTGTTGAGAACAAGAATGTTAGGTTTTGAATGTAATGTTATCTTGTATCCCATTTAGAAATGGTAAGGCACATTTCCAAAGTTTCACTGCAGGTAGCATAATGTTGATATTGATACCTATTCTCATGACTTTTGGTATGAATAATATCCTAGTAATTAACTATATTATTATTATTATTAGAACCAGACATGAAAATCTTGCTCAGTCTGTGTGCAATGGTTCAAGCAGGCAAGGATATTGCTCAGATATGCTTTTCCTCGTCCACTGCTTTACATGCAGTCATGCAAAGTAATGGAGTGTTCAGTTGGAAACCAATATGTAAGATAGTATTTGACTGTTTCAGTTACCACCATGAAGTAACCATAATAATAGCCCATCTCCATAATGTGGGGTTAGTGTGTCTGCCTCACATTCAAGGTGTCTCAAGTTTGAATCTCTGCTGGGGTGAGATACTAGGATAAGGTTTTTTCAGGGTTTTCGGTATCTTGAGAAGACTAATTTAAGTTCCCTGTACCATGAGTTTTAGCGTCAGTTCACCCATATCATATATCATCCGATAAGACTTTCCCAGTTAAAGGACATTACACTTCTTAATAATTTTACCAGAATATGAACAAGAGAGTATTAGGAGTATTTATTGGAACACTTCACTCCATATTTCAAGATGTTATTCTTCCCTCTCACAAGTTTGCCATATTATTATATGCAGGGCAGCATTCAATGGGAATATTTATGGCATATGATACCAAAAATCGTTCAACAGATCCTTTCCAGAAACTTATGGAAGTCATAATGTGTAGGCTAGGCTTAGTTAATGTAGTGTACATTAATGTTAATGTAGTTAGGTATGAAGTCACGGCAATTTAGAGACAGTGTACATGTAGTTGTACAGTTAGTGTAATTTATTAATGGAAAAAATATGGTTGACAGCATTGCATTAAGTGATACAAGATGGGATAATTTGGCTGCACTGCATTCTTCAGTATGGTTACAACAGTAGAAAGTAACCTCAAGTTATGTTTAAAAAATTCTCCATCATGAAATCATAGTTAAGTGATTTTAAGCACATAATAGATAAAAAAACTTTAGAGCAGTACTTCAAAAAAATATCACACTCAAATTGGATTTAGAAAAAAAATTGTGTGTTACATGTTCGAAAGGGAGACAGCACAGAAAAAACTTGTTATAAATTTGTATTTTATTGTCTACTGGTCATCTTTTGGAAAATTTTCATTATTTTGAAATTTTGTTGAGTCAATTTTGTAATACTACATCACTTACTTTTTTATTTCGGAAAACATGTTTCAGAAGCCATGTGCTTCCATTGTCAATTCCTTTGGTCGACTGCCGGCATCGCTTGCTGTGGTGGTTGTCTCTGTCCCTGATGGTGGTTTGATGAACCTCTGAATGAGTAGATCGCCTGGCGGGTTTTCAATTTTGAAATCCCGGCAGTCGACCAAGGAATTGACAATGGAAGCACATGGCTTCTGAAACATGTTTTCCGAAATAAAAAAGTAAGTGATGTAGTGTTACAAAATCGGCTCAACTAAATTTCAATTGTTAAAACACATCAAAGTCCACCATATATCAGGATATTTCATTATTTTGTTGCATTTTTTCCTCTTTCACTGTCAGAATAAACTTTTGCAACATTGCAGATAGTGATTTGAGTAAAGCAAAGAGAGCAAATTTTCACAATGCTCCTACAAATTGCCTACTGCACAACCAACTATGCAGAAAGCAAGATAACTCCTTCAGTGCTGTGGCAGGCAGTATGCAATATTTTACATTTGAAATATGTAATGCACCTATTGTAAGGTTCACGATTGGTAGAACAATTGCTCAATAATGTCTCTTGAATTAGCATTTATACTTTGGATGTGAACATATTTTCATAGGTTTGATGGTAATTGCTATAAAGTGGAAATTATTAAAGAATTAATGTAATAGTCTCTTTAACTTTGTTAATACCCTTATTAGAGAGTTGGTGATGCCTGTTCCAGCTGCATTGTCTGACTTTGGTACATTATTCTTATAATTTTGATGTGAAGTCAGCTATTGACTTTTTTTTTTTTTATTTATATATATATATAGACATACAAGAAAAGTGCTACAGCACTAAGAATTATCAGAACTTAATGTTTGATTCTGACCTGAAAAGTATGGCATACATTGGTATAACCTTTTATTCTGACAGCACCAATAATGTGACTAGCAAGATAATTAAAAATAGAATTATCATACAATGTGTAAAATCAATAATATTCTGCAAGTTGATAATTTTGATGATGTACTTCTGGACGTGTCTGCGATGGTATTCAGTGCAGCATGATAACTATATCTATTCCCAACTTCAGCTGCTTGCTGGGATGAGGGCAGGAGCAAGGGCCTGTGCTGTCACTTCTGGTTCTGGCCACTCAGTGTATCCTCTCACTTCATATCTCCCTCATGGCGCATAGGTTTAATAATCTCAGGTTCAAGGCAGAGTACCTTTTGACTGAATCCTATCTTTCCTTTCACAGTGTAGTACCTTAGATTCCATGGCCTTTGCAACATCAATATAGGCAAAAACCATCAACCTAACATATATTCATGGTAGAACAAACTGTCATCTTTGATAAAGTGACACACTTGGTATATAGTGTTATTAACCAGAGCAGGGATTTTCATGTGGCACATAAGGCACTTGTGTGTTTCAGTTGCTCTACATTAATCAGTTAACAGGTTGTGGTGCGTTATACATAACTTGTAATAGTGATGATCCCAGACTATAGCAGGTTCATGTCATGAAGGCACAATGGCTCTTGTAGAGGATCTGCAGTTTTGCTGCATTTGTTCTCCTGGTTTTCATTTACAACCAGTTGCTTCTTCTTGTTATTAACAAGCCCCAGATTTTTAAGTTAAAATTATGTTCTGTCTCATCAGTATTTTTACCAGGATTTTTTAGGATCTTAAGTTCTATATAACAATCTATAACATTATTTATTTATATTTATAAAAAAAATTAATTTCAAGCACTACATGTACAAAATTTCTTAATATACTAATCTTGTTTTAGTATGACTCCAAAAAATGCAATTTAAACACTGTATGTGCAAAAGTTTTCAGCACTCATTTTGCCTGCTAATACAATACTGAACAATGAAACACTTTAAGACTTACACCTGAAGATCTTTCAATCCTCTGTTACATTGTGCTTAAAAGCAAAAAAACTGTTTTCTTCACCTAAGGTAAAAAGTGCAAAACTGAGTTTGCCTATTTCCTTAGAGTTCCAAATAACTGATTCTTGAGCTTTTACTCCACATAAAACACGACAATCTTAAAATCTGGACTGCAATCTAAAACTATTAATTTCTTTTAATCTGAAATATTATGCAAGATTTCATAAGATCACAGATATTTAACATACTGTCTCCATTTGCTTTGAAAATATTTGTATATAAATGTACTCTATTTGCTTAACCCATTCAAGGATACCTAATAATGGAGCTGAGATGTTAAAATCTATATACAGGCTGCTTGAAACAACACCAAACGAAGATAGCAGTCGATTAGGTTACACTTTGACTTGTCCGAAACTTGATGTTGCAACTTTCAAACTCTTCTATTTAAAGTTTTGTGTGTGTTTAAAAATCACACACATTTGGGATTAGACAGCAAAGGAACAACGGTTGGTAAGCAACCTCAAAACATATTATATGAAACACACAACAAAACCCACATGCTACATTTTCCATTACCAAGGTGACCTGTGCTGTGCCAGCATGTCTATCAAATCACTCCTACACTACGCGGCTGGGACCTTCGCTACCAACTGGCATCTGTCCTGGAGTGGGCCAGGCACATGCCATTTGGTTATGTATGACTGCCTAATCCATGGTGATTTTATGGGAGTTTTTTTATGTGCCGAATTTAGAACTGAAAATTATATTCACATATCATGTATGGTATGACCAACAACATCTTCGTTTGGTGTCGTTTTAAAACACCCTGTATATAAAAATGAATTGCTAACATGTATATATGTGCATCACTTCCGAACAACTGCACCAAATTGAAGAATTCTTTTTCTGTTGTGTTCGTTACTGTCACGACAAGATTTGTGGAAAAGACAATGTTTAAAAATAGTATGGGAAAGTTTTTAAAGTCACATGACATGAATAACAACAATGCCAAAGGAACACATTTCGATTAATAGCCGCCAGATAACAGTAGTATCACGGTTATTTGTTGCTAAATGGCCGTAGTACTGCTATATTTTCCCTCCCCATCAATGTCAAGGTAACTCACCCCTTTATCAGGACAATGACACAATGCAGCAGTGAAATTCAAATACGTTTTTATAGATTAACCATCCTTTCCTTACTCCTATCGTTTAAAATAAAGAAGCTTTCCTAGTGATGAACACCTAGAGTAAGTACTTATTTATTTGTTGCTATATGGCCATAGTATTGCTCAATTTTTTCCCTCTCTATTCAATATTAAGGTCAAACAACAGTTTATCAAGACAATGATGCAACGCAGCAAATAACTGAAATACATTTTTTATGTTATAATTATCCTTTACTTACTTCTATCATTTAAAATAAAGAAGCTTTCATGGTGACGAAAACCTAGAGTAAGTACTTATTCATTTGCCACTAGATGGCCATAGTACTGCTAAATTTTTCTTCCCCATTCATTGCTAAGGGAATGCAGCCAGTTATGGAGTCAATGACACAAGAATATACTGAAAATCAAATATATTTATGTACTATCAACCAGATCTACTTGCTCTTTAGTTATGTCATTGTAGCTTTAAAAATGGCTGTTTTGACATAGAAGAAAATAAAGAAAGAGGTGGAAAACATTGGAAGTAAAGGGGAAAAAAAAAGATGCCGAAGAAACATGAATGTTACTTTGTGACTTTCTCCTTAATATAATTCATTACCTATTTCAGCATTTACCTGCAACAGTATGAAAGTGCTGCCATTATTGTTATTATGCCATCATTATCATTTGTTACCCATGCTGTTAACTACATATTTCATCCTTTCCACACTACCATGGATGCACTGACTTTGTCCTTTTTGCAATACCAACAATACATACTACATTGCGCATTGATATGCAAAGGCATTATTAGACATTGGCAATGGGAAAATTCCTGTTAATATTTCTACTGGCCTCATTTCGTTTCCACCAAATTTTTGTCACTTCACTACATCAAAGGAAGAATTAATATCGAAAATGTTCCTAAATATTGGTGTAAATTACAAAAACTATGCTCGGTTGAGTGAATGAGTTATTTTAGCAGCAATTAATAAGAATGTAGATGATTTGAATAGAAAAAATCAGAGTAAAATTTATGGACAAATGCATTCATTTAAGTTGATCAATTTTATTACCAATATAAAAGAAGTCATCAATTATCTAACTGAATTCCTAAATTCATTGGATTTGCCAGGATTTCCTACACAATTTACAGCTCAAGGTTGATTCGGTAATAATTATGCTATGCAATCTCAATCACCTGAAATTGTGCAACGGAGCAAGACTTGCTGTTAAAAAAAATTATGAAAAATTTGATTTAAGCTACTATAATCATAGGAAAGTTCAAAGGCAAGGATGTGCTTATTCCAAGAATACTCCTAATGCCAACTGACCTTCATTTTTAATTTAAGCGTGTTCAGTTTCACATGCGCCTTGCATTCGCAATGACAATAAATCCCAAGGTCAATCATTAGAAATGTGTGAAATATATCTTGAATTGCC
The DNA here is from genome assembly GCA_030762935.1 of Hymenopus coronatus. Classification (NCBI taxonomy): domain Eukaryota; kingdom Metazoa; phylum Arthropoda; class Insecta; order Mantodea; family Hymenopodidae; genus Hymenopus; species Hymenopus coronatus. Next base: position 41,361,005 of record CM060881.1, read on the forward strand.
ATGTTTTTCACATGGGCAGTTGTACGTTGCGTGCTCAAGAGTCGGCAAACCATCAGCGCTATTTATTTTCTCTCCAGAAGGAAAATTGTACATTACAAGGCATTACAATAAAGTATTGTCAAATTATTTAATTGTAGTTTTACTTCATTGCATGGTCATATAGTAAACAGAAGATTTTGTCAGTTTTTTCATTAGGTATACCACCTATGCAAAGTCAGAGGGCAACTAGTAAAATATAAATGTATATTTTGGTCCTTTGGGCAGGACCTGCACACATACCATGTCTTATATGTGTGGCCATTTTGACATATGATAGCTGCAGTATTATCTTATAATGCTGTATAATGGTATGAGTTTTTTTTTACATCATAATAAAATGGCAAGATGCATGTGTTTGCATCCAATCGAAACCTGTCAGCATCCTACCATTCCATTACATAGATCCCTTCAGTTGGATCCTCCCCATACATTACTGCAGTTTCTCTTGAATACAGAAAATACAGTTTGACTGGATTTGATCTCCATTTGATAGGTTAACCATTACTATCATGCCTTAGATTGCACAGCCATAAATCCAGACATCAAGGTATGTATTATTTAATAAGGTATCTGATGTTATTTGTTGGTAAAATGTGTTATTTAACAATTATGCACAGGACGTCATATCACGTCCATATTGCTGAAGGGGTTAAATAACTGAATTAAGTATTTTTTAGGTCCTATCTCAAAAAATAGGTCTCATTACATCCTAATGTAAAATTTGGTCAACTTAGAGTCCATAAAATGAAAGTACTCTGAGCCTAAAACATAACTAAAATTTGGAGAGTTAGAGGTTCAGGAATAATATAGATCAGAACCTAAGAATCAGGGCTTTAGTCATTACATCCATTAATATGTTTGTATTATTACCATTTTAATAGATTAATTATTCATAATTCCTAAACGATTCCATTTATGCCTCTATTAAATTAAATTCTCTTAAAATGTCACTTCATTATTTAACCTAGTATAACGTTTACCTTAATCGAATATGGATTCAACACCCAAAAAAAAAAAAGAGTCCTGGTCGGCCTATTCATTGCCTTTTTTTTTTTTCTGTGGTCCATTGTGCTCTGATCACTTAACTGCAATGTGCACAATTACCAGAGAACTCGTAAAAATCATATATGTCTCAGATACCAAAATCTAGAAACCAAAAATAACATGGAATTACAACCCATTATCATTCCTTAAACTACAATACCATCTCCAGGACAATGAGGATCAGATTTATGTGTTATGGCCTTGCATGCTATAAACATTTACATTAAACTGTTTATGGTTACACTGGTTCTGGAGGCCTTTGAGTGTAGGTAAAAATAATTTCTTTATTTCCTCGAAAAGTTTGTTGCTGGAAGTTTTACATGGAGTTATAGAATGCACATAGCCTGCAATGACATTTTCCTCTGTATAAATAAAGAATCTCAACAGGTTTTAAATAATATTTTTTTAAAGAAATACATTTAGTTGTACTGATTGATTTAAAATACCAATATGGTCTACAAAAATAAATGAATAATCCAGATTTTTTCATTGCTATTATTTCTGGAGTAAGAAAATGTTAAAAAATTTGCTTTCAGTATACTTTGAAATATTATTTTAAAAATAATGTATAATTAAATTACAAGTTCAACAAACTTTGTACCAAAATGTATATTCATATTTTACTTTAGTTGCATTTGAAACAGATACAGTTGGCAATGGCACACTTAATTATTCTATAAAAAAAAGCATGGTCCATAAGAGTACATTAAGCCTTCATGATGTGAAAACTGTTAACAGCCATCAAGGATCATCTTGACTTCCTCCTACCTCAGTTACACCCTACAACCCATATGTCTTATTGGTGGTCCAGCCTCAACAAGGGTAGGTACTTCTTGGGCCAGTGCTTCGCTCTCCTCCTCCAAAAAGGAAATATTGCATTTTCAGATGTTTCTCAAACATGATTTTTCATTTCTTGTTTGCAAAGACGGTGACGCTGACAAAGAGAGACGTATGAAAAGAATGGTAGAAATTACATACAAAAACAACAAATCATCGGTATCTCTACAGACCCAAGCTTCTGCCGTATGCAATTCAACCCATGCATTGATGAAAAAAAAATAACCTTGACAAATGCCATTGTATCAAGTTTGTCTCATAAGTTACAGGTCTATCTATACTTTTTATTATAATTTATTTAATTATTCACTCTTAGAATATATGTCCTGCCTATTCATCTTGGAATTATAGTATCCCTATGTATTTATTAATTTATAAAACTGTTAATTAGAATTTCAAGAAACAATCTTTTTGTGAAATATTTCTTGATGAGAAATATGTGGTTAAGAGTAAACTTACATTCATGCATACTATTTGTCTGTTCAATGTAAGGAGGATGAAAAAATGAATGCTGGACTATAAATTATAAGCTGTACTAACCTTTGACTAGTTCTGATTTATAAAGTCTTCTGAGGTAACTTAAAAACTCATTATAGAATTCTTCAGATTTGTTCGGTGCCATAGCATTATGAAAATCTAGCCTGTTTCCTTTTAAAGTCTGATATAAAGTAAACTGACTAACACATAGGATTTCAAAATCCCTGTCCTTAACACTTAAATTCCATCTTTTCCCATCATCATCCTCAAATAGCCGCACACTGAGAATCTTTCTTGCGCTGTAAGAAAATAAAATAGGAACAAATGAATGCATAAGTAACTTTCATTTGCAGTTTTACATAGCAAGATAATGGTACTCTGAAAACTATCTGATGAAAATCAAATATTTCAAACATTCAAAAACAATTGATTAGAAATCAGTCTGGGTAGCTCAGCTGGTTAGGTGCTGGCCTTCTGAACTCCAAGGTCCTTTCAAACCTGGCTCAGAACTATGGTATTTAAGTGTGCTTAAAAGTAACGATCAATGTCTGTAGATTTACTGACACGTTAAAGAACTCCTTTCAGACTAAATTCTGACACACCAGCATGCTGATATGATCCTGGCAATGACAGCATTGGTTTTTTTAAAAAAGATACACCCAAGAATGTAGCATCATAAAGAGGCACTTCGAAAGAAACACAATTAAGCATTTAAAGATAAAAATGTGAATGTTTTCATAGAAATGAATTGTCTATCACTAGCAAGGGATACCAAAAGTGTATAATTTCAAATTAGGAATTTAACACCAAGCTGCAGTGTGGTGCAATACAAGTCACAAGTTTGAAATTTTGTCACAAATGACCTGCAGCACTTTCCCAGCTGACTCAAGTTTGGACTTACATACATAACATTACAATCTGTAGATTCTATTATGAGATTAGACTCAAAGCCCAAACTCTAGGGTGTAGATCAAGTCAAGAATTACATTTATTCATATTTATAAATATGTTTATTTACAAATAACTCTGACAATGAATTTTCAGAGGTGTCAGTTTTGCATAACTGTCAATTACATGTCTGTTTCCAAAAGCCTACTCATTCACTTGCATTCTTAGAATATTCATGTTTACTATGTTACACTTTTACCAGTGTTTTTTGATTGAATGAAATCCTCCTCTGCGTATGTGTGAGTAATAAGGATTTTTTTTAATTCTGATCTAAACTTGTTTTTGTTCATTTGCAATTTTTTTATAGAAGAGGGAAGTGAATTAAACAAAACTATTCCCTTTTTGGAATAACTGCAAATTATTTGTTGATCTAAGCAAGTCCTACCTATGTTTGGTCTCTTTGTAATGAATAGCTGTATTTTTGTAAACTTTTCTGGGTTATGTATTACAAATGACAATATGGCTAGAATATATTCACAGGCCAATGGTAAAATAAACATTTTGAAAAGTGGTTTACAGTGAGTTGATCATCTTTTCCCCTGCCGTTATTCTCATTACCTTTTTTTTTTTTTTTTTTTTTTTTTTTGCATAATGAACACTTTTTTAGCATTTACTGAATTTCTCCAAAATATTATTCCATAGGTCACCAATGAATGAAAATATACATAATAAGCTGATTTTAGTATGCTCAAATTTATATGCTGAATTAAAGATAGGATTGCAAAGCATGCAGAGCTCAGTTTGGGTAACATATAATCAATATGTGTTTCCAATTCATGTTACGATCAATCATAAGACCTAAAAATTTTGTATTAGAGGCTTCTGCAATCTGGTTTATTTACATATTCTATCCTTAGAGCAAAACTTTATGTGCTTAGTTTTTTTTAAAAGTTTATGTGAATTTTGTTACTTTCAAACCATTATTTAGTGTGTTGAAGATTTTATTAGGTGAATCTGGGAGCTGACTGATATTGTTTATTACTGAGGTAGATCATTTATATACACTTAAAATAATAAGGGAACTTCATGCCCCGAGACTCAATATCATCTATGTATGATGTTACATACATCAGTCTAGCTATATGCCATTGGGACAGACACTCAGTCAAAACATACAAAAATCTGTTCGTTAGCTTTTAGGAGGGTCAGCCATATCAGAACTAAGCATACATGTTGCTTGAATATAAGCTGGGTGAAAGATTTCCAAACACAGTTGTATAACCATAAATATTTATTAAATGACAATGTTTAGTGGGTCAAATAATTCCAAAAAACTTGTCTTTTTGTCTTGTTTTATTTTGTACCATTTGCTTAGTGAATAGTTTTGAGACTTGACCTAAGATTAAGTTAAGCTGTAATGAGTGAGTGGTGTGTGTGTGAGCGCATGTGCTGGATTTAAAATTGGTATTTATTAATTATATTTTCCAAACTGCTTTGTAAAAGTGCTGTACAGAAGTTGGAATGCCTGTACTATGGAAAGTTTGGAGCCATTTATTGTACGCTCTTCTCTTCAGCATGAAGGGCAAAGCTGGATTTAAAATTGGTATTTATCAATTATATTTTCCAAACTGCTTTGTAAAAGTGCTGTACAGAAGTTGGAATGCCTGTACTATGGAAAGTTTGGAGCCATTTATTGTACGCTCTTCTCTTCAGCATGAAGGGCAAAATAAAAAAAAAAAAAAAAAAAAAAAAAAAAAAAAAAAAAAAAAAAAAAAATTATTAGATACATTTTTTTATCCACAACCTTTCTGTTATAAGTTATCTTTTTCCTGTATAATAACCCATAATTGTACCTAACCTTCCTTCAAATTCAGTGAAAATTGGTACTACTGTGTGTTATGCCTTACGAACTAACGTTGAATACGGCTACTGAAAAGTATATTTTAAATTTACTCACATGCATTCCATATCCTTTTTGGTGTCATGCTTGGAGATGCCGATCAGAACGCACAAACCTTTGCCGATAGAACTAATAACCTCACCTTCCACTACAACAGTAAAATAAATTAATTAAAAGTATGCACACGGCTTTTACATACAAATTTAAAAACTTGTATCATTTATTTATACCTGAAACACTAGCCTTTAGGACCCTCTGAATTACAGCTTTCATTTTATTTCTATCTCCCACAATATATCACTGTGTTACCCACCTTCTACGTAAGGTAATAAATTATAGCACTGAAGTGTATTTGGTGGTGATCGTATGTTATAGTTTTATGTTGGCAGCAATTAGTTAGAAGTGAGGTTAGGAAAACAACAAATAAGCATTGCCGAAACAAACCTACTTCATTAAAATATCATAAAGTCAAAGCATGGCAGAAATATTGTTGAGCGAAGCAGAAAAGACATTTATTTTGCACGGAGTTGAGGTAAGAGGAATGCTAAAGCCGAAATAATTTTTAAAATAAATGAATATTCCAACGTTGTCTAAAACTCTTTGTTTATCTTTAGATTCGTAAGGTATAAAAACCCGTGTCCCTATGAAAACTTCAGTATCAAAGTTTTGTATTATATACAGAAGTAAAAATTAACACATTCACATTGTGTTTTAATGAACTAAACACAGTAGCCCCTACAAATTTATTAGCTTTATATTTAACTTAACGCTGTTATAATATACCTAAATTATATTATAATTATTTTATGCCATAATAGAATTTTGTTTCATATATGTCAAGTATAAATGAAATGGAAGTAATTGTATATAATTGGTGTCGATATTCTCCCATACTTGCACCCATTTCGTTATGCACTGTAGATATAGCTATTGTTGAGGCCCCTAAGCTGCATAGCATAGCCAGGGATATTTTTTAGGAGGAGAGGAAAAATTACTGCAGAGCGATGACAAGGCACAATTACGGGATCTGTACAACAAAAACCGGTAATTATTTACAAGTTGGGCCGCCAACTCTCTCCAACTGCGACTTATGCCAGTTTTGCACTCTAACGGGACCGGTGTGGTTAGAGAGGGATTATGGATGGGGAGATGGTTTAAAAAACTAATGTTGTATCCATTGCGCTATTAGGAGTTGTTGGAAATATCGATAATGAGGTACTACTACTACGATATAAAATTAGAAACATACATTTATATACACACACTAACCTAAACGGATTGGAACCTAACCTCGCGCTAAATTTAAAATCCACAGGCTTTGAAATTGTCATCATAAATACAGAGTCAATCAATCGCACTTAGTTTCATTCAATTTTAGAGTAGCCGAAGTTCTGCATAATAAAATTCACTGAACAGCTGTATCTGCGTGAAACATACTCGTCATACATCAGCACAGCGTCTAGCGACATATGCCGGTGTTGCATTCCACAAAACTGTTCGCCTGCCGCCGACAATGAAACTCAGGTTTTAGGCACTTTAGCGATTATTATTATTATTATTATTATTATTATTATTATTATTATTATTATTATTATTATTATTATTATTATTATTATTATTATTATTATTATTATTATTATAATTATATATTTACATTGCAAAAGTACTACAAGACTTCTTTATTTATATTCTACTCCTTCTAGGCAGCATACTTCATAAATATTCACAAAAAAGGATCGCTACGCGCACGTAATAAATTAGCGTCTAACTTAATTACGGGGCTTTTCCGATAAAAAAATTGGTGAAAACGTAAGAAGTATAAACCAAACTATCAGTCAAACCACAATTTGTTTAATTTCTAGAGGGGCCCAAGTTCTCTATCATTACCCAAAGGATCTTTGGTATGTGAATGTATTTAAGTGTGCAATGTTAGTTATTGACCAATTCCTTTCTGAAACAATTTTCTCCTATCAGGGGACAATTGCAGTATTACTATTTTTCTCACTATTTGATATATTTATGTAATTAAAATTTATTGGTATAATATTGTTTTACAGTGTAATTTAAATTACTTCAGGGTCCTGATAGTTACTTGAAGAAGGCTAAGGGAGTAGTAGTTTCTATGGCAACAGTAGAGCACCCACACAACTCCATCTGTTAACTAATAAACAGCAAAGGGGTATGGCATACCCTAATTGGTTGGATTTGTGTGGTGGGACCTTGAAGATGCATGGTCTCTGTCGTTGCCATAGAAACCGTCTTTTAGACTTAGTTTTAATCTTAGGATCCTAAGGTAATTTTAATTCCACTGTTTATGCTTAGTAGCTAATTTTTGCCAATTAAGTTCCTAAAATCATAGTATAATTAATATTATGTTCTTATTCATTATACTTCTTCCAGTTAGTAATCTATTTCCTTTTATATGATCTGAATAACTGTAAAACTATTCAGATTCATTATATAATATTGAATGTAATGTAATGACATCTTAAGTCTTTATATGATCAAGTCAGTCTATAGCCAAGGATGAGGACCATAGTCCTGAAAACATGTTCTAATTTTTTGAACAGTAAGTGAACATAATGAATGGTATAAATAAAAGCAAGCTTTAGCTCAATCCTTACTAATTTCAAGCAAATGCTCAGTTTGGTATAAATACAAATTTTCTCCTAAACCTCATCACAAGTTAAAGCTTGCTAAGCTTTTGTTCAAATATTGGTATAAAAACAGACAAGCTCTGCTCGCTATAAGGTAGCTTTTGCTTGCTGTATCTTGAGATACATCTGTAGATAACATAGCTTGCTCAACTGCATATTTTTAGTTCCATGGCAAGGTTTATATGATGGTTCCTGAGCATTAAATGGAAATCTGATACGCTGCATTCACATTGCATTCTCTACTCACTCTTTTAAATTTTTACAGGACCCTATTCTTGGTATTTACTTATAATCAAGATAAACTTTCCTTATGTGCATCCATGTTTCAGTATAAGCATAAGAGGGAAGCAGTAAACTAAATGAATATTCAAATCTTAAAAAAGTGGGTTGCCTTAAAATTCCATTCTTCTTGAATGATCCTGAAGAAATAACAAAGCTTCTCATGTGTTATATCCACATTACTTTCTCTTCATACTTTCTATAAACCCTTACAAAGCTTATTAGTTTAGCTACTTTTTGTTAATCCATATAAACATTCAATGTATACATTTCATTTTATACACCGATTCATTTATACACTTTGTTGTTAAGCAGGTGAAGCAAATCAGATTTTTAAACAGTGTATTGCTGTGTGATGCAAAAACACAAAATGCTTCCAATTGGAGAAAACTATGTGTTTTTATAATTTAAAGCCAATAATAAGGAATATCTAAAGAAAAGAAAAAAGAAGACAAAAGGAACCTACAAATCCAACCTTATTAGGACCTTCATGAAAATGAATATAATTTAATACTTTTTGTTCTGGTGTGCTTTAATCAATTCTACATTTTTTGTGTTGTAAGTTTCTCCTTGTCTTTTGGTTACTGTTATGCAAAAGTTATACAGAATTAAGAGGTCGTACGATGCTATTTCCAAAAAATTCAAGATATACATTTTAAGTGGAAATATCTTGAACATTTGGTATTTAATCAAAATTGTTACAGTCATATTCGCGAAGATTTTTTTAAAAATGTTACATATAAAGGAAGGGTGGTTTGGGGTGGGTAAGTCTTCAAAATCTCTTGTTACATCCTTTAATGATGCTGGACTTAAATTTGGTACTTATCCAACTATTCATTTTTAGTTATGCTGTTCATAGATACACATGTACATTATTCATGTAATAAGATTTTGTCTATCACTTATGATTTACCAACTATACATGAAGAGACCTTCCCAAGTTATTTTGAGAAAATTTGAAATAGACATTTTATTTATCATGCAAATATCTTATACACAAAACATTTTAATAAAAATGTTTATGTATACCAAACCAGAACCTTTTGACTGCAAGCTGCAGCTCACAAGCTCCTGCTTGTTTTAATTTATACCACCCAATACCACAAAAACTGGTGTTAGGGTCTTTTTGTTCTATATACTTAACTATAGAGGTTGCTCTCATGATTGTGAATCCATTTATATGTTAATTTTATTATGTTGCAGGATGACTTTAGATGTGATGGCAGAAACCGCAGGGAATACCGACCAATGGAACTCGAAACAGACATAGTTACCCATGCAAGTGGTTCTGCAAGACTTCGATTGGCTAATACAGATATTCTAGTGGGTGTTAAAGCAGAAATTGATACACCATTTCCTGAAAGACCTAGAGAGGGGAAGATAGAATTCTTTGTTGATTGGTTTGTATGTGTTACTGAAAAACCATTTGTACTACATTAGGTAGTTCAAATAGTAGGTTGACTCAGATCTTAAAAATTCAACCTGTCTGGGAATCAAGCTAGCAGATTGTAGGCACACAGAGGATCTGTCATTTTAGTCCAGCTGTGCCTTTGACTTTTCCAATCTTATTCAACCTTTCAAATAAGGCTATGTTGTTGTTCTTCTTTCTTCTTCTTCACTCCATGGTTTAGACAGCATCAAACTGTTTTGTTTTCATAATAAGTCTTTCCATCTCTTTTGTTGCCTGTCTAAATCTCATTTTCCTGTAGGTTTATAACTCAATGCCAGTTTTGGAAGTTTCTGACTATTTACTCTTTCCATATGTGAAAGCCATTTTTTCCTTTAGTGTTGTATTTCTTTCTTTATGAAATTTACACCAAGCTCATATCTTAAAGTATTAGTATTTATTTGATCTAATCTTGTACATCCTTTAGTTTTTCTCAAAAATGTTGTTTTGCAACCTTGCATTCTACTCTGTCTTCTTTGTAGTACCCAAGTTTCATATCCATACAGTAAAATGAACACTGCCATTGTTTATAGAACTTAATTCTATTATCTCTTCTTGCTTTATTTCTCAGGGTTCTATGAATCGGCCCCCACATTGATTGGAATTTTGCTAATTTTAAATTTTATCTCTGTCTGGGCTTATTTCACATCCAAAATATTTAAAACTTGTGACATGTTCTAATGGGTAGTTATCTATGATGATTTTTTTATCAAATTTGGTGTTTTCCCCAAAAGCCATCCATTATGTTTGGTTTCTCTTCCGAAATTTTTAATTCATAATTTTCACATATTATCTTTAAATGATGGAGAACCAGTTGCAGATCATCATCATTTTTCCAGATAATGAAACATATGCATATAATAGAGCACTTACTTTTACATGTTTATCTAACTTTACATGTTTTTTTAAAAATATGTTTCAATTTTTGAAAATGTCATTTATATATATTAAAAGGTGTTGATAATAAATACCTTTATCCAACTCCTTTATTTTTACAGTCATTTTGAAAGAACAATTTACAGAAACTCTATACCTTTAAGCCTAAGTTTGTTTAATACCCATTAGCTGAAATTAGCAGTCTGAAGGCATATTTTTTATATAAGTTATATGAATAAAGTAACAGACTTAGTTGTGGGCTATTTTGGAAAAATGTCTGTTCTCTGTATTTTGACTGCAGAATAGTGAGTCAAAATAGGTATGCATATTAATATTAATTTTACTACTGAAATAATCTTAGTAACTAATAGTTAAACATTGACGGTCATACCCAATGCACCTGTTTCAAATATTGGTATCCACAAATAGTTTTTTTTTTCTCTCTCTTCAGGAACATTACAATTGATTATATCAGAGATTAGGACAAATACTTAATCTGCTAAAAAAAGGGGAAATGTTACTACGCTACTCTTGTTAGCTTTTATTATCCTCAGTCTCGCCTTCAACTGAAAGATATCCTTTTGACTTTACCAAGTTAAAGCAAAAGAAATAGCAAAAGTGCAAATATCTTTTTACTTTCTGTAAAGTACTCTGTACTTAGTGTATAGAGAAGGTATCCTGCTATATGGTGGACTTTGAGACAGTGATGTGTTTTAACAATTAAAATTTAGTTGAGTCGATTTTGTAACACTACATCACTTACTTTTTTATTTCGGAAAACATGTTTCAGAAGCCATGTGCTTCCATTGTCAATTCCTTTGGTCAACTGCTGGCATTGCTTGCTGTGGTGGTTGTCTCTGTCCCTGGTGGTGGTTTGATGAACCTCTGAATGAGTAGATCGCCTGGCGGGATTTCAAAATTGAAAACCTGGTTCTTGTTTTTCCAAATATATATGCTTTCCCAAACTTTTAATTCTGTCTTCCTTGTGATGTTTTTGAGGATTTTTGGGCTTCTATTTATAGTGTGTTTCTCTTTCCAAAAATGCCAAGCTACTGCAGATTTGTCTTCTTGTTTGAGTTTAATATTTCTGTGGTGTTCTTTGCTCTGGTTTTTATATTTCTTTTTGTTTGGCCGATGTAGATTTTTTCACAGTCATTACAGCTGGTTTGTTTTCTTGTGGGATATCATCTTTTAATTTAGAATTTAAAATGTTTTTATAGAGTAATTGTTTTTAGGGGCTAGAAGTTCACATTTGTGAACTTACTAAAATATTGGACATAGCTACAGAGAATGGATTTCGGGCAGAACTGGTGTACAAAAAAGTTAATAAGGCCAAAAATAGAAAGAGAATTAAAGAAGTCAGCACACTCACTCAAAACCAGAAAGAAAACAGATCTACAAGAAGTTTACATACCACCCTACAACTTTCTACAAATTCCAGAGGATCTTCAAACGGCATAACATCATTCTAGCCCCTAAAAACAATTACTCTATAAAAAACATTTTAAATTCTAAATTAAAAGATGATATCCCACAAGAAAACAAACCAGGAATATATCAGTTCAGCTGTAATGACTGTGAAAAAATCTACATCGGCCAAACAAAAAGAAATATAAAAACCAGGGCAAAAGAACACCACAGAAATATTAAACTCAAACAAGAAGACAAATCTGCAGTAGCTTGGCATTTTTGGAAAGAGAAACACACTATAAATAGAAGCCCAAAAATCCTCAAAAACATCACAAGGAAGACAGAATTAAAAGTTTGGGAAAACATATATATTTGGAAAAACAAGAACCGGGTTTTCAATTTTGAAATCCCGCCAGGCGATCTACTCATTCAGAGGTTCATCAAACCACCACCAGGGACAGAGACAACCACCACAGCAAGCAATGCCGGCAGTTGACCAAAAGAATTGACAATGGAAGCGCATGGCTTCTGAAACATGTTTTCCGAAATAAAAAAGTAAGAGATGTAGTGTTACAAAATCAACTCAACTAAATTTTAATTATAGAGAAGGTATTGAATTGCACTTAAAAAAATTTGATACCAAGATTTCACCAGGAATATGTTTTGAGATCTCCTGAATCCCCCCCCCAAAAGTATTTTTAGAAAAATGTCCATGTATGTGTCTGTGGTTAGCATAGCTCAAAAACAAAAAGTCTGTTAAATACCAAACTTGGTATTTTAAGTTCAGTATTTCCCAAGGATGCTACACAAAGATTTTCAAGAAAATCCCCCCACCCTCAACTACCTTTTACATGGAACAATTTTAAAAAAATTTGGTTTTCTCAAAAATGGCTCCAATGATTTTGATTAAAATGTTGTATATTTAAGATATTTACATGACAAATAAAATGCATATCTTGAATTTTCTGGGAATAGACATCTTTATTCTGGATAAATTTTGCATAACTGGTAAACCTTAAGTGACACAAAATCTTACGTAATAGAAAATGTAGATTCTCGTTAAAACACACAATTTATGTTATATGCATTTTTTTCATGGAATTGACCGTTTTTGAGATATTCCTTGTTATTGATTTCAGCTATAAAATACTTATACTTTTCTCATTAGGTAATTTGTCAACTCATGTCCATAGAAACAAAGGAACTTCAATCACATAGCAACCTGCTTTTGACTATCATTTTAGCCTATGGAACTCCCTTATTTTCCTTCTACTTACATAAAAGCTGGTAATGCGATTTCTGCTAACTTTTCTCAATTAGTATGAAGTAAAAAGAAGAAGTTTTTTAGCAATAATTTGTTGTAAAGATGAAGAGAAAGTCATGTGAATGGAACACATCAGATTTTTTTGTTTGCTTTCCTTTGTGGGTGAGGGTGGGAGGTGGTCATGGGTCATTTATTTTCACATATTCCCCAATTCTTAATTATGTTTAGTGGTATTTTAATCTGAAAAAATACACAAAGAGTTGCCTATGTGGCCTTCACACACACACAAACACACCACACACACAGGTGTGCACTTTAGAGGTTAAAAGAAAGATTATGGCATTAAATATAGAATAAAACGACAGTTCTGATTGCCTCAGTTAAGTTGCAGATGAATAGGAATATATTTGATGCAACTGGAGTGTATAAATATTAAACTTCCCAATAGTTGTATCATGCCTGTATTCCTCTTCTAACAGTAGTAAAAATAATGTATTTGGTTCCTCCACTCAAGGTGCATTAATATGTTACAATGGCACTCATTATAGAAGAGATTTCAGACATGAACTTAGCAGTATCATCTTAGGCCTTTGAGACTTGAATATGTGAAATTACCTGCATTTAAGACTTGTAAAGCTAAGTGGTTCATTACTATCTTTTTAAAATATACTTATCAGTATGAGATTATTGAGTATTTGGTAAATGCTGTAAAAATTAATATTGTTATTTGTCAGTTATCTTTAGAATGCGATTTTTAGACATTTATTTTTTATTTATTTATGCTAAGCTATATACAAGTGAATATGATGGGTGTTCAGCTTTTTACCAATACATGTTTTATGTACTAATTCCTTTACAATAGTTCCTTAATTCTGGGTTGTCTCATCAGCAATTTGTTCTTTAACTCTGTTTACTGATCATATTCATTTGCTTTTCACTTTGATAAAATATTGTTCTACCTTCTTACAATCTTTATGTAACATTTCAGTTATAGGCATATTTCTCTCTAGCCTAAACCATTTCCTGTTGATGTATACTTTTCTCCAAATTTCAGTTTCTTTGCATTTAAATATTATGTGCTCTAGATCTTCATTTATACTGCACATAGGACATTGGTTTTGTGGGATACTCTTCCTTGGATCTTTTAGCCTCCATACTCTTGTTCTCACCCATGCAATGCCTTCTCGATCCTCTTTATTTGTCATTTCTATTTATTTTTCCCTTCCCGATGAATCATACATCAATATATAGAAGACCTAAGGTCTCTTTTCGTCTACCTCGCTAAATATTTTTATATCTATAATCTCAAATCTCTTTTTTGCTGATTTCCAGAAATGTTTTCTCTTTTTCTCCATATCTCCCTTAACTGATTACTTTCAAAGTTATTTCTAAGACAATTTCCCATCCATTGTTCTTTAAGCTTCTCTTTTGATATTCTAAACACTGTTTTAACACATTTCTTTTTTCTCAGTTCAAGATTTTATACCATAATATCAGTACTCTTTCTGTTATCTTTCTGTAACTGGCCACTCTGTCTAACTCTATTTGTGTTACGTCTAACAGTTACATTTGGTAACCAAAGCATTTCTCTACAGAATGTCCTGTGCACCTCATCCATGACTTCCCATTCTCCTCCTAATCCATTCACCTCATCTCATACATAATTTTTGTCTCAACCGCCACATTATGTACTCTTTCTAACCATTTAATATTTATATTGGGTACTCTGTATTTCCAGTTTTATACATTTATAATGTTTACTTGATTTTTACAGTTCAGCAAATGCTACCCCAGCATTTGAAGGTCGTGGAGGAGAAGAACTGGGAACTGAACTCAGCAATTCCTTAGCAAGGGCATATCAGTCACATAAGGCATTTGATTTGACAACTCTCTGCATTTTACCTGGACAGCAATGCTGGAAGTTATATGTTGATATACTGGTTAGTTATAAATATTAAAAAACATCTCTTAGGTTACATTCACATTCTCTATGTGTTCTTTAACCAACTATTCTTACAAATGCTTATTCCAAATACTTGCAAATACAAGTAAATGGAAAACCTGGCAAGTATATTCTAAACCTTTTTTGTTTAGCTTTATGTCTTTTGGTGAAATAATGGTCAAATGATCTCAGGCCCATGGATCTTAAAGTTACTTGACATTTGTATTCTTAGGATAAGGGAAAATGTGAAAAAAGAACCTTATCCAGGTAACTCACCCTAAGCGAGATTCAAACTAGCCACCTCCTTTATGTAAGGCAGGCATGCTATGCCCACTCTACCAAGGCAGGCTTCTCTAAAAATCTGTTAAATAAAATACAGGTAAATATTTGTAGCACAAATAAATGCTTAACCATTTACAGGGTGGTCATAGGCAACCTTGTCAATCAAACATGCATATGTCTGAGATTGCAACTTCTGAGATTTGAAATTGGAAATATTGATTATTTAAATATTTTATTACCACGTATGGAGAAACTTGTGGTTCTCATTCAACAAACTTAACATTTCTTCCTTCCACATTGTCTGCATTATTATAAGGTAGAACTATTGTGTACAACTGTTAAATTTTACTAATTGTAAGTTACTAGAATTTATAGATGTGGAATTTTTTGTGGGTTGTAATGAGCTGCTGGTAACTTGTTTTGTTTTCATGCATGCAGATCCTAGAATGTGGAGGAAACTTGTTTGATGCAGTATCCCTTGCAGTAAAAGCAGCTTTGCACAATACACATGTTCCACAAGTAAAAGCTGCCTCAATGGATGGAGGCTCAGTGGATCTACATCTTTCAGATGACCCATATGATTGTCTGCGGTTAGATGTGTCTAATGCTCCTTGCTTAGTCACATTATGTAAGGTAAGGCATCCAGATTTTCTGTTCATTAGAAAGCTTATCTCGTAATTGAGTGACTGGGTGGTCTAATTTCAAATACATTAAACTGTTAGTTTGGAAATTTCTCATCTCAACATTGTGGGTTCTAAGTGTGCTAATGTGTAATGATGTTAAAACATTGAATTTTTATTTTTGTGTAACTTAATGTCTTTCAATCTGGTTGGTCATATTGGATGGTGAATGACATTGGTGGAATGATACTCAAATGATCTCGGGATCTATGGACCTTAAAGTTACTCAACATTTGTCTTCTCTGGATAAAGGAAAACCTCAAAGAAACCTTCTCCGGATAACTCACCCTAAGCATGATTTGAACTCGCAACCTGTTGAATGTGAGGCAGAAATGCTACTGCCACATTTACTAGGTGGGCAGTGCTTATATTGTTTTCAGACTTGTGTGGTGGCCAAAATAAAAATATGACAGTAGTAAAACATTATGCTCGGCTGTCTAATTCTTTGAGTCCCAGAATCAAACCTATTTCTCATTTGTGGACACTACCATAATCAAATGACAGACATTTTAGCTTGTTCATCAACTGTTGAATATCCTAATGAATGTTGCATCAGCCCAACTCCATTTTCTGCAACAGTGTTATCAAATATTATTGGTGAATGGTTGGTTTTAATTTTGTTGTTTCTTAAGAAATATCTTGCTAATGGCATGGTATTTGATGTATAGAAATGTATGGCAGTTTTACAGTTCTCAGTCACATAGTGGTGAATTTCAATGTTACAATCTAATAAACAAGAAAAATAATTTCATTTCAGAGAAATTTATACTCCACTCATTAATTTGATATACACATGCTCTTTTGTTCATATGTATTGGGTTTTTCATATTGTTGTAAAGTAATTTATTTTGTGGTGCTAAGCAACTATTGTGTTTCTTGAAAATGTTGTGGAATTTGGAATGAGAATTTGGATGGAATGTGAATTTTCTAAAGATCATTTTGATTTTTTGCTGTATTTAATGATATCCTTTAAGGTTTCTAATTTTTTATTTTGCTATTTTCATGTCAATGATGGGTGAAGCCATTGTTTGTTGCTGAAATTTTGGCAAAATGTATATAGAAAAAACTAAATGAAATCTGGAAACCAGATTAAAGTATCACTTGAGAAACATCAAATACAGAGTCATACATCTGCAGCTACACAGAACTTTTGAACAACCAAGCTAAACATCATGCTAAATAAACACTCCTAAAACCTAAAAAAACATGCATGAGAATTGAACACTTGGAAAAATTTTAATTATAAAACACAAACTCACTTAATGAATTTTAAATTGCTCCCACCGAAACAGCTATGGAAATATATCACTCCATCACTAAATGTTAGCACAAACAACCACAACAAAAGGATACCAACACCAGGAACCAATTGGTCTCATTGAGGATAAGTGCAAATAGCTCTTGAAACAGATCAAGTTAAAAAATCGTAAGTGATATAGTGTTTCCATTTCAACTCTATAATTTCCCTTACATTTTAATTCATATCACTGCTATTAACTTATCCAAGTTTGGCATTTATCTGACAGAGCCGTGCCATGGTCGAGTTGTTAGACCACTTGCCTCTCACCTAGGTGGCCCAGGTTTGATCCCAAGCATATGAAATTTGTGATGGACAAAGCGGTGAGTTTTCTTTGGTTCTTTGGATTCCCCCACCATCACATTCCATCAGTGCTCTATCTTCATTTCAGACGTTAAACACTGTTTAAAAAAAATAATTATATGACATTTCATTTTTGCTTTCTCTACACCTACTGTGTTAAGGACATAGTAGGTAGAAAACGTATTGTATTCCACCAAAGAATTTGAAGACGAAATTTCACCGGAAATACACATTTTAGGGTCTCCTGTATACAAAACAGCATTTTTAGAAAAAGATCTAGTGTGTGTGTCTCTCTCTCTCTCTCTCTCTCTCTCTCAAATTGCTCTAATGATTTTGATTAAAGTACCACATATTAAAGATATTAAATGACCAATAAAGTGTATATCTTAAATTTTTTGGAAATAGCCTCTGTAAATCTCTTCATTCTATGACTTTTGCATAACTGATAAACCTTAGAGATAGGTAAAAAGTTACTCCACAAAACTGTAAATTTTGTTAAAACACACAATATATATCATATACATTTTTTCGTGGAATTGACCATTTCTAAGATATTCCTTGTTTTTGGTTTCGGCTTCAAAATACTTAAATTTTTCTCATAGGGGAATTTGGCCACTCCTACAACTAGTTTTTAAAAGATTTGACTATCACTTTAGCATAGTGTATATCCTTATTTCCCTTCTACTTACAAGGAAGCAAGTAATAAGATCATTTCAGCAAATTTTTATCTCAATTAACATGAAGTAGAAGCCTTTTAGCAATAATTTGTTACAAAAATGTAGAGGAAGTCATGTGAATAGAGCACATCATATTTTTTACTTATGCTGTTCACAAGGTACATACATAAACATTTTTTTCTAAAACTATTTCTTTTATGATTATTATTTATTCAGGAGTCCTCAAAGTAATATTTCTGGTTTTCAATAGTTCTTGCAAGTGTTAGCCAATTAATTACATTGATTTATGTTCCTGTATGTGTTTGTGAAAGAACGGTTGTTATTTTTAACTTGTATTGCCTGAAATTGTTCTTGAGCTTCTAATCAGTGTAAAGAACTCTAATCCTGACATTTTAAATATTTCCACTGTCTTCATCTTTAGTGAAACTGATCTATGGGGGAAGAATTCCACTCCTATTTATAATTTTCTACCTATTTAATGGTAAAAGGTCCATGAGGACATTGCCAGCCAAGAGATGACATATGTTTTGCTCAGTTACTTTGAAGATCTTCACATAAAAGTATACTGTGATGTGGATAATCTATCTTGGATTTAGCAAGAGCACTTGTACTGGTTTTACAGTATAAATTATCTGTGAATCCAATCAAATTGGTTTGCCTTCTAAGCTTTTCATGGCATTACGCTCTTTTCATTACATAAGCAGTTGAGCTTTTCCTGTGATTTGTTCATTTGTTGTTATTATGTTCCCAGTGATGCCTAATAGTAATGCCAATGTTTCTTTACAATATTATTATTATTATTATTATTATTATTATAATGATTATTGTTGTTGTTGCCATCACTACCCCAGATTTAAGGAGGGTTGCAACTAGGGGCTTTAATTACAGAAGGTAGAGCATGTGTGTGTGTGTGTGCGCGCGCATGCGCATGTTTGTGTATCTGTGTAGGGGGTGGTTGGTTACTTTACGAGCTATTCATCAATTGGATTAGTGAATACAAGTTATCTACAGGATTAACTTGGGGAGTTGACAAATTTAATAAAACAGTAAACATAATTCCTTACCTTAAAAGTGTGTGCTCAAACAACTTGATGGTGTAGTTGGTTCCTATAGATTTAGCCTGTAACTCTGATCTAAGTGGTGCATCTGCGCTCCAGAAACTTGTAATAATTATGCTATTGTGTCACTCGCAGATACACCTGGCAATAAGATGGTCAAACAGACAGAGCTTGAAAAACAGAAGAACCCTAAATTGGCTGAGCTATCTTCTTTAGTAAGATTTACATTCTTAGGGGATCTTTGGATTATCACGTTGGCATTACCATGTATGGTGGTTAAAACCCTGAATTTAAACTTAGTCTCACCAATCTGATTATAAATCAGGAATGATGCATATAGTCATAAGATGTTGTGTCTTAGGTGCTGTCAACAGGAAGCATGACCTCATGGCGTTCATCCTTTTAAACTCATAAAAAATCCTGGTTAAAGCTCGCTGACCTTTTTAAAGAAAAATATAAATTACTAAATAGAATTATTGAAATTAGTTGTTATGTATTTCAGTTTTTGGTTGCCAAGCTGTATGTGTGACATTATCATCATCATCATCATCATCATCAATCATTCATTCAGTAATGATTTCTGTTACATAGCTTAAGAGATGAGGATTTCATCCTACTGAGAAAGAAAAATATAGCATTTGCTTCACAAGCTAAACAAAAATATGTAATATCCCAATGTACAATGCATTTACAGTTCATTCTAACATAGTTCTTGATATTGTGTTGCCTTTTCTCTGTTGCTAAAACAGTGATTGCATAGTTGATGTGGTAGTCTGAAGTGGTTTAATTTCCAAGAAATAAAACATCTGGTGTGTTCCTTTCACATGACTTTCTCTATATCTCTGTAACAAATTATTGTTAATAAGCTTATCTTTTATTTATTTCATGTTAATCGAGGAGAATTAGCAGAAATAGTCTTATTCCTTGCTTTATTGTAAATACAAGCGAAATAAGGGAGTACCATAGGTTAAAGTGAAAGCCAAAAGCTGGTTGCTATGTGACTGATGTTCCTTTGTTTGTGTGGACAAGAGTTGACAAATTCCTGTATGAGAAAAGTATAAGTTTTTCAAAGCTGAAACCAAGAAAAAGGAATATCTCAAAAACGATCAACTCCACGAAAAAAATGTATATAACATAAATTGTGTGATTTAATGTGCTCTACATTTTTTGTGTGTTAAGTTTTTGTCCATCTCTTACGGTTTAGTAGTTATGCAAAATTCATCCAGAATAAAGTAGTCTTCAGAGGCTATTCCCAGAAAATTCAAAATATACATTTTATTTGTCAGGTAAAGATCTTTAATATATGCTATTTTAATCAAAATCGTTAGAGCCATTTTTTAGAAAATCAAAATTTTCGAAAAAAGTTCCATGTAAAGGGTAGTTTGGGGTGGGGGGATTTTTCTCAAAATCTTCGTGTCGAATTCCTGGAAGATACTAAACCTAAATACCAAGTTTGGTATTTTACCGACTTTTCGTTTTTGAGTTATCGTGTTCACGGACACAGGACACACACACACACACACACACACACAGACCTTTTTGTGAAAATGCTTTTTTTTTAGATAAAGGGGACCCTAAAATATATATTTCCGGTGAAATCTCGGTATTGAATTTTTTGGTGGAGTGCAATACTTTCTCTATTCACTATGTACATAGTGCGTGTAGAGAAAGTAAAAAAAAATCAACTGCAGTGAAACATTAAATTCTTTAAAATGAAATGTTTAACCTTGAGTTTGTCTATCTGTTTTAGATTGGGGATCACTGTATAGTTGACCCTACGGCAGAAGAAGAAACATGCAGTACTGCTAGTATTGTTGTGGCAGTTATGCCTAGTAGCCAGTTAACTGCTGTTTTCAAGACTGGAGTTGGAAGCTTTCATCCACAAACACTTGTGGAAACCTTATCAGTAAGTCATGAAGTAATATAATTTTACAGTGTGTATACATCAGAAGCTAATAGCTAATAAAAGCTAATCACTAATTCAGAACCAGCAAGAAATACAGGTAATGTTGCCTCCTTTGCATTCAGTTGCAAATCTCACTAAATCATACCAGTTTTAGGAAGGAGGAAACTGCTATGATCATGAGTAGACAAATGTCTAGCATAGCTTCCTTCAGAAGGAAGGCAAAGCCAGTGGTTCTATGACATTGATTTATGGCACATAAAAGAATCGTAAGCCTGATAGAAGCTAGTGAACAAATTTCCTGTTTATCATTCCCATATAGTTTTTATTTTATTTTTTTTTTATTTTATTTTATTTATGCTAAGCTGTATACGGGTGAATATGACCAGTGTTCAGCCCTGGCTCTTTACCAGTCATACTCATATTTTACAATAGTTTCTTAATTCTAGTTTGTTACAACATTTTTGACTCTATTTACTGTCCATACCCATTTATTTTTCACTTTATATAAAAAATTTCCAGTCTTCTTACTGTCATTTTGAAACATTTCAACTACAGCTACATTTCTATGTATCTTAATCCATTTCTTATTAATATACTCTTTTTTCCAAACTTTAGCCCCTTTACATTTAAATATTACATGTTTCATGTCTTCATTTCTGCAGATCTTGGACATTGATTTTGTGGAATACCCTTCCTTACCTTTTAACCTCCATACCCCTGCTTTCACCCATGCAGTACCTTCTTGGTCGAAAATGGAAATGGTGTGTTATTTATGGATGCTCTTTAACTGCTTTGGTTCTCAGCGTCCCATTCTATATTGGGCGTGAAATATTGCTTAATTTTGTTCAGAGGCCTATCTTATCAGGCTTGAGGTTCTTTTACATGCCGTAAATCTACGACACGGGGCCCACGGCTTTACTTCCCTTCCAAAGGAAGCCATGCTAAGGATTTTTACGCCCGAAAAAATCCATCGTCCTCCACCAGGTTTGAACCCGCGACCTTGGGTATATGAAGTTAGCATGGTAACCATTACACCATGGAGGGCGACGCCCCTTCTTGGTCTTGTTTATTTGTCACATCTATATACTTTTCTTTTTCCCATGAGTCTTTCATTGATATATAAAAAACAAAAGATATCTTTTCAGCTATCTCACTAAATGTTTTTTGTATCCCTATATCCTCAAATCTTTTCCTTGCCGATTTTCAGAAATTATTCACATTATTTTCTCTTCACCACATTTCTCCTTTTTTTCGGGCATAAAAATCCTTAACATGGCTTTCTTCAGAAGGGAAGTAAAGTCGTGGGTCCTGTGTCATAGATTTATAGCACGTAAAGAACCTCAAGCCTGATAGAGAGGCCTCTGTGCAAAATTAAGTGGTTTTTCACGCCCAGCATAGAATGGGATGCTGAGAGCCACAGCAGTTAAAGAGTGCCCATAAATAAAACTCCATTTCAATTTTTTCTAAGTTATTTCTGAGACAGTCTACCCATCCCTTGTTCTTTAAACTTTTCTTTTGATATACTAAACACTGTCTTAACAAATTCCTTGCTTCCAAGTTCAATATTCTATACCAAAATTTCAATGCCCTTTCCATAATCTTTTCCTTGCCGCTTTACCCAGCTCTATTTGTGCTTCCTGCCTAGCGGTTGCATTTGGTAACTCAAGCATTTCTCTACAGAATATGCTATTTACTTACGACTTTCCATCCTCTTTCTAATCCCGATACTTCTATCCTATATAGCACTTCTGACTCAACCACCATATTGTACACTCATTCCCTATATAGAATGGGATGCCAAAGGCCATAGTAATTAAAGAGTATCCATAAATAAAACTTAAATTCTTTGTTTTTGGACAAGCGTTAACTTTCTGTTCTCAGGCTTGAAAAATTAGATCCATATTGGCATATTAGACTCTTCATTGTAGAAACTACTCAAGGTGACAGTGACATGAAATAGCCACTACAGGTCTCTGTTGTTTGTATTCATTTCTCTGCATCCTGCACATAACCACAGATGCATCCTATGCTCATGAATGTTGAAAGGAATGTTTACAAGCATATATACTTTAAACAGAAGACAGCACAATTATACATTATTAACTTATTATTTTTTTTGTTTAATAATATGCAATTTAGTTTTGTGTTACTGAGAAACAGTTATATAAGTTATATTCCAATAACATTCTCGAAACAAAGTGGCCTCAAGGAGAATGCTGATTTAAATGCTATTGATTATTCTGTAGAGTTGCTTCTGATATTTAAGACTCCTTACCTGACACACCTCACAAGCAATTTAAAAGCTGTCTATGTATCATTACAGAGCAGATTTGTCAACCTATCATAAGGCAAATCTAGAGAAATGGTGATCTTGCAATACTTAAGAAGGAATACCAAAAACACAACCATTATGCTATTGCACAACAATATTAATTATGCAAGATTTAATAAGTTGCTTTTAATGTCTTAACTGATTTGTTGCCAAGAAGTAAGTGCTGCTACAATTGATATTACAAAACTTATGTGCTCACTATAGCCTCAAACATGTGGCGAGCTGACTCTGCTCCTCTGTCTTGTTTATATCAGGAGCATTCTAGTCGACTCAGAGTTTAGCTCACATTTGCTTGCTACGTTATTACTAACTTATATCAGGCTAGAATAAACTATTAAGGTGTATGATGTCATAATTGATATGTTAAATTATTTTTCAGGTTGGACAGGCAGTTGGTTTGGATGTGAATAAAGCACTCAATGCTGCCTTGCAGGAGGAAGAAAAGTTAGGTAGAAATAAGGAAAGATATGGTTTTCTAAAGTGAAATGTGAAACTCTGGAAGCCAAGAAAAGACAATTGAAATTTGAGTTATGAACTATGAAGTATAAAATGCAACATGAAACTGTAAATATATACCTTCTTTACTGCCAATCTGTAATAATAAGAAAGAAAAAAACACAAATATGCTCTTGTTGTTCTTTTTTCTTTGTATTGTATTTAAAAAAAAAAAATCTTTAGATTTACTAGATGTCTGCAAAATTAATGGGCATTTTTCATTGTGATGCTAGAAAACACCCATGCAGTTATTTTATAAAGATCATTGTTTTTAGTCTATATAATGAAAATTTTCAATGACTTTTGCATATATTTAGATCTTCATGAGGAGACTCCAGGAATACATAAGTAGAACTTGTAAAGAAGATCCTAGATGGTATAAAAATCTGTAGTGCTTGATCCATGACATAATGATAGGCATTTTGAGCAGTTGTATTTGTAGCAGCTTTGATTTTGTTACAATTAACAAGTAACAACCTGTATTGAACAAGCACTTTTTCTCATAACTCTTTTGGCAGCCCCCAATTGATACCCACTCTTCTAGCTTGGCAGGCCATCATACATCACACATGAAGTGGAGCTGACTTCACAATGTACTATATTTATCTGAATACAAGACCACCTCATTTTTTCAGAAGTTAATTTTGTAATTTGGCATATCCTGTGTATAAAAGGTATACATGATAACTTAATTTTGAACATATAGTTTGATCAAAGGGACACTTAAGCTGATTTTGTTTTTCCAAAATTACACAGAAATTCATGTAATGGGATGGACAGAGTGGGGGAGAGAAATATAGGTATTGGTATGTAGGAGTTGATAGTAACAACAGCAGAGCTTAAAAGACAATGTTTAATAAGACAATATATTTAAACAATATAACTAACAACACATAATTGGAAACAGTTATACCTAATTTGAGTTTGTGCAAGAATTCTTGTAATTGGCGAGATAGGGGAGAACAGAAATGTTCTGCTTTGTGTGAAATAGGTGGCAACGGCAGCACACTGCAAGCTGATGATGGATAAGATTTTTACTTAGATAGCATGCTCAATATAGCATATCTTGAAAAATGTTATGTTATAATTTTGAATACTGGAAGTGGTACACTGTGAAGCTAGCAATTAGTTTTTAATTGGTAGTCGAATATACACACATGTGCTTCACAAAACTTACTTTTACGCAGAACTAGTTTCGCATGCGTGTTACATGCATTGTCTACTGCTTTCAACTATCGGATACAACACGAGGATCCTTGATGTATGACTGTCTTCCCTCTGGTGTTGGATTGATGAACTTCATTAGCGGGTTCTCTTCAAAGGGACGATCAAAATTCATGAGGTGCGCTTCATGTTTTTTCATGTATATTTTCTCCCATGCGTCGAGTTCTACTGTCCGTTGTACATTTTTTAAAAGATGGATGTCTTGTTTAATTTCATGTTGGTTGTTCCAAAAATGAGCCGATACTGCAGATTTTTCAGTTTCCCTATTTTTGATATTTCTAATATGTTCTTTAAGACGGGTACCTATGTTTCTTTTTGTTCTGCCAATGTATACTTGGTTACACTCATTGCAATTTATTCTATAGATGCCTGGTTTTTTGTCAATTGGGTCTTTTTTTTTGTTCTATGGGATGGAATCAAATTTTTTACACTGAACCTGTTGTAAGGTGCCAGTGTTATATTATGTTCTTTAAATATTTTTTGGAATTTCTTAGTTGCCCAAGGGTGGTAAGTGAATCTCCTGTAGTTATCATCATCTTTAATTTGTTTGAGGGTGGATATTTCTGTGATCTTATTTTGTTGTTTAATTTTCTTGAGTTTTTTGAATACTAAATCCTTGTTGAAACCATTTATTTCAGCTGTTTTTACTATGTGGTTTAGTTCTTCTAAGTATTCAGATTTTTCCAGAGGCACTACTTTAGAGGGAAGACAGTCATACATCAAGGATCCTCGTGTTGTATCCGATAGTCGAAAGCAGTAGACAATGCATGTAACACGCATGCGAAACTAGTTCTGCGTAAAAAGTAAGTTTTGTGAAGCACATGTGTGTATATTCGACTACCAATTAAAAACTAATGTTATGTTATTCAAATTTGTGTGAAAATTCATCCAATGTATGGAAGGGAGAAACATAACTGGCATGTGTGTTTGAAATATGCAATTAAATCTTTCTTTCTGTTTGACCATTAGCTCCCAATACATTAGGTGCAACCACTGATGTGAAAAGAAATCCTCTATCTTTATTTTAGTCTCTGAGAGAACTCCAGTGATAATGCTTACAATCCTAAGTCCTTTAACAGCTAACTTTACAGCACAAAATAAAATGCAGAAAACCTGTTGTATACATCATGACCTTAGTGGTAATCTTTACCACTTCCCCTAGGCTTTGCCACTGTTGCACCCATGAAATTTGAAACTTGCTTTTTTCCTGTATGATATTCGGAAAATATATCATGAATGCAAGATGACCTCCAGTTCTCAACATTAATGTTTTGGAAAAAATCATAGTCCTGTAATTGGATAAATATGGTAAACAGTTAAGCAATGTTCCCCAGTTACTTAGATGCTCAGTTTCCAAACATTTCTGGACCAAACATTGTTTACAACCACCACTAACTTCCTCCCACTTCTGGAATGCTTAATAGCTGTATCACTTGTACTTACATTTTTTTCTCTGTATCAAACCAGGGAGACTTCTGGTTGTTGACAAAACTTGTTTTATTTGCTACACTGAGCTAATAGCAGCTTATGTCCGAAAATAAAGTGTCATTTGTCATTCAAGTGAAGTGCATTTACCAATTCTTACTTCAGGTTTAAAAAAAAATAATAATAATAATAATAATAATAAGAGGAACTGCCTTCTACTTCTGTGAGGGTGATGATTGGCATGACAAATTTCTTATACATATGTCTCAGGCTTTGGTTGAAATCCATGACTTGAAGACCTTAAGCATATCATGAAAAGCTGGTGAATAGTAAAATTTTATTCTATTCATCATCTGACACAACCTCTACAAGCCAGCAAATAACAAAAGTTTAGGTTACATGTTAGTTTAGAGTCTAGTTCAGTCATTTCATGAAGGACTGCAGCAATGCTTGTACTTATGCATGCTTTCAACATACCAAGCCTGAATGTTTGTAGGGTTTCCAAAGAAAAATTACCTAAATAATGAATGCAGTTAGAAAATATGTACAACATATTGGAAACTCCAAGTTTTGTTTCTTCTGCACAAATTGAGTGACAAGGGTATCAATTTCATGAATTTTCTCTGGCTTTGGTCCTCTGAATGCTTTCCTTGATCAATAAGCTTTACACCTTTGTGGTAGAAACTTAGAAACATCTAACTTCATTACAGCCTGTGCAGTATTAATAAGTTTTGCCTTGTGCAAAACCTGTTTTAGTGACGTGATAAAGATGCTCTCCTAGATGCTCTCCTTTCAACACTCTGTGTCATAAATGGAATACTGAAAATAGTGAACGTATTAATGCAACAGCACCAAGCCAAGCAGGAATAGGAAGTAATTGTCAAAGACTGAGAAAGAAAATCTGGTTTATTTGTGAACTTGATCTCAGTTCAACATGCCACTTGTATACAAATGTGTTTCCTTAAAAAGGATGTGTATATAAATCAGGTAAGGTTTTTAAAAAATATATTTTAAGGTAAAGTCAAGGCTTGGCTTACATTCAGATCAACATGGTGTGTACATAGGTAGTCTAATGCCGTGTAGCAGTAAGGCAGATGTGGATCAATAGTATGTTAGTCATACTTTTACAGCAAGATTTTAACATTTAGTAAACATTTAAAGGAAATCATAAAGTTTTATTTTTGGTATTATTATTAGAACCTAGTGCTAATAAGAGAAATATTAAAACAAACCGATGATACACATATTTTATATAAAGAAATTCTAATGTGTTACACTCAGACATTCTACCTATTCTTACAAAAGCCTGCCATATGAAACATAAGCATTAGCAAAATGGCTGTATTACATATTTTCCTGTAGGCTAAAGCAATAGTCAAATCTTCTAAAAGGTGATATCTATGAAATCTCTCTCTCTCTCTCTCTCTCTCTCTCTCTCTCTCTCTCTCTCTCTCTCTCTCTCTCTCTCTCACTTGGTAGGTCATATCTAACAATGGATGAAATCATGCTTAACTAAATTCAGGGTCCATCAAGCTTAAAGTTATATGGCATTGTCTTCTCAGAAAAAGGGAAACCTCTGCCCCAAAAAAACTTTATCTGTATAATTCTTCCTAACCAAAATTCAAACTCAAGACCTTTTGAATGTGAGGCAGACATACTATCCCCACACTACAGAGGTGGGCCTCTCTTTGTTTGGCCAGGAGCAAGGAAAATGACTAATAATCTTCTTAAAAAAACCAATTTTGAACCAAGTACACACAAGAATAAAAAGAAAAGATCCTCAACAAAAAATCATAAAATCCTTAACTCAAAAACCAGTTGTTTACACAAAATCAGACAAAGGCAACCAAATAGTAATACTGGACCAAGAAGACTACAACCAAAGAATAGAATCTTTGCTAAACAATCCCGAATATCAAGAAATATCCAATCCACTAAATAAAAGTATAAAGAGCTTACAAGAAACTTTAGCAAATTGCAAAACCATAACAGAAAAAGAGAAATCCAAATTAAAGCCAAATTTACCAACCTTACCCAAATTTACCAACTTTACCAAAAACACACAAACCTGGCAACAAAATGAGACCCATAGTAGATAATATCAATGCACCAACATATAAACTCTCCAAATGGCTCACACAAAAATTCAACTCCTTCCCATAATTCAATAGTAAAAGTGTATCAAATTCATTGGACCTGACTAATCACCTGAAAGATTTCATTGTTTCACCTAAAGATAAGATAGTATCCTTTGATGTCACCTCCCTATTCCCCAGCATACCCATAGACGAACTACAAAACCTCTGAAAACCTGGCTACAAAGCATAAACATACCAACAGAAGAAGATCTTGTCCAGTTAACCAATTTATGTATAAAACAGAACCACTTCACATTCCAGAATAAATGCTACCAACAAACAACAGGACTTGCAATGGGGAATCCTCTATCACCATTCCTAGCTGACCTATACATGAGTAATTTTGAAATACACATTACTGACTCATTCCCACATATATACAAAAAATGGTATAGGTATGTAGATGACATCATTGCCATAGTTCCAGAAAAACTCGTAAACGATGCTCTCAAACTTCTTAACTTGCAAAACAAGTCCATTCAGTTCACTATTGAGACCGAACAGGAAGGAGCCCTGCCATTCCTAGACATTAGAATAATAAGAACAAAAGAGCATAGCCTGACATTTGGAATATATAGAAAATCCACCAACACAGATAACCACATAAAGTTTGACAGCTACAACCCTACAACACACAAATATGCAGTCCTGAACAGTTTAACATACAGACTAGTACACATTCCCATGGAGAAGAATGAATACCAAAAAGAATACCAACAGATACTCCAAACAGCTACCAACAACGGTTTCCAAAAAAGTGCAGTAGACAAGAGGATACATAAATACAAAAAACTGAATCGCATAACACACACAACCACCCTACAGAACCCCAGTGACCAACCTCAATTCAGAAAATTCACCTATCATCCTTGGGCACACAACAAACTTCAGAAAATATTCAGGAATTATAACATCACCTTAGCTCCAAAAAACAACTACAGCATTCAGAAGTTGCTGTGCAGAAATGTAAAAGATTCTATCCCTGCAGGTAAAAAACTGGGAATTTATGAAATTAAATGCTCAGACTGTAATCTGGTGTACTTCGGAAGGACAAAGAGAAGTTTGGAGACCAGATTAAAGGAACACATGAGAAACAAATAGAAAAATCAGCAGTTGCCTATCATTTTTGGACATCAGGACACGAAATCACACCAAATATAAAACTATTAAAACCAGCTTATAAACCCACAGAATTAGATGTCTGGGAGAAGATCTACATCATGAAGAAAAAGAGCCATATCATGAATTTTGATTTACCACCTTACAGCAACCTCTGGAAGTTCATAGATCCAGCAACAGATGCCTCCACAATTAATACACCACCACCCCCATCGTTGTCGCCAACAAAGAAAGATTTAGTCGGAATTAAGGGTTGAAAATGGGAACAACTGTTACCCGAAACTGGTCCCCAGTAAGTAAAAATAAGTGATGTTTGTGTTACAAAAACCGACTCAAATTCTTTTATTTTTTATTTAATCACATCACTGTCACAAGCTTCTATGCATATTTGCAAGTTTTGAATAATAATCTTTTTATTGGAAAATACCAATACAAGCAATATCTCAGAAATGCTTAGCTTCAAGAAAAAATATGTGTTTGGCATAAGTAGTGTGCTTTAATGAGATCTACATTTTTTGTGTATTAAGATGTTATCCATCTCTTACAATTTATCAGTTATGCAAAAGTAATCCAGAATGAAGAGGACTAAAGAGAATACTTCCAAGAAAATTCAAGATATACATATTATTTTTCATCCAAATATCTCTAACAGATAGTATTTTAATTGCACATACACATACCTTCAATAAAATACTATTTTGGCTGCAGGGGTCCTCAATTCATGTATTTCTGGTGAGCTCTCAGTATAAAATTTTTAGGTGGAGTGCAATAATTCTGCTACTTACTATATGTAGTAAAGAAGGTAAAAATAAATTTGTTTGAGCATACAGTAATGTGTTTTGTAAAGGGAAGATTTAACCTTTAATTGAAATTAGCAGATATATGCATTATTAACTTGAGGCTATTATGACTTTTGCAATAAATAAAGAAAGAAATTACTCTTTTCTTGAATAAAAAAACTGATGTGCTATATTGACGTTACTTTCTCTACTGACTTTCATTTATTTATGTTTCTTTTCTATAATCTATTATTTCAAAACCATATTTTTGTATCTACTCAGAGAAACATTTACCAAAATTATTTCATTACACATTTTTTGTATGTACAAGTGGTTACAGATGGCTAAAGCGACAGTGTAGTAGTGACAGATGGCTAAACCTATATGCTGGGTTTGAAATTCAGTACACTGCATGACTTCATGGGAAACAAATGAATGACAAATCATATTCATCTTAGCTCATGTGTCTACAAACACATATTCAAATATTCTTTCTATACTGTACAGTAGGTAAAGGAGATATTATTTGTCACCCCAAAATTTGATCATGCAATTTCTGGAAATGCACATTTTCAGATTCCATGGAACCACGGAAAAGATTTTTAGAAAAAGGTTGATTGTATGTGAGAGACATGAGAATAAGAGAGAGAAAGAGCATACAAGAAAGAGAGAGAGAGGAGGGGGCAGTGAAACAGCAAGACAGTGCTATAAGAAAGAGAGAAAAAGAGGAGCACAAGATTCAGAAAACAAGAGAGAAAATGGAAAATTTTTATCTCTTTATTTTCTCCAAAATGGCTGTAATGATATTGATTAAAATATCACATGTTCATATTGACATTAGGAATCATAGGCCTTTCTTGAATTTTCATGAAGAAATGATGAATTGAATATATAATTTTTACTTTTTCTACTTCATGCGTAGTATACAGGTAGAAGGTTTGCATTCTGCCCAAAATTTTGATACCAAGATTTCACTGGAGATACACATTTAAGTTCTCCTGTATAAAAAAATGAAAAAATGGGATGTATGCATGTTTGTGAATGTGTTGTCAAAAATGAAAAGTTGGTTAAATACCAAACTGGTTATTTAAGTTAACCATCTTCCAAAGATGCGACACAAAGATTTTAAAGAAAATCCCAACCCCCCAAACTCCTTTCACATGGAAAAAATTTTGATTTTCCCAAAAAATAATAATTTTGATTAAAATGTTGTACATTAAAGATATTTACATGGCAAATAAAGTGTATACCTTGAATTTTCTGGGAATAGTGTCTCCTTAACCTTGATAACTGGTTAACCATAAGACATAGACATCAAGTTACTACGCAAAAAATTTAGATCTCTATAAAGCACACAATTTATATACATTTTCTTTGTAGATTTAACAATATTGGTTATATGAAGTTAGTATGGTAACCATTACACCACGGCGGGCGACTAAACCGTAAGAGATGGACAAAAACTTACAACACAAAAAATGTAGAGCACATTAAAACTCAAAATTTATATTCTATACATTTTATCGTGGAGTTGTTTTTTGTTTCTTTTTTTATAGATATTCCTGTTTTTGGTTTCACCTTTAAAAACTTATACTTTTCTCATACAGAAATTTGTCAACTCCTGTCCATACAAACAAAGGAACTTCAGTCACATTGCAACCAGCTTTTGACTATCACTTTAACCTATGGTATTCCCTTCTACTTACTAGGAAGCAAGTAATATGACTATTTTTGCTAATTTGTTCTCAATTAGCATGAAATAAATAGAGGCATAAGCTTTTTAATAATAATTTGTTGCAGAGATGTAGAGAAAGAATGGAACACATCAGATTTTTTAAAATATACTTGTGTTAATTGATTTTTATAGCTTTAGCCATTTACGAGACATTTCCTGTTATTCAAAACTTTCCATTTAAGTCTAGTCCTTGGTGAAATGTCAGTATATTTGATGGCTTCAAAGCTTGGCTTGGCAAATAGAAATAAATGTTTTAACCTATGGCTAACAGCTTGATTTTAGGATCAGAGTAGTTTTCATTTATCTGATCAACATCATCAAAATCTTTCTTGCTCTTGTTTTAAAAAGTGATAAAGAGAATATCAATATCAATAATACATTATTGATAACAGGATTACATGCTTCTTCATTTAGGTGAATAGGATAAGTTTCTTTTTATCCTTGCTGAATCCAAATATATTTGAACAGATAAGAATTTCACTATGAATTCCCTAGTGACCTCTTGTTTATTCTTCCTGATGGTTTGTACCAAAGTCAATTTATGTAGCAGCAGGATTTGTGCTACAGAACATGTAATATTTTTTCCTGTCATTGTTACTAGAGTTACCAATCTCTATACACCGTGATTTTACAGCACTGATAATATTAAAGATACCATCTGGTTGTTTGCCAGAATATAATTCCATGTTTTCTGTGAAAAAGTTTTTGAGGCAGTAAATATTAAGATTTAGAGATCATGCTCTTATTTCATAAACACTTTGAAACTGCAATGACCCCAATATTTTTGCAGACTCCCATCTATTGCATATTCTGAGATTACATATGCTGACCCACAGTTATGCACAAGGGTATCATCTATGGCCGTGCCGTGGCCGAGGGTTAGACCACTCGCCTCTCACCTAGACGGCCCAGGTTTGATCCCAAGTGACTGCATGTGAGATTTGTGGTGGACAAAATGGCACTGGGGCAGGTTTTTTCCGGATTCTCTGGTTTCCCCCGCCATCGCATTCCACCGGTGCTCCATCTTCATTCATGTATCATCAGTGTCACCACCTGCGGTGCCATAAGTAGTTAAAGTGGGCATTAAACACTACAAAAACAAAAAACAAAGGTATCAAAAATTTCCCATGTATGACTGATCTGTGTTCCTTTTTATTCACATAGATTTATCATTAAATCTGAGACAACTCATGATAGTGTGTAATCATTTCCTTAATGTTTGAATTATCAGTGGTACTGGTAACATAAAATGTACTGGTATCATCTGTAGCCCAAATATTACTGGTGTTCAGTTGGTATGATTTTATACTATATATTTATGGTGTGTTGAATAGTGCTTTTATTTCTGAATTGTCAGTGTAGCATCTTGCTCTTTGGAGTGATGTTATCCTTCATTTGACTATTTATGTATTTCACATTTTCTTTCATCTTTACACAGGAGAAAAAAAAATTCCAATACTCCAAATTGGTTTTTGCATCTTATGCAATTCTTTTACACCTGATCACTCAGTCACAATATTTCAGACAAGCATTCTCCCCCTTCTAGCCTGCAGTGTCATTTGCACTAAAAGCAGGCATTAAACATTATTAAAAAATATCTTCTCCTTCTGCCGCAGACAGTACCATCTTTTCCCTTCTAGGGATGAAGTCATACTGCAAAGGAATTTTATCTTCTGAGAGAGTTCACCACTTGTCTCTCACCAGGTGGCCCAGGTTCGATTACATGTTGGATTTGTAGTGGACAAAGCTCCAGGTTCTCTGGTTTCCCCCGCCATCTCGTTCCATTGGTACTCCATCTTCATTCCATGTATTATCAGTATCATCACCTGTAGTGCCATAAGTAGTAAAAACGGACGAGAGAGTGTGTGTGCGTGCGTGCATGTTTTTTCATGAACTTGGCATTTCACCTTCTGATATTTGTATGTTCTGATTATTTTCTCCACTTTGAATTTAGTTGGAATTGTGATCACTCTTTTTCATAAAATGTTCATTTTGTTTACAACTATAACACAGAGATCACTTACATGAAAGCATGTAGGGAATATTTTTTCCACGGACAGTAGTAATAATCCTGTGGTCCTAAGGGCTATTTGGACTTACCTACCAATTTAACTCCAGCCTCATGCATGGCAGAGGTGCAGAAGTGATGTGATCTGCTTCATGCATCCTCTAGTCACAATGTTGTCATTTATAGTATAGTGCATAACTGCTCCTCAATTTTCTCAAGATGCTGAATGGACTGATCCTATACCTAGGACCATAAAACTTATTTTATAATATCCCTTTCTCTAATTTCAACCTCTCCAAGTTCCTAGTGCTAATCTGTCCTTCAATCCATAATAATCCAAAGTCAATTGATGGTAGAATTTCCAAAATTTTATATAGCCGAGCTGTTTTCTTTTTAATTTTCTCTTGAATTATCAGACATTGCTTTATAATATTCTATTTTTCTTACTTCCAATTTCTATTCTTGTATTTCAATTATTACCTTTTTTATTTCCTTTTAAACCCTTATCTTCAAGTAAACTAAGACTTGTTCTACAAACTTGGGCTTATTCTTTTGAAGACGAAACCCCAGACAATGGGTGGTTCTATTTGTTCCAAACACAGAACACTTGCTGCAGGATGTTAACTTTCCACTGGTTACCATTTTGTGTTTCCCGGAAATAGCTGGTTACACATATCCTTCATTTTTCATGACCAAAACTTTTTCCAAAACCTGATGTGTTCCATTCACATGACTCTCTACATCCCTGAAAAAAAAAAATATTAAAAAGCTTATGCTTCTATTTATTTCATGATAATCAAGAAAAAAATCTGTCATTCACATGACTTTCTCTAAGTCTCTGCATCAAATTATTGTTAAAAATCTTATGCTCCTATTTACTTCATGCATTCAGAAAAAATAGCAGAAATAGTCTTATTACTTTCGTTCTTGAAAGTAGAAGTGAAATAAGGGAGTACCATAGGTTAAAGTGATAGTCAAAAGTTGGTTGCTGTGAGACTGAGATTCTTTTGTTTGTATGGACAGGAGTTGACAAATTCCTGTATGAGAAAATTAAATCTGAAACCAAAAGCAAGGAATATCTAAAAAACGATCAACACCACGAAAAAAAAGTATATGACCTAAATTTTGTGTTTTAACCTACTCTACATTTTTGTGTAGCAAGTTTTTGTCTATTTCTTACGGTTTAACAGTTATGCAAACTTCCGTAAAATTCATCCACAATAAAGTAGTCTTCTGAGGCTATTCCCAGAAAATTCAAGATATACATTTTATTTGTCAGGTAAATATCTTTAATATATGATATTTCAATCAGCATCATTAGAGCCATTTTTGAGAAAATTCAAGTTTTCGTAAAAAGTTCCATGTAGAGGGTAGATGGGGTGGAGGGACTGACTTGCTCTAACGATTTTGATTAAAATATCGTATGTTAAAGATATTTATGTGACAAAAAATGTATATCCTGAACATTCTGGTAATAGCCTCTTCATGATGGATGCATTAAGACTATTCCTGCTAGTTTTTTCTCAATTAGCATGAATTAAATAGAGATGTAGAAAAACTCATGTAAATGGAACACACCAGTTTTTTGTAAATAATATTTGCAGAACAATTATGAAATTAAATAAATTTAGCTTTTAGATAACTTTTGATTCTTGCATATTGAACGATTCCCTCCCTCTTCGTATTTTGACATTTTCAGAAATAGTTTTGAAGTGAAAACAAAACGCATTCATTTAAGCGTTAAAATTCTGTGGGAGTTTAAAATCAATATCCCCCTACTTGCCTCCTCATTCTATACAGAGTATAAGAACAGCTTAGAGCTACTCCAAGGCATGGAATAAATAATCCATAGCCATTCTCTATAGAATATCCCGAGGGAACGGCTTACAGGCCACGGTTTCAAAACTCTCTCCCAAAATCCAGCCAACCAGAGAACAAGAGGGGGGAGCCTTTGCATTATTAAGCCGTTCTGAATGGGAACAAAGCTTCGCGACAATATTAAACTTAATGGGATCCTGTTTCGAAACGAGAGGTAATGGTGTAATATTTGGAGTGACGGCATTTGTTAATTCATGGGTTGGTATATTTCCACAATTCCGCTTCCCGAATTCCGTCCTCGTTAAAATTAACCAAGGAGACGGTTGGTTGAATAAAGGGTCCTTTGGCACGTGGCATAACCTTAGAGATCTAAGAACAGCTGAAGGAAAGGAGCCAGGGGCAAAAGGGTTGATTTTATTGCCCTTAAGTTTTCGTTTTAATTTTAATGTATAAAACTTAATAAGCCGCAATGGCTATAACCAGTGGCAAGATTTTGTGTTGACAGTTATTTTAAAATTTTGATGTGTTCCATTCACACGACTTTCTCTACATATCTGCAACAAATTATTGTTAAAAAGCTAATGCTTCTACTTACTTCATGCTCATCGAGAAAAAAAATCAGTAGGAACAGTCTTATTACTTGCTTCCTTGTATGTAGAAATGAAATAAGGGAGTACCATAGGTTAAAATCATAGTCAAAAGCTGGTTGCTATGTGACTGAAGTTCTTTTGTTTATGGATAGGATTTGACAAATTCCTATATGAGAAAAGTATAGTTTTTAAAAAGTGGAAACCAATAACAAGGAATATCTTAAAAACGATTAACTTCACGAAAAAAATGTATGTAACATAAATTGTCTGTTTTAATGTGTTCTATATTATCTGTGTGGTAAGTTTTTGTCTATCTCTTACGGTTTAGTAGTTATGCAAAATTCCTTAAAATTCATCCAGAATAAAGTAGGCTTCAGAGAATATTCACAGAAAATTCAAGATAAACATTTTACTTGTCAGGTAAATATCTTTAATATACAATATTTTAATCTAAAATTCATCCAGAATAAAGTAGTCTTCAGAGAATATTCCCAAAAAATTCAAGATATATATTTTATATGTGACGTAAATATTTTTTATATACATTAATTTAATCAATATTAGAGCCTTTTTGAGAAAAACAAGACTTTCAAAATTTTTTCCATGTAAAGAGTAGTTTGTGGTGGAGGAATTTTCTTGAAAATCTTTTTGTCTCGTCCTTTAAAGATACTAAACTTAAATACCAAATTTGGTGTTTAACAGTATTTTCGTTTTTTATACACACACATACACATATGCGTGTACCTGCACATTTTTCTAAAAAACTTCTTTTGGGGGGGGGGGAATTCATGGGGTCTCATGATACGTATTTCCGTTGAAATCTCGGTATCAAAATTTTGGATGAAATACATTACCATATTTACTAGGGGTTTTGTACATATGTGTTAGAGAAATTAATAAGGATTACATTCCCAATATACACATAACAATACATATTTTAAGTGAGTATGGGTGGCCTTGGTATTGTATTACCTCACAGATTCTCTAAGATTTGAAATATTCAAATATGAGTGCCAATGTCTGTAAATAGAAGGGAGTTCAAACTAGAATTACTTATAGGAATATAAAATCCTAAAATTTAAAAAATATTGGTTATGTATTATGTCCACGGATTAGTGATAATATGCGTACAAAATATGTTTCACTGTTTCTGCTACGTAAGTAAATAGAGGTATTGTATACCGCCCAAATAGAAATGGTGTGTGAAGGAATTTGTGGTTTCAATTGCAAATTAATTACTTATATTTATATAATATATAAATTTTATATAATATATAATATTTTTATATTTTCAGAGATTATCCAACCACACACTTAAACATAAGCATTTTTCCGAACTTTTCCCTTATTTTGAAAAATATAAGGCATTGTATTATACCCAAAAATTTGATGTCAAGATTTCACCAGAAATATATGCTTTGAGGTCCCCTGAGACCAAAAAAAGAATTTTTAGGAAGTGGCCCATGTGTGTGTTTGGATAGCGTGCTTCAAAAACGGAAAAACTCTTAAATACCAAACTTGGTATTTAGGATTTGTATTTTCCAAAAATACCATCCAAAGATTTTCAAGAAAATCACCTCTCTCCATATGGGAAAATGTTTGAAATTTTGGTTTTTCTTAAAAATGGCTCTTAGCGATTTTTATTAAAATACCATATATTAAAGATATATCCCAAACAAAATTTATATTTTGAATTTTCAGTGAATATTTCTGTAGGCATCTTAGTTCTGGAAGAATTTTGCAGTATTTTATATAACAGTTAAACCATAAGATAGACTAAACTTTAAATACAAAAATGTAGCTCTCATTAGAGTATATAATTTATGTCACATTTGTTTTTTGTTGTAGAGTTGACCGTTTTTGAGATATTGGTTTCAGTTTTAAACTACTTAAAAACTTTTCACATATGGGAATTTGTCAACTCTTGGCAATGCAAAGAAATGGATTTCCTACACATGGAAACTTACTTTTAGAAGATTTAACTATCGTTTTAGCCCAGTGTATCCCCTTATTTCCCTTCTACTGAACAAGATAGCATTTTTTCTAATCTTTATCTCGATTAGCATCAATAATTTGGTAGATGGAACACATCAGATTATTTTTCTCTTTACGAGTATAATAGTAAAAATCTGATGTGTACCATTCACATGACTTTCTCTATATTCATACAACAAATTATTCTTAAAAAACTTATACTTCTATTAACTTCATGCTAATCAGTAAAACATTAGCAGAAATAGCCATATTACTTGCTTCCTTGTAAGTAGAGGTGAAATAAGGGAGTACCATAGGTTAAAGTGATATTCAAAAGCTGGTTGCTATGTCACTGAAGTTCCTTTGTTTGTATGGACAGCAGTTGACAAATTCCTGTATGAGAAATGTATGTTTTTCATAGCAGAAACCAAAAATAAGGAATGTCACAAAAACAACGAACTCCACGAAAAAAATGTATATAACATAAATTGTGTGTTTTAATGTGCTCTACATTTTTTGTGCAGTAAGTTTTTGTCCATCTCTTATGGTTTAGCAGTTATTTAAATGTTAGTAAAATTCATCCAGAATAAACTACTCTTCAGAGGCTATTCCCAGAAAATTCAAGATATACATTTTATTTGTCAGGTGAATATCCTTAATAGAAGACATTTTAATCAAAATCATTAGAGCCATTTTTGAGAAAATTCAAATTTTCGAAAAAAGTTCCATGTAAAGGGTAGTTGGGGGTGGGGGGATTGTTCTCAAAATCTCCGTGTCGCATCCCTGGAAGATACTAAACTTAAATACCAAGTTTGGTATTTTAATTTCTTTTCGTTTTTGAGTTATCGTGTTCACAGACACATGGACACACGGACACACACACACACAGACACACACACACACAGACACACACACACACACACACACACACACATGGACCTTTTTCCAAAAATGCTTTTTTTTAGATAAAGGGGACCCTAAAACATATATTTCCCGTGAAATCTCGGTATCAAATTTTTTGGTGGAGTGCAATACATTCTCTATACACTATGTGCATAGTGCCTACAGAGAAAGTAAAAATAGCAGAAATAGTGTTACACTTGCTTCCTTGTAAGTAGAAGTGAAATAAAGGAGTACCATAGGTTAAAGTATTAGTCAAAAGCTGGCTGCTATGTGACTGAAGTTCCTTTGTTTGTATGGACAAGAGTTGAAAAATTACTGTATGAGGAAAATTCCTGTATGTTTTTCAAGGCTGAAGCAATAACAAGGAATATCCCAAAAAGGATCAATTCCACGAAAAAAAAAAATATATATATATACATGTGTGTTTAAACATGCTCCACAGTTTTTGTGTGGTAAGTTTTTGT
The DNA here is from genome assembly GCA_030762935.1 of Hymenopus coronatus. NCBI lineage: Eukaryota > Metazoa > Arthropoda > Insecta > Mantodea > Hymenopodidae > Hymenopus > Hymenopus coronatus. Next base: position 41,401,272 of record CM060881.1, read on the forward strand.
CCATCTCTCACGGTTTAGCAGTTATGCAAAGTTCATCCAGAATAAACTATTTTTCAGAGGCTGTTCCCAGAAAATTCAAGATATACATTTTATTTGGCAGGTAAATATCTTTAATATACGATATTTCAATCAAAATCAGGAGCCATTTTTCAGAAAATCAGAAATTTCAAAATTTGTTCCGTGTAAAGGGTAGTCGGGGGTGGGGGGGTTTTCTTGAAAATCTTCGTGTCGCATCCTTGGAAGATACCAAACCTAAATACCAAGTTTGGTTTTTAACGGACTTTTCGTTTTTGAGCTATGATGCCCACAGACACAGACGGACATTTTTCTAAAAAGACTTTTTTGATTCAGGGGGTCTCAAAACATGTATTTCCGGTGTCCCCTCGGTATCGAATTTCGGGTGGAGTGCAATACCTTCTCTATACACTGTGTACATAGTACATGTGGAGAAAGTAATAAAAACATAAAGCAGATAACTGCATATTCTTAGATGCATGCCAAAAGAAAACTGAGTAGCTTGCAACTCGGGGGGGGGGGGTCTACAATTAAACTTGCCAGATTTTTAGAATGAAAATACAGCATGCTCATTCCACCCCAATTAAATTTCAGTGCAGGGTGAAGTATAACATTTAAAGCAATATTTGTATATTGTATTTATTTTGATAACAGAAAATTACCTATAATATAATGTTGGTTAAGTCATCTGTCAATTCTGATGAAGTATCATACTTGCAGCGTCCCTTACATTGAAAAACTTCTACCATTCTTAATACTGCTATAAAACACTGACAAGCTATGCAAAATTCAGCATGATTTTTATATTATACTTTATTACTAAATTCAGATATTTATTCTTTCCAATGTCCAAAGCAGCCTTCTGTTGTCGCTGATGGTTTGGTTGTACAAGTGAATGAGGCAATTTGTGAAAATAGATGGTTCACAATAAGAATGCTTTGTGAAGAAAGTAAAAATGAATACTTGTTGCTTGCATGAAGTTACATGAGCCTTAAGTTTGCAGAATCCAGAGGGAGGATAAATTCAGGCTTACTAACTGATTTCTGGATCAAGGTCAATGTCCAAGAACAGTGTATGACTATACAAGGTAACCAAACACACAACCACAACTTCATAGTCTTCCTGCTTTTCTGGCAACAATGCTACATCACTTGGTCACATGATCTCGTGATGTGACCATGCATACTACCTCACTACAGTGTAAAAATATGATTGTAGTATCAAATGAATATGCGTGCATTTTAGAATGCAAACTTTAAGTATAAGCATGCAATACAGGATTTTTGCCATCCCATTATACAACAATATGGGAAATCCCGTACAACACAGGACATCTGGCAAGTCTATATAATGTATAATTTTGAAATAAGCCAAAAATATTTGATGATGAAGCAGAAAATACAGCTTTCTTATATTTATGTTTTTAGGTGATGTTCATTGTCTCCCCTATCCTTTGAATAACATAAAATACTCCATTACACTGTGAACATTGCATATAATCATTACATTGACCACATGTTTTTAATACCTTGTATTCGTTTTGATGTTTTTCATTAAAAGTGCATTTTCTTTTTTCCACGGCAATGTCACAAACACAAGATGATTAAAAACAATATACGACTACAATATTTTTCCTTTTAATAAAATAAGGCTGTATAAGGCTTATATGAAGTTTCCACACACAAGCAGATTATTTGGGTGGGGATTCACAGAATACAAAAATGGAACATCACTTGTCTGAACAAAGCAACTATGCTGTTATAGCTGTCAACATGAGCAATATTTACCACAATTTACTTCTACCCCATTTCTTTTTTCCAAAGACAATTATAATATTTCAAATTTATGATAATGCCAATTATGATTGAAACCCCAGCCATTTTTCAACTCCAAACTTTACTCCAGACAGTATAAGAAAATCAAGACTCTTAGGTAAAATTCTGGACAGATGATGAGCTGTACAAACTGAGTAAATGAATTATCTATAAATAACATCTATTAGGGGCTGGCTGCACCATGGCTGAGTGGTTAGACCAGTTGCCTCTCACCTAGACAGCCCAGGCTCGATCCCAAGCAACTACATGTGAGATTTATGGTGGACAAAGTGGCGCAGGGGTGGGTTTTCTCCTGGTTCTCCCCACCATCGCATTCCACCAGTGCTCCATCTTCATTCCGTGTATCACCAGTGTCATCACTGCAGTGTCATAAGTTGTAAAAGCAGACATTTAACACTACCCAAAAATAACATCTATTATTTCCATCTTTCATTTGGATCAGTATGTTAGGAATATGTTGGATCGGAATATGAGGGATGCATTAAGTAAAAAAGAGCAAAGACCTATTCTCCCAAAATATAAACATCATACTTCTTATAGTCTAGCACTGGTTTTAAATGAAACAAAATGTGTTTTATGTGTGTATTTTATTTACTGTTTTTACAAAATTTACATTTTTATTTAGACCACACACTACAACATTTTCAAAAGTCTGTGAGTTCTGGAAATAAGTGCATGATATGATTTAACTATAAATTCAGTTACTCCTTTGTTTGCATATTCTTGAAGATATGTACAACAGGATTTCATAAATATTTGCTCAAGCTCCTAAATTTAAATAGAATTTTGTCATTTATGCCTTTAAATATGTTAAAACCTCACAGAGTTTTGAAGAAATGACTTCACATTTAATTATTGTCACTCCCTTATTGTCACAACAAATTGAACACTGAGTACAGTTTAAAGCTATAGAACATATTCTTTGATGTCTAATTACTTTTAGGTCTATTGTCATATCTTGGTACATATATTTAGCTGTGCTATGGTAATTCCAGATCTACACAAATACATAAAGAGGTGAATTCATGCTTATTCTCTGCCATGCCTGCACATACATTCACTCATAACAACATATCACACAGCATTGTACCTTTAGCAACAAAACATAGCTTTGGCAACAATATATAATAATATTTTATAGTCTCTGCATCAAATGAAGACCTACAAACAGAACGAAAAAATTAAATAAACTGCATTTGAATGGGTTAGAAGATTCTTCAGCAAAACCTGCTCAAAACAGAGTGTAATTGTTGGAGATGTGTTTTCAGAGATATTTATCTTATAAAGGGTCTTACAAAGCAGCACAGTTGCATGAAATTGACATATAAAATTAATTTATGAATGCTCTGTTCAATAAAAAACACCAACTTAGCAATAGAACTTACTGATTTTTTTTATTGCAAGTGTAAGCATATCTTTAGTGTTTCTTCAAACATTGCTGCTTTATTAGCCACCTATTTCAAACAGAATAACTAGCTTATGCAGCAATTTTAACATTAAAAGAATCACTTTGCTTAGGTGCTGCAAAATCATTTATGCAGTATAAATATCAATAATGAAAGGTACAAGATTATTTTCTCTATTAGCTTCTGCAGTCTTTGTGTATTTTTTTACATATTTTTTTTTAATTATAGTAAGCATTTTTTTTTCTTTTATATAAGCCATGTGTAGGACAGGAGTTGGAAAGGCAGAATCAGACTGAAAAATTAAATGACATAGCTGGGATTTTAACAATAGATCTCCCAATCCCCAACAAAGCTACTATGGTAACATGCAACAGGACATTCAATTCCTCACCTTAACTCCCATTTTTTATCAAAAAAAATAAATACCATTGATTGACCTAATAGTTTATTTAACTATGAGTTATGACATTGTAAGTCACCATTGGGGTGTATAATCTTAAAATAATTTGATCCCCTTGAGGTTTAGCAGAAAAAAATGTGTCAGATGGGGAATTTAATGTCATGTCAGTATGTTGCATTGGTAGCTCAGCTGATAAGAGCAACAGGACATAGTTCGGGAAATCTGAGGTTCAAATTTGAGCAATGACATTGAATTTTTCAGTCTAACTATACTTTTCCAACTTTAAGTGATACTCTTTTTTTAAGTTTCTTTGTGCTCTCACTAATTAAGCCTTATCTGTTTGCCTTGTTCCATTCCATCTGAACTTGCCATAAGAATTCCCCTAATTCTCTTAACTGTCCTTGGTCCTTGAATATCTTCTTTATCCCTACCTCTCTCTAACTATTTCTGTTTATCAATTCCACTTTCCATTCATTCGTTCCTTTATATTTAAACTCCTTCTCCTCCCCCCCCCCCCACAAATTGGAGAAAGGCAACATATTTTGAGAGCAAACTGTTCCCAAAAGAAGGTGTCTGACTATGATGGGAAAACCTATCTTCTGATGACGAGAACAAAGGAGAAGAAACATGTCAAGTGAGCAAAATAAGGATGTTAGTGTTTCTAGCTCCAGATCTCCTTAAGTAAATATAAAAAGGATCGTATATTAATATTCTTGCTTTATTTGTTCAATAGCTTTAGAATGTTCTTTTTATTGGTCCTCCAGTCCTTTACGAGATTTTTTATTATATTTTAATAAACTATAACTATATTGTCGAAAAGTAGGTATTTTATGCTATTTTTGTAATACTTTTATATATTTGAAAGTATTTTAAAAAGGAAAGCTTTTCAAATCAAGCAATTATTGAAAACGGAAGGCAATATAAACTAAAATAAACTAATATACATAAAATATACAGGGTTATATGACATATATTTCTGCAAATTCAGTATCTCCTAAATAAATTATTCATTAAACACTTGGTATACTGGCCAAGAATAATATTACCGTAAATTATATTATAACAATAGTGATCTGCTCTTCATGATATCTTTTCATTTGTTTTTCCTCTCTTTCTTTGTTTGGCTTAATTATTCCATGTTTGAATAAACTTATTTTGTGCTATTTTCAGTTTCAGCATTGTGTGTATTATTGACTAGATTCTTCTAGGTTTATGAACATTTATTTCATTGTTATTTTCTTGATTCTGTAGTAAAACATTAAACACTAGTAAATATCACATACCCTATGGTCTCATGAAGAATTGTAAAGATGAATACATGTCATCTCACAAAACTGCCAGCGATGTTTGAAACTAAATGGATTTAATAACAAGTTTCATAGCCCATCCCTCCCCCCCAAAACAAGGATCACCATACTGTGGGATTGCTTTTTATATACTTCCTCATATATAGTAACTAACAAGAATGCATCATTGTACTATTTAATGTTTTTTTTTTGCATTTCTTGTTTGTCAGGATAACTAAGAATAACAACATATGTGTGCTGCAGGTGCTTTAATTCTAGTGACTGAAATATTATAGAAACTTTTTTTTTCCTCTCTGTGCATTAAATCATGACAGAAAATTCTTATGTTTGGGACACTTGTGCATAATAATGTCATTATGCTATGATAAATGGTAGTATCACACCACTCTTAAGACTGTAGACAGCTTAATATGAATTGAATATATTTTTGCTTTATATTCTATTTTTTATAAAATCAACACGTTGTGCATAATTTACCATTGGAACTTCCATCATTTTTATGAAGACTAAATTTGACAATACTGAAGGGTCATCATTGACTAGAACTGGACATAATCTTATCCATGGGTTGAGCTTCCAGTGATGAGGGAGGTGTCACTGCCATAGCACGTGCAACTTTCATTCAGAAGATCGTGGGTTAGATTCCCACAGATGGCCTTCCTGACTCTTGAGTTTTTTCAGGGTTTCCCCAGATTGCCAGGTGAATGCTGGAAAGTTCATTACATCTGCTAATTATTTCTGTCCTTCATTCCCACCTATTTCCCAGCTGTTCCTGTTCTCTGTGTCAGGGTTGAAGGGCAAGGCGATAGTGTTTGGCTGGTTGTGGATGGTAGCCTGAACACTGAAGAGGTTTATTTCTGGTGTTGTCAGTACTGCTTGATTGGGACTCGCCTTTGGGTGCCTTCAGGCTAGGACCCCTTTGGTGAACTCCTGGAGTCTCAAGGGTCATGAGCTTGGTCCCGGCATTGGAGGCCCTTAGGGACCATTAGGTACCCCATCCATACTTGCACCCATCATCATCCAGGTCTGGTCACTCTTTGAGTATCTCCCCATTTCCTAGGGTAACTTAAGTTGCAAATGGTCCCTAGGGCCTATATGTGGTGCTGCGCCCCAGTATCTAGGTAATAAGCTTAATGAATAATAAAAAGTAACAGTAGTTGAAGTTTGCACCAAGGTGAAATCAAGTAAACTTTCTAAGCTATCCTCATCAGACCAACATCCTTACTCTATTCAAAACAGGTCTGATTAGTGAATTACACCAGCAAAGGCTACCCAGATATTCTTGATGAAAAAAAATGGATTCTGCAACTGAAAGGTCAAGATTTGGAAACAAATAATTGAGAAGTATCTTGGATGACTGAAGTTTCTCACCAAGCTGACTTATAAATTAATTATAAATTTGAAGAGGAAACTTTGCACAAATGAAGGATGAAAACCACCATGTATGGATAGGATGCAGTTGGAGGGGACTCAGCATTGAGCCTGAGGTTATTGTATCTCTCCCCCACAAGGGAGTGTCCCAGGACGGGAGAAATGAAGTGAGAGGACACACTAGGTGGCTGAAACCAGGAGCAACAGAATGGCAATGATAGGGTCCCTACATTTTCCAGATTGAAGTACCCTGAAAGTCACACATGCAGACTGGGGCGACTGAGGCCCTTTACCCCTGCCAGGAGTGGTCCTCGTCCCAGCAATTTTTTTTTGGATAGTATTTAATACCTGCTTTTACTAAAAATGGCACCACAGGCGATGACACTGATGATACATGGAATGAAAATGGAGCACCACTTTAATGCAATGGTGGGGGAAACTGGAGAACCTGGAGAAAACCTGCCCCTGCACTGCTTTGTCCACCACAAATCCCACATGCGGTCGCTTGGGATTGAACCCAGGCCATCTAGGTGAGAGGCAAGTGGTTTAACGGAAGATGAATGAAATGATAATGGAAACATTGTGAAGGGACAGGAAATTCAGGGGATGAAAGTTGCATTGGCTGGCAACCTGGGGAAACCCCGAAAAAACCAATGGGTCAGGTAGGCTGGCTATGGGAAGCATTTCTACCAAATTTGGCCCACAGACAAAACCACCTGAGCCATCCCACTCGATCACCATATGAAACTCATAAACATGGACATGTCTACTCCCTTCACATTAATATATCTTTTTAAAGTGAAAGTGGAAGAATTTAAAATCTTCAAGAGTCAGGATTGTATGTAAGTACTTAAAATTTTTTCTGGTCAATGAAGGTATTTAAAAGAAAGTTGGTTTTTAGTTTTTATGGAATTAAATTGGCGTATGATGTCTAAAATCAGGTTACTTGTATAAACAGCATCTCCAACAAAAAATATCACATTTTTAAAATGGTTAGTCCTCTACTTTTAAATCTAAGTTTACTTTCCATTGTTTCACAATGTTCTGTCCTGAGAGGTTTTACTGTGAATTTTTAGTCACTACAGATAAAAATACTATAATATCCTCAAACAGAGAATAAACTCTCAACTAAGGCATTACAGTAATTGAAAAATGCCCAGTGCATATTTAATCAGTGATTCAACAAGTAATATTTTAATTTCAGTTTCTTATTAAAACTATATAAAATACTTGTTCTTTTTCTCCTCAAAGTTTACAGCCATCAGAAATGCTTTTTTGAAACACTACAAGAACAAATGTATTACATTTTTCCAACTATTATTAAATTAGAAATAGGTAGGTACATGTTCTTCAAATTACAGTAAGACAGTACAGTGGTAAAATATCTCTATGATACTTGACCTAGAAAGTTTAATATCACATAATACGGTGAACATACAGTATTTTATTTCATGATTTATGACAATGTTCAATCTCTGCCCTCCAAAATATTTGTTTAACATTGATAAAAATTTATAAAATGCCAGCTTTAAGTCCATGATACTTATTTGCAAAATTGCAGCATATAAACATTTGTTTAATAGCTTTATAACAATTTATAGAAAGGTATTTATAGTGAAATAGCTAACATTAAGCTAACTGATGAATGAACGTGAGCTGGAATTCATACTGCAATAACAAATTCTTTGGAAACTGCATTAAATAATGTATTCCCTTAGAAATTTTGAAAACGTGATTTGAATACTTTGCAATAGTTTTTGTAAAAGTTAGAAGGAAGTGTCTAGAGGGTTGCAACTAGAGGGTATCATTCCTCTGATTTGTTCTAAAAGATAATTTACGGAAACAAAAGAGGCAAGAATCCTAAGGGAATGATAAATCAGCAGTAGTTTAGGTCATTGCAGCAAAAACTATAACATAGCAAATGGCATAATTACAGAACACACATTAGGAGTCATACAAAATGGCAAAGTTAAAAAGATATCTTAATATAGACCAAGCAATGTGCTCCAATGTTCCAAATGAAGATGACTGTTCTAGGAAATGTGTTGGAAAATCCTGGAAGATCAGAGAGGCTGACATTGGAGCTTGTCAGGCTAGAAGCAATTATTTCCAAAGCATGCTTTGCCATATAATTCTTTAATGAAGCGTATGTACAAGTTCATGAGTTATTCATCAGTTTATTTTGCTGTTATTTTCATTTTTGCAACATGAAAAATAAACAAGATAAGTAAAGTGCTAATTCCATATTAAACATTGATTTCTTTGAGAAACATCTTTAAACCATATTTTGTAAATTTAATATGTTAGATATAGTGTTCAATTTTGTTAATTTGCTGGCTAAGCTAATTTGACATTTACTTGCTCTAAATGGAAAGGGGAGGGTCAAACAGTGTTTAAACAAAAGTTTGAGAAACATTCTAACTCAAAATTATAAAAGTAAAACAAGACACACTCCTACAAAATTTCTTATACATCTTTAAGACAAGTGCAGAAAGGTGCAAATAAAAAGTGTTGTGAAATATTTAGCAAGAATAGAAACACTGCATATGAAACCTACTTTATTTTTCTTAAGTCATTAAAATGGATCATGTATGTCATTAATATTATTAACTTTCTGGTAAAAATTGGTTTAAAATTTGAATGGTCAGTTCATACATAAAAATCTATCATATAAATATAATGACTTTCTTTTCCATATTTTTTACATCTTTAAAACTTCAAAACATGTTCAAAGTAGTAGAGCAAATGTTACATATAATACTTTGTCCCTTTGGCTATTGTCTGTTTCAGAAAATTTCTCAATATTTATCAAAGTTAATTTATAATCATGTGATTTTATTGTCCTTATGTATTCTAAAGCATTTTCTTCAAAATGTACATTTTAAACTTTACAAATTAAAAGGAGGAAGTCACAGAGTACTGTATTTTACATAGCATCAAGAGGATATGAGCTTAATTTATTAACAAATGTTTCACTTAAAATTTACTTGAAAAGCTTCCAAATTGCATTCATAGTCTTTGACATTCATAACTTAAAACTTTTTTGTTTAGTGTCATATCAGTATTATTTCAATTCCTATGTTTCAAAGTCATTATAGGCCTCAGCAAGGGGGAAGTTGATGTTTAAATGTAATATATGAAACTGTAACATCCTTGATGAAGAGGCGTATATTGACTTTAAAACTTAGGACTTAAAATACTATCAAACAGGCACTGATTTCAAAAGTTTTATGATGTTATTGCATAGCTTTTTTGTTTAATAATAATAGTGTATGTTCTACAACTTTTTATATATATGTATATATATAACATTTCTTTTCTTTAACTCATAATTCCATTTGGTTATTTTATTATGAAAACTTTTACCATATGCCTTCTATCACAGTCTGCATTCAAGCACTTGCTTTTAATGTAAGTATTTCAATTTCTTCTTTTAACAAAAATGCATAATTAAAATGGTTATCCACATACTCTGAGGGTGGCATGTATCATCTTGGAGTATATTATGTTGCAAGCAGTAATTGCTGAAGAGATCCACACTAGAAAAGTAGACTGAAGAGCTAAATTGCAATCAACTTTTAGCATTTTAGTTAGTACTACAAAAGTAGTGTTCACTGCTTGTGAAGTTTAGGTTCTGAGGCTTATTTAAAACAATTTCTGTGTTAATATTATGAAGAGAAAAAAATGTGTATGGGTGTGGTATTTAAGGTAATCTCAAAAGCCACTCAACTGATTTTTCTAATCCTTTTACTTTTGAGAGGCCAATTCTTTCTCATGGACTTAGTGTATAAAATGCTTAATTTCATTTCATAAATTACTAAAAGATTAAAAGGATTTACAAACACTTGTTCTTGAATACAAATACATTTAGAGTGGGGACTAGAAAATATTTGTTTTCACTCTTCTGGAAATGCATATAAGAATTGCCATGAATATTTCATTCCAAGCAATACCTATGTAGGTGAAATAATGCAATTTACCAACTAAGACATGGTAAAACAAAATAAAATTAAATGGGCTTATAAGATACAAATTACATGTGTTACCAATTTCAGCATATTTTAATAACCCTCCCATGCCACCCAGTTAAACCACTTTGGAAAAGATGCATAGCCTGTAACCCACAAATAAGAATGTTTTGTTCTATTTCTTTTTATGCTATAATCACGATTGTTAGCCCGAATATTGAGAGAGTATGTTGATAAACATTGGCAGATGACATTGAGCAGTCTAGGATGAGGTGCCGGTTTTTCGTGCACCACCATATAGCAATGTACTTCACAAGTGTGAGGTGGACCAAGTATTTTATTCTTGTTTCAAAATCATTGAGTATTGCCTTTAACATTGCCTTTACTATGGAAGTAGAGTTTACTCTTCATTGATACATGCCACCCTGAAAGATAAAATAAACTGCTAAGCAGGCAGTTTTTCATCCTAACAATCTTTAATTTGAGGTAAAATAAAACAAGCTTTTGAAGTTAAATTTCTTTCTTATGCATATATGTTAGCGGTTCTATTTATATTATAATTAGTATAAAAACACTTAAAAATGTAAGTGGACCCAAATATCTTACAATACTCATATTTGTTTGCTCTGTCTGAATAACTTATGGAATGCACACTGCGTGAGCAATAGTCGAATCATTTTCTGTGTCCCTTGTGTAAAGAAAGCTTTGATTTGATTCGTCAAAAAATTATCATAATTGTAATAAACATTTTCATATGTTTGAAGAAATTAACTGTCATACAATTAGGTTTAATATCGCTTAAAAGTGTTTCAGAAGTTGTCCATTTTTATAGCTTTATGCACATTTAAAGACAGACAAAATATGAAAATTCATGTTCTAAACCACTGCTAGGTCAATGAGAGTAAGGATTTTATGATTTGCAATGTGTAAGGCTCAAATTGTATGTCAAAATCATTTAAATTTCATAACCCTTTGGTAAAATTTTCAATTCTAACTATCCTGGAATCATATAAAGTGAGCCAAATCTCAATGCACTTTTATGTAGTCAACTTGAACACCTCATAAATACATGTCTTGCATAAAAAAATAGGTGAGTGAAGCAATTAAGAGTGCCCAAGTTGTTTCAAAAAGAGTATAAAGTACATTTAAATTTTCAAATTTCTTTTAAATGAGTAGCTTATAGTAGACAGTGAATGAACAAACTCTAGGTTAAATAATGTTCAAATGATAGATCTTAGAGTTACCTGATATTTGCATTCTGAGAACAAGGGAAAACTCTGGAAAAACTCGTCAAGATAACTCATCCTAATCAGGATTTGAAGTAATAATTTCTGGAATAGGAGATATGTTGTCCCCACACTACACAAGTCCAATATATTTTATTTTCATATATGATAATTTTTCTACCTCCACTAATATTTCAATTAGCAATGAACCTATCTGACTTTCCAGATATTGTATCAAGGCAGTTTTCTGGGATATATATTCTAATATACAGATGGTGTCATAGAAGAATTACTGAAATCTATTTATATTTCCAAAAAATTTGAATTACTACTAGAATGAACCACTTTCTTCCATCTGAATCTGAATTTTCTATAAAATCAGCAGTTAAGTTGTAGGTAAAAGCAGTGAAATACCAATAAATATTACACTACCAAATGCAGCACAATATTAATATTTTCCCATTATATTCTGTGATGCAGAGCTGTCTAACAAGCTGTGATGCTATGATTCTCTTACCAGCCCAGTGTATGACATACCAAATATCAATGATGATTTCACAGGATAGCAACTGAGTTAAATTGGAGTAGTAAAAATCCAAGCTTTTGACCATCTTAACTCTGTTCCCTGACGAAGACCACAGAGTTAAGATGGTCGAAAATTTGGATTATTACGACTCCAGTTTAACTCAGTTGTTATGCCATGAAGTCATTAATAAACAATGCAGAGAAAGCTTCAAATCTTTAATACCAAATATTGTTGCATGTGATGTAGACAGATCCTTTTATTTTATATTAATTTGGATCATAACGTTAAACTGTCACATTCTTCTAAATTCTGATAGAATTATATTTTTCCATCTTTTTATCTTACGAAACTTTACTAAGATGTGGATGGGACAGGATGCATGTGGGCTACCCTTACTTCCTGGGTTTGGCCCAAGGGCTTTTCCATTTGCATCAATTACCCTGGAAAGTCTTAGAATATTGTTGCTTTTGCAACATAGAGCGGATCATACTTTTCCAGTTCATCCTAAATAAAGCCACTCTTCACTTAAAGTATTGCATCGTCTTACCACAAAGAGGATATAGAAATTTAGGATTGTGTTTGTTCTTACCTATTTAAGCAAGCCTTTGGGTGCTGCTAGGGGAGAGGAAGACCAGGAGAGAGCGGGCAGTCTGATATGTTCCATACGAGGCCGAGATATTGCATGTCGGCAGCGCAATCCATTATCTTTTACAATGGGTCCATTACTCCGGCTACATCACACACAACACATACGCCTAGATAAGATTCGGCATGTATACTAGTTTTCTTTCCCCCTCAAATTGTAAATCCGATACTGCTGGTAATCAGATTAAATAAACCAAATAATTAGGATTAAGCCAAGTTGAGTTGTTTTATCCTGAACCCACTATTCCCCTATGTTCAACCGTCATGGTTGTGACAATATGGTGGAGATGCTGGGCATCAATCCCAGTGCCTCTCACACCACTTGAAGCTATTTTGGGAATTCATCAAATACTATCACCGCAAACATAGGCCAATTAATTCCATCCAAACAGTGCCAAAAGTTGCATCGGTAAATCTTAATATGATATAAATGAACCTTTAGTCTAAATGACTGTAGCTCAAGATTTGCTTTTTAAGTTTCAAAGCAGTCTATGAGATAAATACTGTTTCTACTCAGTGAAGTTATGAATGCACATGTTATTGAATAAAACACTGCTATATTTAAACAGTAAGGAGTGTTCTATTCATCCTCTATTGCCACTGCAACACACCAGTATGGCTGCTTGGGTAGCATTGGTATTAGACCAGCCTGATGTATAGCAAACGTTTTCATTAATGTTGGCTAGTAGAAGATCCCAACTTTTTTCCAAAAACAATTGAAACTTGTAGCATATTGTAATAAGTACCAAAGTAACCATTGATTTATTTTGTTGTCAGTAAAACAAAAAAAAAACTATAAAATCACTGGTTTTTAATGCTTTTCATATGGTATCCTTTCATTAATATGAGTAACATTTAAACTTAAAAGGTTTGCCTTTTGAAAATAAAGATCTAAAGTGTTCTAAATGTTTAGAAAAATAATATTTTTCTCCACATTTTCATGTTTTGGCATAATTTTCTTCATTTTGTGGCATCTCTGTAATAATTTCAATATTTACTTTTACAAAAATATTAATTGTTTTATATTTTATTGTTTGTATACTTACTCAGAATACTCGAGGTCAATTTTTCCTTCCCCTGATCTCTCCTGAGTAAATATTTGAGGGTTTTCGTGACTTAAGGACAATACCATAGCCTGTTTATTTTGCTGTTATAACAATAATCTTATATAAAAAATGCATACTTCTACATCATATTTATATATTCTGTGGGAAATCTAATCATCACTGTTATCAAGGAACATTATGAAACTAGTATTTTGGGCACTACTGCTTTTGAACCTAGCTAGTGGTATTGGTTTATTGATGACAATCTATTTCAGTGGGCACATGGCAAACAAGAGCTTTGAAAGTTTCTGGAACACCTCAAAACGATCAACTCCAATTTACAATTCAACATGCAAATAGAAAAGAATAATCCGAATCATTTTTAGTGTTCAAGTGAATCACACACATTACTGGAAACATTCTGTTTTTAGGAAATCTACTTATATTGATAGGTATCTGCACAATGTTTTAATCATCAGCTGCCAAGAAAGAGAGAAATAATAAAATCTTTGATGGAACAGTATTAAAAAAAGTATTTGTTCACCTGATAATCTAAACAAGAAAATGTAGCTATCACTAAAGAGTTTAATAAAGCATTTTACCGTAAAAGAAATCTACAGCAAAGCTACAATCTGCCTTTATTTAAAGGGAAAATTTTCTTACTTTATCTTTAAATTTAAAACATCAGAGACCACATTGTAAAGGCATTTAAGAAATACCAAATTAAGACAATTTACAAATTTATGACAAGGACTCATCATTTATTAAAATTTACCAGGGCGAAAAAATCTCTTATCAAAGATATACAAAATAACATATTTGTTTGATTCTGTTATGTCGGCACAATTAAACATGGCATCTAGACTAGCATGACAGAACATAAACTGCTGTCTCATCCAGATATATAAATCTGCAAATCCAGAACAATTCATCAATTCTGCTATTGTATTCCCTATGAAGATACTGAGGTATTGACTATTAAACATAGTACTATACAAGACTCCGAGGAGAAGCAATTAAAATACATAGACATTCAACTTACATAAACAAAAAGCCAATGAGAGGTCAAGTTCCATCTCTTTTGAATACCAGTTATGACATGTCACTGCAAAGCAGCCAGTCACATAGTACCTTCTGAGTTGAAATACTTAGACCTATAAATTGCAATGCATTTTCTGCCTCATTGCCTCTTATGTTAGGAATGCAAACAAAGATTTGCACAAAACATTAGTTAATTTTCGTTTTCTACAGCTGACTTGTTCCTGCTTTCTGTAAATGCTTGGTACCTAATGATAACATTAGTAATAATTAACAGGAAGGAGGCAGAAAAATTAGGTTTTAATAAATATTTCATAGAACTATAATGAGAATGATTAATAAGGCTCATGTTATTGTTACATATAATATTTTGTTACTTGCCTTATGCTCACTATATCACTTTATTAGACTATTATTAATCATGGATACGTTGTTTCCCAACCCTGGAACTGATTTTGAGAAGATCTGAGACATAATTATGATGTAATGAGAGATAGATAAGGGATTATAGCACTTTTTTGATACTGAAGTATGTGCCAAATGCGCTTGTTCAGTACTACAAACCTTAAAATCCTTTTCTCTTCTACAGAGGTTTTTAATTATTTTACTACCCAACATTGCATAACTATTCAGAACAATAATCTATTATCTAAAAGAATTTGGTCAGCTTAATGTTATATTTCTTAACTATTACAGTTTTGTTGTGGTACTTACTTGAAAATTTGTTTTTTTCTTCTCTAATTTATTTAAAAAGTTATTCTCAAAGATATTCTTAGATTTTATGAGTACCTTCTTTTTAAACACATTTCATTTTAAATTAAATCAACATCATACTAATTTTCATCAAATCACTCTTTTATGTAATTACCAAAGTAAGCACTACATCATCAAAAAATATACATTCATATATTTTTACAGCATTTCTGAATGGAGCAATTTCAAAACTTAGCACTGATTACCATACGTTTTACATTATTAAAACTAACTCTCCAAATGAATTAAATAACTGCTTTGTCACAATGATATTAATTACTGTATGGCTTTACATTTTTAGCAGTTTATTCTCAGAGAATATATATTATTTCAAATGCAACAATGGATGCATTTCAAATACTATTTAAGTTTTACTGATTGTACATGATATCATATTTGAAATATCACACAAGGTATTGTCATATTACATTACTTAAATCCTAATTATTTCTCCTGCCTGCAAGAAAAATACCTATGTTGCAATTTCTTATATTTCTTGAGTAGATCATTCAAACAAAGATAAAACAGAAAATGTGAGAAAGGTTGTCATGGTTTATATAAGCTACAATGTCTTTCCCGTCATCACTACACCAGCTGCCTCATCTCGAACTATTACCAAAAGAGGTATATTCCTGCAACCACTTCATGTTCTCATAATTATACTGGGTGTTCATTCTTAACCGAGATTTCTCTCATGCTGATAGGGCAAGAATGATGTCATAGTTGATTGTTGAGCCTAAATTGAAGTCACAGCACTCTCCACTGAGAAGAGCGATTGTTTGTGGAAGAGAAAATTATCACAGTGGCCTCTACCTAGAAACAGTGACCTAACAACAAAGAGTAGTGATGGTTTCTGGAAAGCAAACTACAATGCTCTGGATGTGGTTGCATTGCTAACTAATACAACCAGCCTTTCCGTACTCCCTCCGGTTGGAGTAATGAATAACTTTCAAAGTTTGCTGTGTTCTTTGTTGATAAGTTGAATATGAACACATCGATTGAGTGTGGTTGGGTGCTATATCATTTTGGTATCAAGATAGGAGAAACATATAAGTATGATTTATATTACTGCATAGATAAGAATCTTACTCTGAACCATCAAATATGAGCATTTACTATATCGCTTCACAAGATCCACTTACAAAAATGTCATTGGAAGAACTAAAAGAATATATCAGAAAAGAAATTCACTTCATTTTGAATACTGGGCCTTGAGTGTGAATGAAAATTTCCTGAAAAGATGCCAGAAATGTGTTGATATAGGAGGACAGCATTTCCAGCATCTGTTTTAATAAGATATGTGTTTATTATCATTAGTAGTAAATATAGAACATGAAGCAATTGTGGAGGTACTATAAGTTTTGGTAAAAACCTGTCCTGCAGTGGCCAATATGCAATCAGTCTTGCAGTGGCCACATATAAAGGAAAAACATTGTATAAAGCAAGAAGTTGACATGAGTTTCTGAGAGAAAAATCTGATGTGTTCCATTCACATGAATTTCTCTACCTATTCTGCAAACAAACTATTCGTACAAAAGAGTTCTACTAGCTACATGATGCTAATCAAGATAAACATTAGCAAAATTGGTCTTATTACATTCTTTCTTGAAAGTAAAAGGTAAAAAAGGGGATACACTAGGCTAATGCGATATTCAAATTCTTCAAAACCTGGTCGCTGTATATGAAAGTAATGCGATGTGATACAATTGAAACTCAGTTCTCTTTGTAAAACAAAAAGATATGAAACAAATGAGGACCTCCCATTTCATAAAAGAAAACTGAAACCGATAACAAGGAATATCTCGTAAATGATTAACTCTGCAAAAAGTATGTGACATAATAATTGTGTCTTTTAATAATATCCACATTTTTTGTATAATAAGTTTTGGTCTGTCTCTTATGGTTTCCTGTTGTCTAAAAGTCATCTGGAATGAGTGGCTATTCCCAGATAGTTCAAGATATACATTTCATTTGCCAAGAAAATGTCTTAAAGATACAGTATTTTAATCAAAATCATTAGACCATTTTTGATAAGATAATGTAAAGAGTAGTTTGTGGAGGCAGAGCTCTTCATGTTGCATCCTTGAAAACTGCTGAACTTAAATATCAACATTTAACGAGTTTTTTTCTCTTTCACCTTCTCCCTCTCCCTCCCTTTCTCCATCTCTCTCCTTTCCTCTCCCTTCCAACCCCCTTTCTTTCCCCCTCTCCCCATGCTCTCTCTTCCTCTCTCCTCCCACACCCTTTCCCCTTCTCCCTCCAGCTTCCTCTCTCTCACTCACACGCACATACACCACCCCCACCCCCACACACTAAAATTTTTTTCTTAGGCTTCAGGGGTCTTGAGACATATTTCCATTGAAATCTCAGTGTTAAAATTCTTGGATGGAATGCAATACCTTTGTTACCTACAATGCACATTATGTATAATATGTGGCCAAGAAAGTAAAAATGAGAAAGACTTCCATAAATGAACACTTCTCACTTGTTAAGATAATTTTAATTTGCCAAACTCCTTTGAGTTTCATGGAAACATAATTTTAAATTCCAGATCATGAATTTGTGTTGGAAACAAACCTGAAGATAACATTTCCTGGAATTTGATAATATGTGATGACTTAAATCTCTAGAGGAGTTTGGTTAGTTCTACTAAAGAAAGACTAAGTGCTTCTCTTACAGTTATCTGGAAAGTTATATCTGAATGAAAGAGAGAAATAATAAAACGAATGTATATTAAAGCAATGAAAATGAGTTCATGGTCATAAAATATTTTTTATTTCTTTAGCTTTTAAAGGGGGCATGGCATTACTAGCATCTGAGAAAAGGAAAGTTTGGTTTCCTCAAGAGATTAACATTTTAGCAGCAATGATCGTCAATTTTGACAAAGTTCTTGTTATGTAGTTTATGCTTTGTACAACAAATCAAGGGGTAAATAACTGGAATGGTTGCTACTTACCACACATACTTATTTGAATTATTAATTTAATACATAAGTAATGAATTCAATTGATTTGAGCAATCTGGAGAGATTAAAGCATACCATGGTCCAAAAGCAAAATATCGCATAACCATCAAGTGTCTTCCAAGAATGCAAAATGAAGATTTTTTAGGAATTTCTTTCCAACCAACAAACCTGGGAAAAACCTCTTAACATGGCAGCAATGATTTCAAAATATTTTAATTTGCGCAGTTCAACCCACATTTTAAAAAGTACTTGTATTCCTGAATTTATTTTTTTAAAATATACATTTCATTGTTTTCTCTTTTTAAATTTCATTTAGGCTTCTCAGAGAATTTGGGTATGCATTCGGATTCTATTCTCTTTATAAAACAGAATTTTTACACAATTAGGCAATTTTCATAAACCTGTCAAAACAATTCTTAAAAAAACTACAATAAAAAAAGTTAAAGGGTATTTCAGGATGTTAAAAACTTTTAAATATATCCTTGAAATGTGTAGAGCTGATGATCTAACAGTGTGCTCATCTCTGCTGAATTAAATGTCAATTTGTTTTGCTTCAATCTTTTGTGATAATTTTTTTGAAAAATTTGTGTGTAATGTAGTTAAAAATGTTCTGATATGCTTTTATATGTTTTCTGTATACACACACACACACACACACACACACACACACACACACACACACACACACACACACACGCATGCACGCACGCATGCACGCACATGCACATGCAGACGCTCACACACACACACACGCGCACACACATTTATCTGTGCTTGTTTTTTTTTTTTTAAGTTTTTTTCATATTGCATTAACTGTTTGGTCCAGTTCTGTTCATGATACTCATTTGATCTGTACTGTGTAGTAGCTTTCTTGGTCTTTTCCCTATACCCATGCCATTTTTGCTGTGTGTCAAGAAGATAGTGCAAGAATACCATCCGTTTGGCTGCTTTTTCACCATCTGTACTCAGATGATACTACCTATACACAGACAGTATACAGCATGCCTTCTAGGTGTCATATTCTGTGACAAGCAAATTATGCTGGGGGTTCTGTCTGTTTTAGCTGTTTTCACTATCTAGGACAAATGACAGTGTAATCACAATTACTATATATTTTTCAGTCTTACTATTGCTTTAGACTGAAGGTGGAACTTTGGGTAGTGGTATTAAATATCCAATTTGACAGTTATGTTGGCACACAGCCAGATTTGATTGGCCCACAGGATTTGAACCGAGGACTTTCCAAATGTGGGCTACAGATGCCACCACCTGAGCCATCCCAGGTTTATATACTGTTGTTAGCTATAAGGAGTTCATTTTTGAAGCTGCAGCTGTTTCCTAGTTCCACTATGCATTTATAAATCTAAACATATACTATATTTAAAATTTTTTGGAGTAGGTACAATCTTTACAGGAGCCTCTATACCTGAAGAGATATAATTAACAAGCCTATATTTTCCCTAACATATGTGTGACTTTCTGTTTATTCTTGCCAAATTGTAGAAGTATATACCTAAATGAGAAAGTATTAAAGATGGTAAAAAAAAATAACTATTCCAATTAATTTTTTGGGCTATCATCTATGTACATGTGTAATGAAAATGATGAAACACTCTTCATATGTTACAGAAGTACTATTAACTATGAATTTATATTTATTTTAGTTTAATTTTAAAATATGAATGAGCTAATGAATACACTTAAAACTTCATTTACATTCATCTCGAAAACATTCCAAGATTTTACACCTAATATAAGTGAAGTTTTCAGCATGTACATTGACTCATTCATATTTTAAAATTACATTAAAATATGATACCTTGTTATAGTAACTGGATGTTATTTCACATGCTGCACAAAGTGTATATTACCTTAGTGGAACAATTTTATGTATAGAATTTATTATGATTATATTTAGTAGATAGAAAAATAATTTTTGTATATGAATAGTTCATGGAATCCCTTTAAAATGCTAATAAACAAGAGAAAATCAGTTAATTTTTATGGTTTTAAATATCCAGTTTTCTTATACATTACAAAACCTGTCAACCTTTCTCATGCAAAAATAAGAGAATTTAACTACACACATCATAAAATATATTTACATTTTCTAAATTGTCTGCTAATGTACTGCTTAGTATTAACATGTGCTTATACTTACATATATACTTACAATATTTACATTTAACAAATAAATTAATCTTAAATGTGCTCGTATAATAACAAGTGAAAAGGGACAATATGGTGGTGTTTTCCTTACATGTAAATAACCTATATTTCTAAGATAGGTCTGCTTGATTACTTAATTCAGATATGACATAAAAAGTATAACATTATAACATTTTGTGATTTTAGGCTCTTTTTAGCTCTGTAGTTCATAAAAAAAACGTAAGAAAGATTTATAGCATTGCTATATGGAATTAAGCATCTTTAATATCTACAGTGGAACAAGCCAAAGTTTATGTACATAAAGAAAATATGCTGAATTCTATTTAAGGTGTGCAAACCTTACATATTGGCATTTTTAATATAGGAAAGAATGCATGTTCTCTTTCATTGCATATATTTTTAATTGCACAATACAGGTTTGATATAATTTAGGGTTAATGGCTAATATCATCTTAGTTCTGCAAAAGTAAGGATTTTTAGAGAAATGAAGACATTACCACTGTACTTTCACTATGATACAAGAGAATTATAAGCATAAAAAAGGATGCTTACTCCTATGCTTTGGTCAGCAGTGGCAGGCTGCTCCTCACTATTACTGAATTCTAACATTTGCTAAATAAATGTTAGAACAATATACTAAAACATGCTGTCATCCTAAAATATGCAAATGGTTATAAGGACACAAGATAAATGTTCAACTTTGGCATTTTTAAGAAAGTAAAATACTAATGTAGTATATTTGATGGATTTAAAAATACTTTTTATTCTTTGTCATCTTTAATGCTTCCCTAACTAAAGCCTCTTGCTTTTTGCTCCAGAAAAGAAAGTTAAACATTATGAGGAGTAATTTCAGAATAGCCTTCAGCTTTCTTGTTTTTTGCTCTTGCAAGAATGTTGAAAATTACAGAGGATAATTTTACAATACATTATAAATTTAAGTTTACCAGAAAGCTTACACCCATGTACTCTGAAATAAATGATTCAGCCTCTTAAAGCAGTGAAAATGTAGCACCTTTAAATTATATTTTTCTTACTTTAATAATTCAGTAACAAGCACTACTATGAAGTACATAAAATATAGGTAATAAGAGATACTCTTGGGGGATAGAGAGCATGAATCAACAGGCACTTATGTACCCTACTTTCTAGTGTTACTAAATTAATTGTTGGAAAATGGTTGGAGTCCAAATTCAAGTTTAATCTCCTATTGCATATAAGCATTTAACTTTCTTCTGATTAATTGTTGGAAAATGGTTGGAGTCCAATTCAAGTTTAATCTTCTACTGCATATAAGCATTTAACTTTCTTCTGATGGGGCATCCAAGAAGTAGCAACCATTTGGCTTTGATAAGTTGAAGGAAACATATATTTTTAAAAAAGCATATGAGGGTCACTATGAAAGTTTTGGGATACAAAAGAACTAAACCAAATAAAATCACTTTGGTTGCTGGAGCTTTTTAAAGTATTCACCACCACATTGTATGCACTTTCTCACTGTCTCAAACCACTTCTGAAACCACTCCTGCTACTCATTTTCATATAGATGTAAAAGTTTACTTTCGAATGTTAAAACAACTTCTTCATGGCTCGAAAACCTTGTTCCATGCATGCAATTTTTCACTGTGGGGAACAAAAAGAAGTCACATGGCGCCAAATCTGGACTGAGTTATCAACTTAGCCTCTGTGGACTCCAGAAACTGGATCGTTGCATTGGCTGTGTGTGCAGAGGTATTGTTGTTGTGGAGCAGGATTTCTCACAGTCCTATTCTTGGCCGCAATTCTTGAAGCTTCTCAAAAACATGTGGTGAGCAAACTGTTGTGTACCAGTGTGCAGTAACTATCTTTTATTCCACAAGAGGAATGGTAGCCACATGATGAGATTTAGAGAAGAAAGTGGCCACCATTTTATTTCCGATGCTGTGCGGAAGATCACTGGGAGATCATCATCTGGAAAGATCCACACAGCCGACTGATGCTTAGTCTAAGGGTCAAACTGGTAAATCCAAGTTCCATCATCAGTGACAATGTCAGAAACCCGCCGAGTATTGCCTCCATCAAATTTGGCCAACATTTCTTCACACCATTTAACTTGAGTGCGTTTTTGCAGATCAGTTAAATTGTGGGTCACCTAACGGGATGACACCTTCCTCATGCAAAGATAATCATGTAATATTTTCGAAACTGCTGGTGATCCAATTTGCAAGCTTGCCTCAATTTCTTTATATGTCACTGAATTATTTTCGCAGACCATTCTTTCCACAGCAGCTACGTTTTCTTCAGCCACTACCGTAGATGGACAACCACTCCTAACCTCGAACTTTAATGAAGTTCGGCCTCTTTTAAATTCTTGAAATACTGTGGCACAGGATGGAGCAAGGTCCCCAAAAGCCTGTTGTAAGATCTCAAAACTTTGTATCATTTTAAAATGGGTTAAATGAGACCCAAAGTCACTGCACAAAAGTGCTCTCTTTCTGCCTCCAAGCTGGCAAACAACTGACGTCACACTAGAGGTTGTAACCTTGTGCTGTAGACTGCGAGGGGATATGGAGGATGCAAACTGATACAGGTTTACATTCTCAAAGAATGTGGCTATCCAATGGTGCAATCCTTTAAATTGATCAACCGTTTACGAGTATCTCAAAACTTTTGTAGTGACCCTCGTATCATATTGAAGTTTATTCTATTTCTGCATATAATCAACTCCATTATTTAAGCATTTGTCATAATTGGGCTTTAGTATACATTGTATAGCTGTCATTCTTCAATTGTGTGAACACAATTTTACCAAACAAAGAAAAAGAAATGTTTGAAAAAGAAATCTCTGTCTAGGTTACATGTCTGTTTGTCAGTTTGTTATTCACTTGATTCTTCAAACCCTCTGTGATGGACATCCAGGTCAAGTTTTCTTATGCAAGTTTGTATACACATTGTTCAGCATTTCACACCACTTTCTCACATTTCTTTCATTCACTACTATATCACCATATTCTTCTTTTAGTTGACAAAAAATGTCGCCAGGTTTCAACTTCTGAGTATCCAAAAATCCAATACCTCTCAGAGTTGGCAAGACTTTGTTCATTTTGAACAATCACAGAATGCACAATGCATTGTATATTTGCCTGACACTCATGCAATATTTAGAAAAGTTTTGAAGGAAACCATTTAATCTTGGCTATAAACACAACCATGATCTGTGCATGGGAGTGTGCAAATGGTTGTCACTTCCTAGATTACCCTTGTAACGACAGGAGAAAAAGTGAATTTCAAAAGCTGACTCCTTAAACTTACAAAGACCCTTTTAGAAAATGCTATTAGGTTAGGAGCATCTCATTCCAAACAGATGCAAGAAATTTATTTTCTGAGAGGTCTCTCAAAAGGACTTGTGTAAATTCATGTGTTGTAGTCAGTCAAAGGGACATTGTTCTTTGACGATCAGATTCAGAAACTGTTATTATGTAAGTACATAGTTAAACGAAAAACAATATTGTGAATTGAAAAGATAATCATTTTGAAGTATTTTAAAGAGAAAAAAATCACTCAAGTAGATTTGACAAAGAATTTATGTCAGTAAATGGTGTTACAAACTATCTTTTGCAGATTCCAGAAGAAAAGCCACATTTTAAATGCAAAATTGCAAGTTTTACTCTTGAATGCACTATTAAATTATAATTTTCGCCTATTACTAGTACTTAATACTATTTGTGGTACCATAGTGTAAAAACTAAAAACTACCAAAGTAATGGTCTTTGAAGTCAATATATATATATATATATATATATATAATATAAATGTGTGCATATATGTAAGTTCCAACATAACTCTGGCATGCTTGGAACAATTTCAACCAAACTTGGTGCACATACAACTTATAATTTGGAAAACTATATTGTAGGGGTGAGAAGGGATAACATTCAATTCAGTTCCATTTCTTTATTTGCTGTCATCTGAGATCATAATACCACTCTCAATTTAATTTCCAGCTTGCTCCCATCAGAATTGGGGTTATGAAGAGGTAAAAATATTTACAAAATGATCAATATTAATTAGTGGTGAATCCTTATTTGCAGGGTCATTGGGTTAGACAAATTTTCTTGTAACCAATTTGAACAGTTCACACAAAAAAGTTCTCAAACCAGATGACTCTGTGGTCTCACTGCAGCTTGCTATAGCCTGATGTTCATGCACTAATGGTGGCTGTGTACAACAGTCCTTACTTATATTGTTAAAGAAGTAGTTTGATTTTTGTTCATTTGCTTATAATGCACATATTTTTACATTTTTTTGGCATTTTTGTATGCATATTTTTCTATTTAATTGTGCAAATAAATCTGAACTCTCTTCATGATTAACATGAAATGTAAGAAAAATAGACTTTTATATGAGCAGTTTGTAGAGTATTTATGAATGGTAATGGTCAAAGGAAGTGATATTATATGTCAGATTTTTAAGCTGTATGCTAGATTCAAAAAGCCATAGCTTTTTTGTGAAAAGCACTAACATAAGTTAATGAAGATATAAAAGAATCTGTCATCATTTAGATCAAGGACTAATGCTGCAGACAAAAAAATACCCTGTCTTCCAAATGCAAAGTGGGCAATTATGTATAGGTAAATACTGTATTGTGCAAGTAGAAAAAGAATGCTATATTTATCAAAAAAGCCTGATTATTTCCTTCAATTTATCTTACCTCAGATCCTCACTTGATTATCAATTTTATTTTAATTTCAGCTTGTCTTGTTCCACCATATGGCTACTATTTATTGCATTTAGCTTTAAGGCTGTAAAACAAGATAATTACATATACATTCATTAGCTACAGAAATCTTTCTTCACATTTTAAATCTCATGATATGGCTAGTAATGGTATAATTGCTAAACATATCAGTGTAATTAACATCTGCATATAACCTCCAATAAGCTGCTTGCTGAAGCTGAATTAATATCACTAATTCAACATTTCATTTAATTGCAGAGAATTCTTAGGAGCCATTTTTAAGAATAACATGAAACATCACTACCTTAATACTGCAACTAGGTAACAGCAAACTTCTCAATTTTCAGAAAGCCAATTTGATGTTTGTTTTGAAATTAGAAATATTTGTATTAGGTTTATAAAATCAATGTTTCATTGCTTGGATGCCTTTGTAACTTCCTTATGGGGTACACATTGCAATACATATTTTCAAAGTTATAAATCAAACTTAGGCCATAGACACTCTTTAACTGCTGTGGTTCTCAGAGTCGTATTCTATACTGGGCGTGAAAGACTGCTTAATTTTGCTCAGAGGTTCTTTTACGTGCCGTAAATCTACTACACAGGACCAATGGCTTTACTTCCCCTTCAAAGGAGGCGATGCCAAGTATTTTTACACCTAAAAGAATCCATTCTTCTTCACAGGGTATTGTTCAAAGCTAATCATAAGGAGATAACCATATTCATATTAAGGAATTTAATATTTGAATGTATGTGTTTTAAATAAATCGCAAGACCTTTCTGAATGAAAGTTTATGCTTCAAATTTTATTGTAGAACATATTGTATAGATGTCTGTTCCATTAAATAAACAGAGGAAGAAGAGTACATTGCAGTTGCCTAATGTAAGGTTAACAGTGTAAAAAGAAAAAAATTAAGCTAATATAATAAGGGAAAATAAGAATATTATTGTTAATTATAAGACTAGAGTAATATGAAATGTATGTATTAGAAGCAAGAAGTTCATTTGGACCTTTCTTAGGCAAATAGCGATTTCTGGTCGCCAGCTAACATATTTTGGATTGTTGCAAGAAACCACAGCCAGGTCAACATGGAGAAAGTTCAGTTTTGTCAGTATGAAACAGAGCATGTGATCCTTTACACATGCAGCTGATAATGGAGCACAAGATCTAAGTCAAACAAAACTTAGGTTACATGCAGCTCACAAAGAAGGGGCATATGGCTTAGGAATAGTGTAATTCCAAAAGATATAAAAATATGAGTAGATATGATATCTCTCCTATCTATCTCTAATAACTTTCTTTCTGTTAATATGTATTACCTTTTATTCATCTTTCCTTACCTAGTTTTAAGTGCAATAAAATTCATACTTCCAAGGAATTGTGATTAATTCACAGATGACACCTCACCACCTGTCCTCTGTATGTTAAACTTAGCTTTACACCTGACCATCTACTATCCCAAGAACAAATTGGTAATGCTACTGCAACATACTTCTTCTGCAAGAGACAAGTACCTCTTGAATCTTCAAGAGTTGAACTACTTCAGCATTACAACAGCTTTACTTTTCATTTTCTCAAAACTTACTTTTTGTAATGTGACATTCATCCATTCAACCCTTCATATTGACTACACATTTAAAAACTGAAAACACAAAGGAATGTTCGCTACAATGAATAACTTTATTAATCAATTTGTAAACTTTGAAATGCTTACCAAAAGTAGTGGCTTCCAAAAATTGTCATTCTTAGCATCATAATTTTTAATGCTGATCTCTGTACACAGAGGTTTCAGGCTTGCTTAAGTGTCATTGTGAGGTCATTTATTTCTTCCACAGCGTGGGGAAATTCATCACAATTTTGCTTGAAACTGTGGTCTATGCTGTGTGAGGTTTAACCAAGACATTTGCTCTATCTAAATGGATTTCCATTATATCTCTGTTGCCGAAATTCCAATTATATATTATAATAATCCTTTGAGTACATCATCTCCCAATATCATTTAGTTAAACTCTGCATTTGTTGTGTCTCTCAATAAAAAAAATTTAGAACTATGGTACATGAATGTATATCACAGGTAAGGAAATGTAGATGCCTAACTATAGTATTATAGTATGCCCTATTATAGTATTTCAAAGTATGATAATACATACTTTTACAATGAAAATAATAATATAAAATAAAATATCATTTATCTTGTACATACCATATCAAAAAGCATAACTCAGGCATCCAGGAAATGCAGTTAACTCATTTTCTCATAAAAGTACAGACTCCTATTTGTAGTATTAAAGTAATGATATTATTTAAGCATCTGCCTGTTCCTTAAACCTTTTGTCTAAGGATCATCAGTTGATTCTAAGATATCCAGGCTTGATAGCCTGGTCATGCTTCCATTCTCAAACACTTCAGTAGTGATGAAATAACATTATCTCATAATATCTCCATAACTCATCAAAAGAGTAAACTGCTATGACAATTTCTGTCATAGGTATGAATAAAACACTTGGAAAGAGGAGTAAAGTCCTGTATATCCAGCCATCAAGCCCTGAAATCTTATATTCAGAATTTGTTCATTATTTTGTACTTATAATTTAAAATATTGAAGTCATCTTTAATTGAAGAGTTGGTGGGATAAGTTGCTGACATCATTAACTTATGTGCTTACTTGGATACATTTTGGGAATAGAACTTGTTCCGTTTTCAACATATGATTCCTTTGGAGATTGCTGTTAACATCTGCAAAAAGTACTAATGAGCTAGACACCTGGGAAAAGGACATCTTACAACTTAAGAGCTATCTCATGAACTTTGAATTACTATCACACAACAACCTCTGGAAATTCATCACACTGTCTCCAGATGATATCACATCTCTGCAGCAACCTCCAAACAGAAAACAAGACAACCAGTCAAACATTGAGGAAAAGGGTAACAATTCCCATGAAATTCATTCAGGTAAGTACATAAGTTAGATGTTTGTCTCTTAAGCTGACTCTTCAATGTCAGTTGACCAACACACCAAGTTCTTATTTGTCTATTTTTCATATTAGGTACCTTCCCATTCTTCATTGTAAACTTAAATATCTAATGAGCACATATTGCCTAATCTAAAAATATGTTAATGGGAATGCTTTTCTCTGCGAGTAACACAGTCTATAATAAGTGCTGAAGTAAGCTTCATGCATGTAACTGAGGAACATATTTTAACTGGTTTAAATGTATAAATAAAAGCCAAGCACATAATTTATAAAATACAACAATTATTGTTAAATGCCATGGTGTAAAATTAATAAAAAATGCTGTTCTAAAATTCTTATGTTAAAAGTTGTGATCCTGCATTCTAAGAACTGTTTCTCTTTTAACATAGGTGGTTACTGTATTACAACTCAGTATTTTCTTCACAGTATTCATTCTTCTGTTTTATTAGTTCTTTGTTCTGTGGTCTGTGCCCTTTGTCTTCTTAGATCATTCTTTATTAATATTGTTATTATTATTCCTATTGCTAAACAAATACAAAGAGCAATATTTGCCCATTTGTCATTAATGTGATCCACCATGAGCTGGTCTAAATTGGTTAGCCCAATTCCAAATATTTGCACTGCTGCATTGAGTATACCAGCAGATATTCCCTCAGGTTCTGGATATGTTAATTCGGCAGCAAGTTCAAAACCCACAGGTAAATATCCAGTCATAAAAAACCTGAAATCAAATAAAATAGGGTTTGGTACAGTTTTACATTATACACCTTCACAGAATGCTAAGAATTCCTTATAAAATTGGAACAGATATTATTAAACATAACTTAAGAGAAAGTGAGAGAGAGAGAGAGGGAGAGGAGGAGAGGGAGAGAGTGCATGCATGTGCATGCATTGTTCCTATACAAACATTGATAACCATAATACTAAGTATCACCAACAAATAGAATAGATATGTTTCCAGCCAGCTAAAATTTAATTTGTTAGTTTGTTTGTAGTTTTTGTGAAAGCTGTTAACTGCTTGCAATGATGTCTAAATCATGTCATTTGACACCCAGTAATACTGCAGAGATAAAAGTACTAGTAAAGTAATGCTTTTTAAAATTGAGAGGTTTCTGAGGGACCACTGAAGCAATCTAAGAAGGAAATTAAATTGGTTGTGTAGAGGGTTGTTCGCGATCTATGGTAACAAACTAAGACACATTGCATATTATGAAACACCATGCCTCCTCCAGTGCTAATATTCTGTCTGGCAGCCCTGGGCTCATGCTATCACTCTGTCCACAGTGCAGCTTCAACTGGACCAAACTACTGCGAAGTACAGGGGGTCCAGTTTATTCCATTTCTCCTGAGAGACTTTCCAGAGGCCATCCACAGATTAAAATCACCTGCTTCCAAGGAGCCTTTTCTGTAACCTATTGCACAATAATACATTGGCGATGCTTCAGGTGTCTTAACAGGGATGTCGCTGAAAGGTATGAAATATATTTCTGTTTCTCTCTCAATGTTCTCCATGAATTGCTAGTTAAAGCAGATGTGTGACTTGATGCCTTATCCTGATGCACTAGACTTTTTTTGCATTTGCACATAGAGCAGTAATTTCTGTGCAGAAAATTAGTGTCAGAACATTAGTTCTGAAAGCATACCAAGTAGATTTTCACATTTTTAATAAATGGCTAACTTGTGTGTGTATTGTGTGTGAGTGTAAGTGATGCCGGAGGGAATCCCACACTGCAGCCATGGCTTATTGTACGTCATGTAGGATGAGATGAGAATAATTAAATAGGCAGCCAAAATCGAACAGCTGGAAGGGAGCCACCGTGGGGGGTCCCTAACAGTTTCCAGTTTTTCATCTCGATGCAGGTAGCACTAGGAGCCCACACAACAGGTACAACTGAACTCCTTGGATCTACAGACAACTTCCAACACCATCCTGCTGCCAAGAGCTGTATTACCAAAGTGCAGTCACTACCACGGAAGAGCACCATCACTGCAGTCCTCGCCAGCACAACATTGAAAGAGACCGATTGGATGAAATGGAGATGAAATGAAGGGGCAAGAAGTTTGGAGGAATGAAGAAACCTCCCCAGCATTTGCCTAGTGACCCAAGAAATCCCCCCCCCCAAAAAAAAAAAAACATGGGTCAGAGAGAAAGAATGCAGGAATCAATCCTATGACCTCCCAAATGCCAGTCTCAGATGAAATGCCTGAATCACTTGGTTTGGTTCATTGTAGCTGTACCCTGCTATTATCATGAAACCTATGGGAAACCTTTTCTTCTTCATATACCAAATTTAAAAATGTTTTCCTGATAATATTTAGCCTGAGGTCTATTACACTTACTTAGACAATCATATGCCTCATCTAAAGTTTTCATCAGCCAGGTATCATTCATACAGCCTTCTGCTGTTAGTGGCATATTCTGCAATGTGTTTAGGAACTGCTTACGTACTGGCTCTTATGGCACTTTTCTAGATTCAAATTTCTGTTGATTATGGTGTTCACAGTAGCAACAGAGATTCCTAATTTAAATGCAATGACCCTCTGAGTTGCAGGATTTGGTCCAAATACAAGGTCCTTAACCTTTTGAATTATCTCTGGGATGTAACTGGTGGCTAGTTGTGGTTTAACTGTTTCTTGCCCTTTAGAATAAGTCCTGATTTGGCCTTACTTTTCTTGTTAAGCACATATTAGATCCCTTGCTTAGATACAGAAACCCATGCTTCTTACACTACCTAATAGTCTCAGAATATGAGTATTTTGCATTGGAAAGAGCAGTAATGTATCCTTCTCAGAACAGTTCTAATTTTGGCGCCATTGCACTTTCACTTGGTTCTAAATGTTTCAATATGGAACTAGTATACTCGTCTAAACTTGTAACCATAGACCATGAACAACCCTCTGAAGAATTAGGCCTTAAATAAAGAAAAAATGTGGCCAAAATTTTTTCATAAGGTAGGACATTGATGGAAGAGTTTTGTAAAGGAAACAATTTCCTAATGCAAATTAAATTTATTCTTGAAGAGAGTGGTATAATAGCATCTGAAAGTATTAGAGGCAGACTCTTTCATAAATGAACTTCTAAGAATGCAGATCTACCTGCAAAGCCAAATTAACTATTCCCATGGGTGCAAAACAACTCAAAGTAACTGAAATATGTCCAGAGCAAATACTTGGGACTCTGGCAATATAACTTATAAATTACATAATTATGGGCTAAAAATCAATCTTTGAACTATTGTTATTTAACATTATTTGAGAGCATTCTTGAAATCCAGGAAAAAAGGCTTAGTTCGTGTGATATCGTGTTACTTACATTTTAAAGATTCTCAATAAAGTCGTGATTTAATCAGTCTTTAGTTGCAAAGGCTCTGGCAATTATATGTAAATTATATTTTTTCAATAGTACCAAATAAACACATAACATAGCACTAAAACTGTTAAATCTACAAGATGAAAAAACAACATAAAATTCACATCATTAACTGAAAAAGATCTAGATCTAAAAAAAAAAAAAAAGCAGACAGAAGAAACTTTGGCATCTAGAAAAAGTCAAGGCAGTCACACATAATATAAAATCTAATATTTAAAACCCAAGATCTCACAACCAGGTTTGTGAGCATACCACTCTCAATACATCAATATGAAACAGAATATAAATAAATAATTGAAATTACAGAAATAAATGGCTTCCAAAGTCTTTAATAGACAAAAAAGTGAATACGGCAAAGAAGAATAAGTTGTAAATAGAAACAACCACACTCAATGCAACTGAAGAGAAGAGGTGCTTCAGAAGAGGTGCATCCCAACAAATAAAAAATATGGAATACATAAAATAGAATTCAACAGCTGCAACCAAATTTACACTGGAAAAATCAAGAGGAACTTAGAAGCAAAAGCCAAGGAATAGTTTAGATGCATAAAACACAAACATCTAGAAAAATCAGCAGTTATCACCCATTTTTGGATGAAAAACCCAGAAGAAAAAACTTTTAAAAAAAATCCAATAATTTCTTTGTGTGTTATTAGATGAAAACTTAATTGAAAATTGCATATAGACAGTCTGTCTAAAGGACTTATGATGTGTTTCTTAGTAAGTCAATCAAATTTATGTTCAGTCTGCATATTCTGGAGTAATTTATTTTGCATACATTCATACAGTATTTATCTTCTGAGAAAATTCTAAAAACAGCAATAAGACCCTCAGGATACAAAAGAAAGTAATAAGAAATACAGCTGATGTTTCAAATATAACTAGCTATACATCATATTTTTAAAAAAAATTAAAATTTTACCATTACCATGCATGCTTATTTATGATATGCCTAGTCATACAAAAGAAAACATAATTTTTTTCAAAACAAAGGCTAAAGTTCATTCGCATAACTATTTGTGAACTCACATAGAACAAAACTGTATGGAAATAGCTTCATATGCTTGTCTACATTTATATAACAAACTATCCCAATATATAAACTTCTAACTATTAACTATCCCAGTTAAAATTCAAAAGGGTTTTGTTTAATTTTTAATGGACTATAACTTTTATAGTGTGGATGAATTCCTAGTTCATGAACTAGTATAATTTGTACACTTGTAAATAATTATTTTACACTGAATTTTATATATTTATGTATTTTGTATTCTTTTCCTTTATATTTGAAATTTTACCAAATCCAATATATCTATATTTTTAATCTTTTATACATTTTGGTATATTTTTTCTTGTACTTTTAATTGACATGTATGTTTTTATGGATGTAAATGAATACAAACACATATAATAGGAAAGCAGGACTTGTTAACTTGGGAACAAATTTTCATCTGGAGAAACAAAAGCAGGGTCTTCAACTTCAACATTCCCCATAGCAACCCATTGTACAAGTTACTAGAACTACCACCAGAGCAATCTATGGGTGGATCAACTTCACCATCAACAATCAGTTGATGTCCATGGAGGAAACTAACCTCCAAAAGATGTTCTGGAAAATTTAAGAAGTGAGTGTTGTTAAATGTGATTAATCAACTCAGTTTTTTACTTTTAAGTGTTTAGAATTCAAAACATATTTTCAACTTAAAAGTCTTTATCCACTTTAATGATTGAGGTTAGAATATTTTAACTGAGTATTACAAATTTGCTAACTTAAATGATGTTGATCATTTAAATTTAGAGCACATGGAGGCAGAAAACAAGCCAGTAGTGTGGCCTGAATCCTGATCAAAGAATCTTTACTTACCCCAGTATTCCACCAGATAAGTATACATACAGCAGATCACCAAAGTCCAGAGTTATAGTGTACAGGATCATGCCTCCCAAAGAGAAAACGTACAGAACGAGTGTAGTTTCTCTGCAGAAAGACAAAACACTTAATTAGATAAACTTTGCACAAATGAATGATTTTAAAAGGAAACTTACTTTCACGTATTTCTATATTTTGCACATCTAATAAGGTAAATTAATACAAGTAGTTCAGTGCAACATGGACAGTAGTAGTTGCAATCATTTTTATAAAGGTAGAGCATAATGTTGAATACAGATTAAATTTATTACACATATGTAAAGGATATTATGTCAAAAAGATCCAAAAGTTTATTTCAGTGACTTTCTAATGTTTCTCAGGTTTCCTATGCAAGAATAGTGGCAAGAATTTAGACAAGGATTTGTTCTTTATCTTTAAGGGATAGACATCTTTGAGGGAAGAAGACTAAGATATGAAGGAAAGCTAGTGAATGATATTGAATCATTATGTTCTATTACACAGATCTTAACTCAGTTTCTTTTAGAGTTTCATTTATAGTTGTGGAAAATAAACCAGCTCAGAACATTATTGCCAAGGTTACATGGGTATGTTCATCATTTCGTTTTTGAAGTCTTTTACTTACTTTTAATGTTTACATATTTAGTTTAATGCTTTGCTCAGAACATTTTGAAATATCTCGTCCTTAACAATATGTGAGCTTAGAATTTAACACATCTATAAAGCAAACTATTTGCTTATTTTTATGATTATGGGCACTCAATGTTTTTATTTTACCCTGCACTCTGGAATGACCTCCAAATCAATTCTGAGGTCACTATTAACTAATTTTCTAATTAAACATTTCAGTTTACTGTGGATAAAAAAATCATCAATAAAAACAAAACTTGTGGTACTTACTTGTTAATGAAAGGAGTAAAAAAGAAAAACTGACATTAAAAATTATCTTGATAGTTGAGGATATTCTTCAACTGGGTGTTTGATTTAACAGAGGATATGAGGATATTTAAAGATTTTTGAGGTAGAAAATTATGCATGGGCTAATAAACTGGCATAAGCAAATTAACCTTGCTATTTAACTCATACTAGAAGTTCCGACCGAATTTTAACATTTTGAAATGGAATATGGCTATTGATTAACTCATTAATTTTTTGCCAGTAAGCCTAAAATTTTCAACTTTCTGAAACAAAGCATAAGAAGTATAATAAACTGCTAGCAATTTTATTATTACTAACTATTGGATATTAAACAGACCATCGTAAAAAATAAGTTGTATTAAATATATGAACTTACTTAAACCTGCGTGTCTTATCCAGAACATAACCAGCAATAATAGAACCCACCATTCCAGCTAGTACCATTATCAGTCCAATGCGACCAGCATCTTCTCCTTTGCCCTGTCAAAAGAAAAGAATAAATATACATTTAATCCAAAATACAGTGCTCATCTAAAAGTCTATCCAGCTTAATTAACTATTTATTCAAATTAAACAAAAAATGTGTCATAGGTACAGTAAAACCAATATTATTTGCACATTAGGCTTTTTTCCCCCCAACCCCAGAATCCAATTTTCTTTTTTTTTTGGTTAAATTACATTTAAGTAGATATTTATTTAGACTGGAGATAGTATGTTAAAGCATAACATCAGAGAGGATGAGTTACTGAAGCAAAAATCTTTGAATTTTGAATGAGATCATATTTTGTTTATGCAATCAACATAAATTATTTATTCCATAATCGTCAATTATCTATAGTCATCCACATCACATTTTAAACACTCCCTTACCTGTAATAGCAAACATATCTAAAATGAGCCTATACAACATGTAAAAGTGCTGCAGTCCATTGATGAATGTAAACATGTGCACACAACTTATTTTTTTGATTAAAAATATTTTAATTCTGTGGAGGAATTTCTAGATAATTAACCTCTTTTACTACATAAGCACCATAGGCGATGACACTGATAATACATGGAATGTGACCCATTTTGTCCACCACAAAATCCCACTCTCTTGCTGTATATGGGGATTCCTTGCCCTATTTTTCAAGCCTTTTTTAGCACATGTTTAAGTACCTATATTTTATGTTAATTTTTAAAGATTTTATTAGATTAATTTTTTGCTTTTTAACATGTATAATATTAAATTGGATGGATAATTAAATCTGAAACAATCCATGTCTGGGATCTTGTAACTTTTCTTTTCAGAAATTCAAAAGGGCTGAAAGTGATAAGGGATGGAATAGTACTGAAAGGTGTATTCTGAACATACTATCAAAAAGAGATTCATCATATGCTTTGAGCAGTGAAATTGTTGATGTAATATTAAGGAATTTTAAAGAAAAAAGTTTCTATTGATTATA
Source organism: Hymenopus coronatus (assembly GCA_030762935.1). Classification (NCBI taxonomy): domain Eukaryota; kingdom Metazoa; phylum Arthropoda; class Insecta; order Mantodea; family Hymenopodidae; genus Hymenopus; species Hymenopus coronatus. The sequence goes on from CM060881.1 coordinate 41,437,256, forward strand.
TAATTTATTTGTTTATTATAATGCATGTTTAACATGTTCAACATTCACGAACCCTTCATTTACTTAATTTGTCTAAATCAGTACTTTACTGAAAATGTTCATAGTTAGTTAACAAGTAAATCTTGCACAACACAGAAAAGATTTCTTTAATTTCAATGTTTTTATAATGTTAATTTCCTTCAGTGCATGTATACTTACTGGAAAATGCATGACTACTATCTGGTTGAGAAGAGTAGAGATGGCATAGAAGACACCAACATTGAGGCCATAGGATATTAGAAGAAGAATATAAGGAACGTTGGTAAACAGCCGTATTAATGTACCTTTGAAGTCTTTGTTTTCCACATTATCTCTGACTAAGGCTTGTGCGGGACTAGGGGGCAGCTTTGGATGATCCTTGAAAACTGCAACAGGAAAGCAGATTATGTAAAAAGTGTATGCATGATGAACATGTAATTAGAGAATTACCATGAATAATACAAGTGTCATATTTTATGAAAGTGCACCAGTTTCCTCCCTTCTCACAGTTTTAAATGGTCAGTTTAGAGATACATGTCTCAACTTGTAAGCCAATCAACCAATCAGCCTCTGTTAAGGACACTCCATCTTCCAGTGTGCTGCCCTCTGGTGGTAAAAATAAGTAGTGACCTCTCTGAATGAATGGAAGCCTGCAATCCTCAGTGTCAGACAGACAAAAGGATTTCTACTTTCATGACAAAGCAAGCATATCTTTGACCAGGAAAGCCAATTGGGTAATTTTTGGTGGGGCTAAATTGGGGAATACATTTTGGTAAGATGAAATTTTATTGTCTTCAGCCATTTCAAGAGAATCATTCATATCTTGAAATAGTTACAATGATTTGAATTATCAAAGGAATTGCCACTGCCTTTCATTCTAAAGACATACTTAAACTCAAACATAAAGATTATGTAGCTTAATTTCATCATGTTCATCCACTATTTTTGCAGATTAAAAGAATAACGTGCTTAAAACAATCAGTTTATTATGCCAATAAATGATGTAAGTTTAACAGCTTTTATTTCTGCTCACCATAACTCTTTCCATATTTATGTGCTATTTTATAAGCTGTATACTTTAAGATTCTTCTGGTTTTTTTGTATTTAGGTTTTTTAACTTAAATTGCTAGTGCAAAAGTTAAGATATTTGTTGTTTTGTCATAGCAGTATCTAAAATATAAAATATACCTACTTGATGAAAAGTAGATACCTATGGGGTGATGCTATATATGCTCTCAAGTTGACTTATGCTGAAGAAACTATTGTCTTTGGGCTTAGCTTCATAAATTAAAAAAGGGAAACGCAAAAAAAATGAATGATTATTAAATGGGAAGAAGGTAATAAAACAAATTTTATAAAGTGTGTGACAGGTCATTTACAAGTAAGAATGTAATTGTCTGAGATATGAACTCCAAACCCAACATGCTAAGTGAAAACCATGGAATCAGTAAACTGCTACCTTATTTTAAAAGTGGTCTGTAGTATGGGATCTATTCCAAAAATGTATAGCATCAGACTGTATTACCTAGTTCATTGTTATTAGTATTTAAGAGCTTCATCAACTATGTAATGAGGAACAATTCTCATGTAAAGAAAACATGTGTATGACAATGCATGAGACACTAATTTAAAACATATTTTTACTAAAAATAATTAAAAACAATAGACATATATATATATATTTAAAATCAACTACTCTTCATAGCTACACCCACCATTTTATTCAAAAGAACAGGTTTCATGAGTATACAGGTTTCTTGCATGAAAATACTAAGGCACACTTTCAGAATGATTTTTGTAGAGTTAGTGTGCCCTCTGGCAGATGAATCTGAAAATGGGGGTTTCTGATTCCAGAATATCAACATTTAATAGCCTATGTTAAAACATTTTTATGAAGATAATATCTTTTCCCATGTATTTGGTTCTTTGTATTTTAGGTGGTTTCATTAAGTTTATTGCACCTACTATTTCATGGATTTTGGTCCAAAAATATTATGCAACTTAAGTTTTTGGCTTATTTGCATTTTATGTTTTTCTTGTGTTAAAATGGGTGCCAGTATCTCTTTTTATTTTTCTAAAGGAATAACTTATTATAATTTACACATTGAATTTGATGAATGTTTGCCTCATTCTGGTGGTACATGAATTTTGATGTGCCATTCTGGAAGCAGAAAACCCCATTTTTAAAAACTTATTGCAGTATTTACAAATTCCTTTAGGAACATTTATTATACTTTCAGTTTGATTGGTTAGTAAGTTAGATATAAGCCTTTTAAAATACCATTTATTTATTATTACTTTTATTGCATTAATATTAATCTACAATTATTGTTTTAACTTTCATAGTATTGTTGTCATGACATAATTCTAGAAGACAAAGCTTTAATATCTGGAAATCTTTGTATCTGTTTATTTCTTTTAAATAGTTAATGTTTTTAAGATCTCAGATCAATAGAGATGATGAATGAAATGGTAATAATAAATGATTGCTGAAAGAATCCAAGGGTCCAAAGACCAGAGAGCTGAATCTTTCCTTTTTCATGTCAAAGGTTTGTCCATCAAATCATTCCAAATGAGATTTGAATACATATCTTTTGATTTAATATAGGCACACTATGTATATCATTTCAGGGGTGGGTCTCATTTGTTAAGAGAACAGAATCTAAGAATATAAAATATTCAGAATCCAACTTAAAATACCTAGATGTGCTTTTGGTTGTTAAATGCAGCATAAATGTTGTGTACATAATTAATAATGGAAAGCAAAGAGTGTGTTTACTTTTTATTTATGTATAATTTTGTAAAAAATGTCTTTATTGACTCAAAAATTGCTTACAAATAGTATTTTATTCACTGCTGCAAACAATTCACTCAATGATTTGCCATGTAGACAGTTGATGGCTATCTCACATCACTGATCACAGGTCAATGCGTGCTAATATTCCAGTTACTCACAACTCATACAACTCAATTGTCTTGCAGTTCTTCCCTGCTTTTACAGCTAGAAATGATGTCACAGAACATTTGGGAAATTGTGGAAGCCAAAATTATTGAAAGAATCTGACATGTGCCAGACATGTCTCATTCCAAAGTCTCTAATTACTGGTGCATGTAACTTCCTGTGTTTACGCATTCCAAGGTCTCCAACTCCATCAACTCACATACCAAGTATTACGTGAGAGCAGCTGCACTCTTGTACTCATATTCTCCTTCAAATTTTTGTGAATTCATTTATACTTTTATGACATTCTCTCTCTCTCTCTCTCTCTCTCTCTCTCTCTCTCTCTCTCTCTCTCTCTCTCTCTCTCTCTCTACATCCCTCTAATTCATAGGTTCAATATTCTATCACTAACTGGTTTCTGAAGAATTGTCACAAGCAGTACTATTTATTTCCCAACTGCTTTAATTGTATTATTATTATTATTATTATTATTATTATTATTATTATTATTATTATTATTATTATTATAATAATATCATTATGATGATGATCATCATCATCATCATTATTGGTTATTATTTTGTTCTGGGTTTAGCAGTTCATACTTACAAACAATGATGAGTACCAGAAGGGCAGTTGTAAAGATTGCTACAGAATAGAACATAATAGTGAAGTCCATTTTGGTTTCTTCCATAGTATCTCTTACTTTCACCATTAAAGGTGGAACCAGAAATCCAATTGCAATACCCAGCTGTAAAAGAAATCAAATCATCTCATTTTACAAATTACATAGAAGGGAATAATCCAGAATGTTATGTTTTTCATTATTGTGAAATACATATTTGAGTACAAAAGCTGAAATCTTAACTATATGTTAATACAGATATATTAATACTTGCTACCTTGCATTTAACAATGCATTTACAATGTTTCAAACATTTTTATTTTATGTCAATAAAACGTAAAATGCACAGACAACTGCAGAAATAAAGATGAGTACACAGCTTTAATTTTATAAGATTCCATAAACAACTAAAGTTGACTCAAGACAGCTAAGTGTGTATTTCTGAAAGAAAAAAAAAAAGAAGAAGAAATTAAAGCTAAAGTAATAACAATTTATTTGAGAATTTTAGAACTGTGGTGAAACCAATTCACTTTGAATTGCATGAAATAAAATTGTTCACCAAGAGTATCTTAATGAACTATTTCATATCTAGCCAATATTTCATTTTAAGTATTAAGCTTCCCTGTTTGAATCTCACCAGATGAGTTACCTGGATGAAGTTTATTTTTTTCTTTAGGTACATTTTTCTCTTATCTTGAGAAGAGGAAATCATTTGAGCATCATTTCACCAATTTCATTCATATTCATAATGAATAACATATTCATAACAGAAAACAAAAAAAAAAAAAAAAAACACACACAAAAAGTTTAATTTCTGGATATATAGTTTTAGTCTTTAAATACACAGTCTGAGAATCTCTAATTGAGAGATTACTAAAATATGTGATACGATTTTTATTTTGTTCATTGATTTTTTCAACACATTTTAATCTAGTATACTTATTTTATTTAAATGTTTCAATTTAAATGTTTACTAGATATAAGTTACACTGTATTAAAATTAACTAACAATAATTCAAATAAAATTAATGTTTAATTTGAGAGCAGAGGACCAAGTGATGATGCCTCATAAGTAAAATAGCAACTTCTAAACATTAAAGTTTGTTTTTATAAAAACAGAAAAGAAAATGAATCTTATTATTTAAGTTTGCCGGGCTTGTAGGCTGTGGTCCAGTGGTTGGTATAACCAACGTTTCACTGAAAGCTGGTCTTGCCTGGACTCCGGAGCTAGACTTTCACCCTGAAGATGCCGAACGCAGCTTTTGGCAAAACGTCGGTTATACCAACCACTGGACCACGGCCTACAAGCCTGGCAAACTTAGAAAATAAGATTGATAACGCCGGCAGTGAAATCCTAAGCCTTTACAGAAAAGAAAATGTACAATCACTATTCTTCCATTAAGACATAAGTCTTGGTTTGTGAGGAGGTGTGTTGTATCAGTTTGTGAAGGGTGTATTAAGTAAAAAAAGAAAAATTCCTGCAAATTGTTAACCATGGACAACATTGTGCTGTCAGTGTTTGAAACATAGAAAAAATTATTTAAAAGAACCTATCTTTATTCCTTACATTTTTTTTTAGTTTCTCTAAATATAATAATAAATTATGGTATTCCAATTTAAAAGTAGGTATATATTTAAAAATGAAATTGGTTCTCATATTTATTTTGGAATTCTATTTGCATGGCAGTTAAACGGTGCTAAAACCTACATGTGGTCTAACCACTCGGCCTCTGACAAACTATTCTTACAAAACATTATTTTATTTACATGATGCTAATTGAGATAAACATTAGCAGCATTGGTATTATTACTTGCTTCATAGCAAGTAGAAGGTAAATAAGGGAAAACATTATGCTGAGGCAATAGTCAAATCTTTTAAAAGCTGGTCACTATTTGAAATAACTGAGGTTTGATTCGCTTTGCATGGTCCCATTTGAAAATAGTTAGTTTAAAACTGAAATCAATAACAGGGAATATCTCAAAAAGGTTGTCTACAAGAAAAGCATATATGACATAAATTATATGTTTTAACGAGATCTACATTTTTGTGTGTTAAGTTACTGTCTATCTCTTACAGTTTAACGTTTATACAAAACTCATCCAGAATAAAGAGGTTTTCAGAGGCTATTTCCTGAAAATTCAAAATTTATGTGTTATCTGTGATGTAAAGTTTTTAATATATGGTATTTTAATCAAAATTGTTTAAGCCATTTTTGAGAACAAAACATTTTCAAAAATTGTTATATTAAAGGGTAGTTTCGAATGGTGGAGGAATATTTTTAAAAATCTTTGTGTCGCTTCCTTGGAAGACACAAGACATAAATGCCAAATTTGGTTTTTAATGATCGTTTTGTTTTTGACAGACCACAGACACACGCAAATATACTCGCGTGCGCGCGGAGATTTTTCTACAGATGCTTTTTTCCGATTCAAAGGACCTCAAAGCATACGTTTCCTGTGAAATCTCGACATCGAATTTTTGGGTGGAATGCAATACCTTCTCTAGTTACTATGTACAATGTATGTACATAGATACGTGCTAGAGAAAATAAAACATACTTCCGATGAAATTTCGCATCGAATTGTTGAGACGTTGCGATGATATAGAGAAAGTAATAAATGAATAGTAGGCAGAGAAAGTCATCTGAACGTAATGCATTTGTTTTAATATTTTGTCTTGGCTTGTTTACTAGATAACAGAAGATGACTGTTTATATTAGCGAGCTGTAGGAATAGATAGGATGAAAGATTTGTTAAGCGCATTCACATTTTAGTCTGACATAGCTATATAATTCTGTATGGTTTTACTGCAATATTTCCTCTATGTCTTCTCCGTCGGCTAGCGCTATCTGCCCGGCTAATTTCCTTCCGTGTAGGAGGGAGAGAATCTTATCTCAGTTGCCCACAAAGTAAAAAGGAACAAATGAATGCTGATAATAGGATTACTCTAATGGCGGAAGGTTTCAAAACGACTGTGTTGGCCGAGAGATAAGTTTACTTAATATTTATTTTCATAACGAAAATACATTTTGCAACAGCACGGTATTCTATAATGTATGCAATACTAAGGAAGCCATGGTAATAACTGTGGGAAGAAAGCGTTTAGTTTGACAGATCAATTTTAACTGCAGAAAAACAAAACAAGGGAAGAATTAGTTCCAAGAAGTAATGTATAAAAACATTAAATCGTAGATGAATGTGTTTGGACTACAACAGAATATTCTTCGGACAGTAAACGTACTTAGAGGTGATCATCGGGGGACACCATCGGCATGTCGGTGGCATTCGCCCTCAGTGACTCTGTGCTGCTGTATTTAAAGGTGGGTTGTCGTTCTAAATGGAAATTATATAGCTAATAAGCTTATTCCGTTGCATACTGTAATGACTGTGTATTATTACTGTTGTTGTTCTTGTTATATTTCCATACCACCGTAAACTGATCTATGTATATTCTACGATACTCCTTGCCTGTACATTATTTTAAACTGGTTTTCGTATAAATAACCTGTTCCGTGAAAAAGTCCTAAAGGAAAAATTTGTTTCTTTTAAAAATGTGGTCATTATGCAGAACTTCAGCTGCTCTAAAAATCGAATGAAACTAAGTGTTATTGATTGACTTTGTATTTCTGATGACGATTTCAAAGGCTTTATTTGTCAATAAAGTTTTTTTTTTTTTTTTTTTTTTTTTTTAAATTATAGACGAATTCGTGTGCATGCTGGAAAAAAAAATGTAAATGGCGTGTTATTTATGGACGCTCTTTAACTACTATGGTTCTCAGCGTCCCATTCTAAATTGGCGTGAAAGACCGCTTAATTTTGCTCAGAGGCCTCTCTTATCAGGCTTGAGGTTCTTTTACGTGCCGTAAATCTACGACACGGGACCCACAGCTTTACTTCCCTTCCGAAGGAAGCCATGCTAAGGATTTTTACACCCGAAAAAATCCATCGTCCTCCGCCGGGTTTGAACCCACGACCTTGGGTATATGAAGTCAGCATGGTAACCATTACACCACGGAGGGTGACTGCATGCTCAAACGGTTGGTATTTTGCGCACATGGCGCATATTTACCAAATAATTATAAATAAACGAGTATTATATGAATAATAAATGGTTTTATAATGTGGAGGTGTATGCTGAAATACGATTTATAATGAAAAAGCTTGGTTTCATTGCTAGCGGAAGACACTGTATCTATTGGTATGCAAGAACGTCATATATCGCTCTTGACAGGATTACCGCGTCGTGAGAACCCGTAGGAATAATTCACCGGTTAGGGACTATTGTAGTTGGTGGAGGAAGCATGTTTCTGTGAATTTTTTTTTTTAAATGTGTTTCTGTAGGCGAAACCACTGGGTCCGGTTGTTTTCAAATTTAGAGGTTAGGTTCGAATCCGTTAAGGTTAGTGTGTGCATATAAATTTGTGTTTCTAATTTTCTATTGTAGTATTACTTGGCAGAGAAATATATTTCTGAACATTATGAAACCATTTATTATTTATATAATACTCGTTTTTATATATATATATATATATATATATATATATATAAAATTATTTGGTAAATATCCGTCATATAGGCAAAATACCAACCGTTCTAGCATGCACACAAATTTGTCTACAGTAAAAATAATACAAGCTTTTCCGACAAATAAAACCTTCGAAATCGTCATCAGAAATATAAAGTCAATCAATATACTTGGTTTTATTCTATTTTTAGAGCGGCCCAAGTTCTGCCTAATTACCAAATTTGTTATAACGTTAGTCGTATTTGATTCAAAGATATTACAGCTTAAAGACGAAGAATTTCCGGTGCAAATACATTTCAGGGAAAATTCAGAACCCAAAGTAGATACAATTTACTAGAATTTCATTCGGTGTACAATGTAGAATAACTCTTTAGGCTGCAACTATTCTCCTATTCTAAATCTCTTATACATACTTTATAAATATAAATGGTGTGTTATTTATGGATGCTCTTTTAACTGCTGTGGTTCTCAGCGTCCCATTCTAAATTGGGCGTGAAAGACCGCTTAAGTTTGCTCAGAGGCCTCTATCAGGCTTGAGGTTCTTTTACGTGCCGTAAATCTACGGCTTTACTTCCCTTCCGAAGGAAGCCATGCTAAGGATTTTTACACCCTCCGCCGGGTTTGAACCTGCGACCTTGGGTATATGAAGTTAGCATGAGGGCGACATACTTTATTTACATCGTAGTTATCCCGACGTAGTAGTTCGTGCGAAAAGTACTTTAATTATGTTAAATGTGTAAGTTTATCTTCCTGTATAGTTGGAATCACCTTCTGAAATACACGGCCCTTTCATTTGTTCACGCTTCTTGCTCGTTGGGAATGCTGCTCACACCAACTATTTCCTAAATTGCAATTGCAGGGTCACCGTGATACAAATGCGGTTTAGCGGATCGCCATCCTTCCACTATCTCCCGGCAACGTTTCTATAATATACGAGCTGGCTACCCGACATTGCATTCAATTAAAATTGAATTAATTTCATTTACTTACCCTGGTGGTACAATGATCTAGAAGATTTATATGTGAATTCTGTTGTTTACCCGCGGCTGCTCCTAATGGATAAAAAATCTCAGACATTCGCGCAAAAGGATGGAAACATCAACGAAATGCCTGACTTGCATAACTTTCTTCGATAGTCTTCCAAGTTCTGGAGATTTTGCATAGCCTATAAGGAGGGCACTCTTTGACGATGGAAAAATCATGGGTCCAAATGTTCAAGCAATTTTTAGATGAGTATGATCTCATTTTAAATATGTGTACCTTCTCTTTGGGCCCACAATTATTATTATTATTATTATTATTATTATTATTATTATTATTATTATTATTATTATTATATTATTATTGTTATTGAAGCTATGGTTTAGGTCGAGGTATATTCATTTCTCATACTTTCCATCGTTTCTTTGATCGTCATCCTGAACATTTATAGTTGTAAGCTTGTCTAGGAGTTCGATCTTCTGTGTTTCGTAATCAAGTCTAAAATGGACTGTACACCTAATCCTTCTCTAATTCCTTATGTGTTGTTCTCCTTACAGCCTTTAACTGAGCGTAAGAAACAATTATTTAATAACACAAATGCTATACAGTTTTCATATAATACATAGAACCTTAACATACACAGCAAAATAAAGGTGAGAGTAATAAACACAAAGATTCCCTATTCCCAAAAGAGTTGAATTTTATTTATGGACGCCCTTTAACGGATAAGATTTTTAGCGTCCCATTTATATTTGGCATGAAAGACGCTTAATTTTGCTCAGGCTTGAGGTTCTTTTACGTGCCGTAAATCTGTGACACAAAACCAACGGCTTTCGAAGGAAGCCATGCTAAGGATTTTTACGCCCGAAAAACTCCATCATCCTCCGCCGGGTTTGAACCCGCGATCTTGGGTATAATGAAGTTAGCATGGTAACCATTACACCATAGAAGGCGACTTGTCTCTGACTCATCGATCCCCATAGAGCTGTTAACTTATAGTCTTTCAAACGTTACCTCGCCTGCGCTGTATTGTCAATTATTTTTATAATTTGCATTAATAATTTTAAATTGTGGTGTTTTGTTGAATATTGTACACAAATTCCATTAATTTCTTGCTAATTTACGGTAAAATTAATGAGTAACGACATGACTGAAATTAAAATGAATAGGTTAATAAACTAACACTAATATTCAAACTCCTTAATTCCCAATACAATTTTTTTATTGCAAATCCCTACATGAACACAATCAAATATCACATAAGCCATCTCAAAACTACAACAGGCAATTAATGGCATTTTGTTTTTCATAGTTGCCCTTCTGTCTAAGTTATACAAAGAGAAAATTCTCTCGCTGTCAGTATTTAATACCTATCGGTAGCTAAAGGCATTGAAAGTGCTTTTTACAGGAAACGTGGTAAGAGTCACCTTTTGCTTTCAATGTCAAGTCTACATCTAATAACTGTTACTGTTATCATCACAGCTTAGCTGTTCAACAACGACAAAGTTCTTTGTAAAAAGGAAGCAAATCAGAATAAATAAAATTAGTTTGAAATACATTTAATTGGTTAACTGCTACCATTACATTATTAAAATCACGAATCTTGATTTAGTAACTAGCCTGAAGTCTCATACAACCAAACACAGCCAAAAGTCGGATTGAGATCTGGAGATCGCGGCGGCCAATTTGTTGGAAAGTGTCTAGTGATGACACGATCACCAAAAAGTCTGGGTAATTAATTGTTTTTAGAGATGTAGATATAAAGCGCCTCAGCTGCAGTGACATCATTGATTACCTTTGCCCTTCCAGATCTCTTCTTATCAGCAACAGAACCAGTTTCCTCAATCTTCTTAATTAAATCTCCATAATTGTGAATGGAACATGGACCTGCTCTTAAATTATTAAGAGTTTTAAATGTTCTCAGACTTGAGAAACACTCCTCTTGCCTTATAATAGCATTGAATCAGCTGTATTCTATCATTCAATGATAGAGCCATGATTGTAACTTACAAAGTATTATAGCAGTGGACTAAAATTACTAATGTTTTATTCAACAAAGCTGTAACTATGTGAAAAAAGAAACCAAACCAAACAAAACTAAACCCCATTGCTTGCCCAGCATATAGCTTCTTTTGTTTTTATCCTATCTCAAATATGATATTTATAGCAGTTTGAAGTGACTTCTGAGAGATCCTATAGTTAACTGAGGAAATTCTATACATACACCTTACATGGTGATATTACATATCCAAGTTTTCATCATCCTCTATCGGCTTCATGCCATACAATTCCATTTATAAAAGTATTTGTGCAGTTGATAAACTACTTCGTGAAATTTCGAATTTAGTTGCTCCAAAGTTTGTCATGAGTGTCATGACCAATAGTAGGTGCGGCTGTTTAACCTTCCATTCCTGACTCTCGGTCCTTGGATCCGATCCAAATAGGCTCAGCGTTTCATTCTCCAGAATTTGTATTGCCCCCTTCTGGTTGCCAGCCTTTTGCTCAGATATTTTGCCGAATTATTTGCAGTATCTCACTGAATTTCGTGATCCTCTTAGCATTCTAGAAACACCTGGCCATCTATCTCTTCGATTGCTTCAAAACCTGTCATCTCGAATTAGATTCCCAAAATATATCTTTCACTTGAATCACGGGATATCCTGGAATACCGGAAATGAAATTGTGGCCTGGCCAACGTGGCAGTGATAGGAAATAGAAAAAATTTCTACTCCCCGCTCCGAGAACTAGTAAATATGGGGAAGCGATTTTTATCTCAGCAGCAAATGCAGTGTAGCTCCTTCAGACGTCATTTGCAAGACTTTTCCTACACAAATCTATCATCAAAACCTAAAAAAAAAAAAAAAAAACTAGATTTGATACTCTCTCGGTACCAAAGTATTTCATTTTTTATTTTCACATTTAAGAGCGTGACAGAGTTTTCCTCTGCTTTACTGAATTGCGTTTTTGAGACCCATTGAATCCCCCCCAAAAAGAAAAAGTTTAGAAACATATCTGTGTCTGTGTCTGTGAGCAGCAAAGCTCAGAAACGAAAAGACCATTAAATAACAAGCTTGATATTTAAGTTCAAGGATGCGACACGAAGATTTTCGACAAAATCCCCCTACCCTCAACTATCCTTTACATGGAAAACTTATCGAAAATTTTGATTTTCTTAAAAATAGCTCTAACGATTTTTATTAAAGTGCCATATGTTAATGACAAACTGAATGAATATCTTGCATTTTCTGGGAATTGTTTCTGAAGACCTCTTCATTCTGGGTGACTTTTGTATAACTGGTAAACCTAAGAGCTAGACAAAAACTTCTACACAAAAAGCGTATATCTCGTTAAAACACAAAATTTATGTCATATACTTTTTTGTGCAGATAACCGTTTTGGAGATATTAGTTGTTGGTTTTAGTTTTAAGCTACTTAACCTTTTTTCAAACGGGAAGTCGATCTTTCTTTTCGCCAATGCTGGCAATCTTTATCTTAATCAGCATGAGGTAGAAAAACAATAATTTTTTGTAAGAAAAGTTGTTTGTGGAACAGCTAAATACATTCATGTGAATGGACCATATCAGAATTTTATGTGAGGATAGGAAATTATGAAATAGTACTTATGTGAAAATAAAATTAATTTCTAACAACTATTGAAAATGCTGGTTCCAGTAGTAACGTCACAAACATTTAAATCCATCAAGACATTTAAAAGTCTTATAAAGGCTTAATTGTAATATGGTTCAGCCCATATGACACTGGGATCGTATGCTGTCCAATTCATTTGTATGTACACACTTCATTCATACATAAAACTACATTTTAACCATGATAAATAAGTGTAACAATATATACAAATTAAATAGTATGAATTTAGTTTTTAAAATGTTAAAAAAGCCATTACATACAGACCTCTGCAAACCTGCAAGAGGATGACAACGAAAGTTGTGCAAATGCGCGTCCAGGGTACTCCATCTACACCATAACCAAGTGAAGCACGTGTTGGTAATAGATGTCCAGATTTTAATAAAAATGAATTTAGTTATTGGTACTCAAATCATCATGAAGTTTAAACCCGCGTGAGTGAAGTTGGTTTCTATTTTCCATTTTATTAACTGTCCTCTTACGAGCGTACCAGCTATTTAGATAATTTTAAGTGTATACTATTAAGTTATTCAGTCAATACAATAGTAAGTTATTCAGTGAATACAATACCAATAACAGCGGACATGAGTCCCTGATGCAGGCAAGCAAGGTTTGGTGAGTTTGTCTGCAAACGCCAACAGACTGTACGAGGGATAGGGGTGGTTTGTAACCTGCGATGTCATTGCGTGAAGTTCAATAACTGTTCAACTTCATTTCTTTGCCTCCAGGCTTTAATCCTAAGATATTTCTAGTTTTGGAGATAGGTGTATGCAGGAGTAGCGACAACAATCAACAGTTTAATCACGAATAAATTATTATTTCTTTCTCTACTTAGTACATGGAACGTAGGTAGAGAACGTATTGCTCTCCATCCAAATAATTGATACCGAAATTTCACTAGAAATACACGTTTTAAGGTTCCCTGCACAAAAAAGCCTTTTTAGAACAAGGTCCAAACACAATAATTCAAAAAATAAAAGTCGATAAAATACCAAACTTGGTATTTTAGTACCTTCCAAGGATGCGACACGTAGATTGAGGAAGAATCCCCCACCTTAAACTACCTTTTACATGGAAAAAATTTCGAAAACAATTTTTTCTTTCTCTAGAAGCACTATGTATATAGTGTATAGAGAATGTATTGCACTCCACCAAAAAATTTGATACCGAGATTTCACCGGAAATATATGTTTTAGGGTCCCCTTTATCTAAAAAAAGCATTTTCGGAAAAAGGTCCGCGCGCGTGTGTGCCTGTGTGTGTGTGTGTGTGTGTGTGTGTGTCCGTGTGTCCGTGTGTCTGTGAACACGATAACTCAAAAACGAAAAGTAAGTAAAATACCAAACTTGGTATTTAAGTTTAGTATCTTCCAGGGATGCGAAACGAAGATTTTGAGAAAAATCCCCCCACCCTCAACTACCCTTTACATGGAACTTTTTTCGGAAATTTCGATTTTCTCAAAAATGGCTCTAACGATTTTGATTAAAATTTCGTATATTAAACATATTTACCTGACAAATAAAATGTATATCTTGAATTTTTCGGGAATAGCCTCTGAAGAGTAGTTTATTCTGGATGAATTTTACTAACTTTTAAATAACTGCTAAACCGTAAGAGATGGACAAAAACTTACTACACAAAAAATGTAGAGCACATTAAAACACACAATTTATGTTATATACTTTTTTTCGTGGAGTTCGTCGTTTTTGTGACATTCCTTATTTTTGGTTTCTGCTATGAAAAACTAATACATTTCTCTTACAGGAATTTGTCAACTACTGTCCATACAGACAAGGGAACTTCAGTGACATAGCAACCAGCTTTTGATTATCACTTTAACCTATGGTACTCCCTTATTTCACCTCTACTTACAAGGAAGCAATGATATGGCTATTTCTGCTAATGTTTTACTGATTAGCATGAAGTTAATAGAAGTATAAGCTTTTTAAGAATACTTTGTTGCAGGGATATAGAGAAAGTCATGTGAATGGTACACATCAGATTTTTACTTTCTCTTGCCCCGTATGTACAATGTACATAGGGATAGAGAAGTATTGCATTCCACCCAAAAATTCGATGTCGAGATTTCACCGGAAATATATGTTTTAGGACCCCCTGAATCCAAAAAAAGCATTTCCAGAAAAAGGTCCGTGTGTGTGTGTGTCCGTGTGTCTGTGAACACGATAACTCAAAAACGAAAAGTAGTTAAAATACCAAACTTGGTATTTAGGTTCAGTATCTTCCAGGGATGCGACACGAAGATTTTGAGAAGAATCCCCCCACCCTAAACTACCCTTTACACGGAACTTTTTTCGAAAATTTTTATTTTCTTAAAAATGGCTCTAACGATTTTGATTAAAATATCGTATATTAAAGATATTTACCTGACAAATAAAACGTATATCTTGAATTTTCTGGGAATAGCTTCTGAAGACTTATTTATTCTGGATGAATTTTGCTTAATTTGCCATAACTAGTAAACCGTAACTTACTATACAAAAAATGTAGGTCTTGTTAAAATACACAATTTATGTCATACACATTTTTTTCGTGGAGCTTACCGTTTTCGAGGTAATCATTGTTATTAGTTTCAGTTATGAAGTACTTATACTTTTCTCAGACGGGAGGGTTCGTTTTTCTTTTGTTCTACTCCTGGCCAAGAAAAGAAGCGATTTTTAATGACAATCGCATAACGACAGCTTTTAAAACATTTGTCTATCGATTGAGCCTAGTGTATTTTCTTCCTACTTATAAGGAACTAAGTAATAAGAAGATTGTGCTGAATACCTCGATTAACAAGGTGCAGAAAGAAGAATAATCTTATGTAAGAAGTTTGTAGAACGGCTAGAGAAAGTCATGTGAGTGTAACATCAGATTTTTTTTCTCAAAAATAGCTCTAAATATTTTTATTAAAATGCATATTAAACATATTTACATGACAAAATCAATATCTTGAATTTTCTGGGAATAATCTCAGAAGACATCTTTATTCTGGATGAATTTTGCATAACTGGTAAACCATAAGACTTGCCACACAAAAAAACGTAATCCCATTAAAACTCACAAATTATCTCATACACATTTTTTCGTGTAGTTAATCATTTTTGAGCCATTCCTTGTTATTGATTTCAGGTTTAAAATACTTGAACTTTTCACATACCAGAATTTGTCAAATCCTGGCAATGCAAAGAAACCGATTTCAACTACATGGCAACCATTTTTTTTTTAAAGATTTGACTATCGCTTTAGCCTAGTGTATTTCCTTATTTCCTTTCTAGCTACACGGAAACAAGTAATAAGATCATTACTGATAATGTTTATCTCGATTAGGATAAAGTAGATGGCAGAATAAGTTTTTTAACTATAATTTGTCACAGAGATGTGGAGAAAGTCAACGGCTTACCACATGCAAAAAAATTCAGAATGATGAGGACTTCTGAGGTCCCCTGAATTAAAGAAAAATAGTTTTAGAGAAAGATCCGTGTGTCCACGTGTACATGAACAGCATAACTCAAAAATGAATAACGGCTAAATAACAAACTTAGCACTTAACCCCTATTTAGATTGTGTTGCATATATGCAACAAAGATAATTAATCATAGATTTTAGTATTGTCAGTGGACTTTTTTCTAATTTCGTATTACACTGGCCTTCAACAATAAAATTATGCTAGTTATAGCTGTTTTTTTTTTTAAATAAAAGATGCAACTACAGTGAAGCATCCAAGCGTGCCATTACACCGCTTATTTTACTTGGGCCCTCTCCACCCTTTACCACAGGCACATTTAACTGCAGTAGCTGGGACTTGAACTCGCGGTGTCATGCTATGAATGGATGGCCAGTCCACTTCGTATCGCACCAACGATCACGGCTATTTAATCGCTTCAGCTGTGATGCCGATGAAAGGGATAAAAATACCGGTTTACGAATTAGAGGAAGAACGGCATATGTAGCAAAATAAATCGTCCATTTAAGTTCAAGATCTTCCAAGGATGCCACACGGTGATTGTCAAGAAAATCCTTCACTTCAAACTACCCTTTTCTTGGAAAAATTTTCGAGAATTTTAATTTTCTTAAAAATGGCTCTAATGATTTTTATTAAAATACCACATATTTAAAACATTTCCATGACAAAAGTCTTTCAAAAGTCACTTAAAACTTTAAACCGCTATAAACATAATATTTGAGATAGGAGAAAACAAGCAATGTTTTGTTTCTCAGTTCACCCTTATCATGGATATAGTTTCTTTGAATAAAACACTAGTAATTTTATTAATACTGCTATAAGAATTTGTAAGTTACAATTCCTGGATCTACCCCTAAATTATAAAATACAGCTGGATCAGTGCTATTATGAAAACAGGAGTCTTTCTCAACGTCTGAGAAAATTTCGAACTCTTTGATAATTTAAGATCATGCCCAAATTCCACTCGTAATTATGGGGATTTAATCAGGAAGTTTGAAGAAACTGATTCTGTTGATATGAAGAAATCTGGAAGGCAATGGTAATCAATGATCTGTTTCTGAGATGCTTCTTGGAATAATGAAGTAAGCAGAAATAAAAGTTCTGGAATTAGTAATGTTACACCGGTATCGAGGCAACTTCAGATGAGTAATACCACAGTTTGGAGAATTCCAACAAAAACCTCTTAACCTGTAACCACATAAATGGAATCAACTTTTGCACTCAAAGAAAGTGACAGTCAGGACAGACATGATTTTACTTTATTTGTGCCAGCAGAGATTCAAATTAATGATTGGTGGGACAACGTTTTTTTCTTCTTCTTTCATCTTTTTACTTTCTCTATACCTTCTATGTGTATAGCCTATACAGAAGGTATTTAATGTATTGCACCCAAAAGTTCGATACCGAGATTTCAACGAAAATACTTATTTTGGAACCCCTTGAATCCAAAAATAGCATTTTTAGAAAAATATTCGGTGTGGGGGGGGGCAGCATAGCTCAAAAACGAAAAGGCCGTTAAATACCAAACTTGGTATTTAAGTTCAGTATCTTCCAAGGATGCGACACGAAGGTTTTCAAGAAAGTCCCCTACCCCCACCTTTACATGGAACAAATTTCGAAAGTTTTTATTTTCTCAAAAATGGCTCTAAAGATTTTGATTAATATCTCTATACTTAAGATATTTACATGACAAATAAAATATATATCTTCAACTTTCTGGGAATAGCCTCAGAAGACATGTTTATTCTGGATTAAATTTGCGGAATTTTGCATGCTGGTAAACCGTAAGAGATAGACAAACTTACCACACAAAAAATGTAGAGCTCCTTAAAACACTCAATTTATGTTATATGCATGTTTTAGTGAGGTTTTTTTTTTATAAGATATTTCTTGTTATTAGTTTCAGCTTTAAAAAACTTGTATTTTCTCACATGGAAATTTGTCAACTCCTTTCCATACAAACAAAGGAACTTCAATCACATAGCAACCAGCTTTTGACTATAAATTTAACCTATTTCGCTTCTTCTACAAGGAAGCAATTAATAATATTTCTATTTTTTTTCTCAATTAGCACGAAGTAAATAGAGGCGTAAGCTTTTAACAATTTTTTGCAGAGATTTAGAGAACTTCATGTGAGTGGAACACATCAGCTTCCCCCCCCCCCTTTTTGTTAATCCTTGTCATCTAAATAGAGTGGAATTTCATGTCAACCACCAACTTAAAATTTTTTAAAAATCTAGAGTATTCTCTTATTCTACTTTGAATCCATAAGAAATATTATAATAAAACCATTTCTGATAATATATATCTTGATTAGCATGACGTAGATAGGGAATAAGCTTTGGTAAGAATAGCGTATTGCAGGATAGGTAGAGAAAGTCAGGTGAATGGAACACATCACTTTTTTACTACTAAAAGCGAATTGTGACAAATTGCGAATTGAGCCAGGTTTCTTAGTCAGTGAAATATTCCCTTCTACCGAATCCATAGCGAGCGCTTTCATTTGAATTAAGTTGATTATTCGCTCAGTGAATAGCTCAATTTCCTCAGCTTGTAGCCTCGCTTATCCCTCTTGAAAAAGCTTAACATTTAAATTGAGGACAAGGCCATTGCCAACCTTTTGTTATGTCTGATGAGTGGGACAATTTAAATATTGCATCTCTGTTAGTTCCTCGTAATTTACAGGATATCCTCCACGCTGGAACCCTCCTCTGTATCACGTGACTAAGTGCACCAATTACGTTACCGCTTTACGTGGGGATGCACTCGTTCATAAGAATCAGCTTTAAAATAATAGACCATAACCTTCAAGCTTTCAGCTGTATTGCTCCTCCCCCAAATTAATTCTAATAACCACAGGCGATCTGAGCCCATTAGCATTCCGTAGTAATCCAGTGGACTATACATTTAAAAGCTCATCTCTACTGCGTATTTAAGGTAAAGTATTGTATTCGACTAAACACTTCCCTTTTGGGATTTCAAAGGAAATACACTTTTTGAGGCCCTGATCAAAGAAAAAATTTAAAACAAATGTTCTCATGTGCGTGCATTTGATGTTAATGTTTGTGTATGTGTGCGTGAGTATGCGAGTCTGAGAAGAGTATAACGCAAAAACGGCGGTTGATTTTACGTTTATATCAAACACATTTTAAGGGCACTGGAAATGGGAAATGTGAATAAATAAATAAACAATCCATAAATTTGTTTTTGTAGATTATTTATCTTCAATATATGAGCTTTAAAAATGTATATTACACCTTTGGTAAGTAGTATCATATTTTAGTAAAACACCGTTTTACAGTACCACCAGATTTAAGAAAAACATGAGAATATGAACAAATACATAATTTCAATGATACATTTTTTCCTAAAATAAAGAAGATAAAGTATTGGGACTTTTTGTGTTAGAATAACATTTTTCCCTTTTCAATTTTGGCATTAGAACACATGTTGGCAATGCGAAATTTTCCTTATAAAAACTATGTATATATTAGAAGTTTATTTTAAACACATTTTTCTCGAAACTAGGATTTTTCTTGCAAATGCCCCATTTTCTCTGGAACTATGTAATATTGAATAATTAAACTTGGAGCCTAAATAGTTTATATAATTGTGCAACTTTTAATGCGAAATTAGTTTAATAAATCAATTAGAAGAGAGATTACTGAAATGTTAGATAATTTGTTTTAAAAATTGGTAAAATATTAAAGCATATATTTCAGAGTTGTGTTTCAGTAGAATATAATATTTATATTATTAAGATTTCTTAAATATGATATATAATTTTTAACAATTTGTGACCAATGGATGCTGAGAAATTGGGATATACAGATTTTCTGAATTGTTAGTGGTTTCTTTAAATATAGGGCTAATATTTTAAACATAATTTCATCACGTAAGTATTTCTTTATATAAATCATCTCCCCGCCTGCGATGCCATTAGTAGTTAAAGCGGGCGTTAAACACTACCAAAAAAAAAAAAAAATCATCTCTTGTAGTTTTAGTTTTTAAAACTGGCTATAATATTTAATTAAACTATCGTTTGAAACATCCGTTTGGCGAGCCAAATTTCTGTTTTGAATTCCTATAGGTTGCCCGTAAAGGCCTTTTTCATTCTTAACTGAAATATGCAGGGTGTTTCAGAATTCAACCGCACAAATTCAAAGCGATGTGGAGGAATAAATGTTGGTGTTTTAAAACGAAAACCTTCTACGCTCAAATTTTCCGGTATTGGAGTAAAATCTAATCCGGGGTAGCACGTCTCATTCGGTTGCCATTTACGATTTATATAATTATGCAAGTAATTAGAACAAGCTCCATGGCTCAATCCCTAGGCTGAGAAGCTGGAAATAAATTCAAGTTTAATCTTCGAGTCTTGACGTGGTAAAAGGTCGGAATGTGCTTTGTGTTTTTTGTGGTGGTTTAACGTCCTTTAACCTGGTTGGTCATATCGGACGGTGATTGAAATTGGTGGAATGATGCTCAAATAATCTTAGGGGTCCATTGGACATTCGTCTTCTCAGGATAAGGGAAAGCCCCGAAAAAACCCTTATCCGGCTAACTCACACTAAGCGAGATTCGAACTCACGACTTGTTGAATGTGAGGCAGAAAGCTACCACCACACTACCTAGGCGGGCTTAAAACACTTGTGCAGTGAAATACAATGGTGCCACATCTATACGATCGTATGATTTGTATTTATTTATTAGCAATGTATAGTGCTGCAAATGTTTATAGGGAGAATCTAATAAAAATGTAAATTTACAATTAATGGAAAAATTATCATCTTCTGGATGAGTAAATAATGGGAGACTGCCTCTGTGGTCGAGTGGTCAGCGAGCTGACTTCTCACCCGGCGGTCTCGGGTTCGATTTCCGGAATTATTCCCTATCCCCCATAGAGTCTGGAAGTATGAATGTGAGAGTGAATGTGCGTGTGTTTAGTAATATAAAGTTTAATCTAATGTTCCGGACCTACAGTTTCACAAGTGAAAGCCCCCGATATGACTATTGATGTTAAAGGGGGCTATATAAATGAAGCAATTAAAAAAAAAATAATGGAAATTCAATATGTTTAAGAAAAATACAACTCTTGATTTTATATTTAGTATATATGTTAATAAATAAATTATAAGCGTCAAATTCGTTTTGTTCTATATTCTTAATGAAAACAGGGGGGGAACGAAGAAAATGCTTGCCTTAAGATTTAGCAAAGATAAACATGAGTTAGCAATGGCTACGAAGTGGATGAGGAGGGGGTGCTACGTGGAAAGAAGGACCCAATTAAGATGGGCGCATGCGACCACGATTTGGGCCCTGAACATTTTAAGAAGTAATCGGAGAAGACCACGGCTTAGATAGGCTGACATGCTTGTGAAAACGGTAGGTAACAGTGGTCAAGAATAGCAAACTAAGGAATTCAATGGAAAGAACTGGATTGTAGCCTATCACACGTTAATATTAAAGTAAATTAATATTAAAAATAAAATTATGTCAAAATAATATTAGATAAGAACTACAAATTACATATCAAAAAATGCAAACTAAGGAATTCAATGGAAAGAGCTAGGTTGTAGCCTATCACACGTTAATATTAAAGTAAATTAATATTAAGAACAAAACTATGCCAACATAGCATTAGTTAAGAACTACAAATGACTGTTATATTGCAAAGGTAGTGAAAGAACAGAAAACAGCACAGAGTAACAATTGTTGAAGTATTACAGTGTTAAGAGCTAAAAGTGTTAAGAGCAAAGCTAACATTATATGTGGAGAAGAGAACAAAATCTTTAAAGATAAGCAGACTGACAGAATGGTACCTCGTTTGGAATGATTCACCATGCGCCTATAAATAAATCCTTGCCCTATAAGAGACATTCATTCATTCATTCATTCATTCATTCATTCATTCATTCATTCATTCATTCATTCATTCATTCATTCATTCATTCTTTAATTCAAATCATAATACGAGAGGCGTTCAATAAGTCCTTAGAAAAAGATTGATAAACATATTTTTTGTATATTTATTTTCATTTTTCAACACACTCTTCTTTTAACTCGATGCACTTTTCCCAGCGTTTCTCTGTTTTAAGCCTTCCAAAAAGTAGGATTTCGGAAGGTCCTCAAAATGGGCATCTGTATGGGAGATGATTTTTCGTTAGACGTAATCGTTTTCCGCCGAGCCACTTTTTCAAGTTTGGATATAAAAAAGTCACTGGGGGCCAAATCTGGTGGATGTTTGTAGTAACTCGAACCTTAATTCTACAATTTTCACCATGTAACTGCGCAGGTGTGCACCCTTGCATTGTCTTGATAGAAGAACATTCTTTTCTTTGCCAGATGAGGGCGCTTTTTCTTGGTTTCTCCCTTCAACCAGTGCAATAAGGATGCAAAATATACTCTCCATTTATTGTTCTTCCTTTCTGCAAGTAATCAATGTAGATGATTCCGCGTGCATCCCAAAAAAAACCGAGGCCATCACTTGTCTGCATATTTCACCACCTTTGATTTCTTCGGAGCCGTTTCGCCTTTAAACCCTCCCTGGTTCGACTGTACTTCTGTCTCTGGAGTGTAGTAGTGTATCCAGGTTTCATCCACAGCTATGTATCGACGCAGAAACTCATCAGAATTACAACAGAAAAGTGCCAAAGCAGCTTCTGAATCGATCACAGATTGAGAACAAACGTGGCACCCATCTTGTAGAGACCTTTGTCAGAAATCATTTTTGGTGCAAAATTAAGAACACTGTACCTTGTGATATACCTGTGGCCTTACTTTGATTCGTCGGTCACTCAAAACCAAATCCTGGATTTTGTAACTCATTTCGGAGGAAGTCACTTCTACTTAACATCGGGAGCAATGTTCATTATTTGTGGATGTACTGCCATGTTTAAATTCCTTTATCCAATAGTAAATTGTTGCAAACGCAGGAGCAGATGTGCCACGAACTTCACCCAACTCGGCTTTTATCTCTTTCGTGTTAAGTCTTTTAAATAGAAGTGGAAACAATAGCGACCGACTTGTCAGAACTAAACAAACGAGAAATGAGAAGAAAGATGTGTGACTTAAAATGAAACAAATAATCCGGAATATCTCGAAAACGGCTACTCTACAAAAAAAAAAAAAAAAAAAAAAAAAAAGTCGACATGGTATAAATTGTGTTTTTTAATGAGATCTACAGTTTTTGTGTAATAAGTTTTTGTATATCTCTTACGGTTTGTCAGTTAAAAAAAAGTCACCCAGAATGAAGAGATCTTCAGAAGCTATTTCCAGAACATTCAAGATGTACATTTTGTTTGTCATAAAAATATCTCAAACATACGGTATTTTATTTAAAATCGTTACAGCTAGTTTTGAGAAAATCGAAATTTTCGAAAAATGTTCCATGTAAAGAGTGGTTTGGGGTGGGGGTATTTTCTTGAAAAACTTCATGTCGTGTCCTTGAAAAATACCCAACTTAAGTACGAAGTTTGGTATTTAACCGACTTTTCATTTTTGGGCTATGCTGCCCACAAACACACACAGACAGACAGACATACACGGATCTTTAGCTAAAAATGTTTTTGACTCAGGGAACCTCAAAACATATTTCCGGTGAAATCTCGGTATTGAATTTTTGGGTGAAATACAATACCTTTTCTATACACTATGTACACAGTACGTGTAGAGAAAGTAATTACAAGAATTGCTAAAAATGGTGATAGCCAACATCCTTACATCGATGGTTAAATGAGTTATGCACTCTTTCAAAATTCCAGGAATACCACGAATTTCATTAACCAATACACAACTGGTGTCTCGAACATCACAGGTGTCCCAATAAAAAGATGTGAGCGAGAGAACAAGAGCGCGGGGTGGCCAGCCTTCTGGACCGCCTCTTCTAATCCAGGTGTCAGAAGAAAATGTTCAGTTGTGCCATATTCTCCTATCAAAGTGGAGAGAGACCCATCATGCTGAAATCATATTTCCTGACGAATTTCTAAAGGGATATCTTCCAGGAATACATCTACAGTATGTATCATACATACAATTGTTAATATCTAATGTATCCCATTCAAATGCCTTTCTCTATATCTCTGTAACAAATTATTGTTAAAAAGTCTATTCTTCTTTCTGCCTAATGCTAATCGAGACAGCCTTTAGCAGAACTGCTTTCTTGTAAGTAGAAGAGAAATAATGGGATATATTAAGTCAAAACGATAGTCAAATCTTCTAAAACCTGGTTATCATATGCATGAAATCCGTTTCTTTGAATTTCCCGTAAATATGTGAAAAGTTTTAAGTATTTTAAAATTGAAACCAATAACAAGTATTATCTCAAAAGTGGTCAACCCCACGAAAACAGATATACGACATAAAGTGTGTGTTTTAATGAGATCCACATTTTTTGTGTAGTAAGTTTTTGTCTGTCTCTCACGGATTACTAGTTATGCAAAATTCAGCAAATTCATCCAGAATAAAGAGGTCTTCTCAGGCTATTCCAAAAAAAAAAAAAATTTCTACATATACATTTTTTTTTTTGCAAGTAAATGTCTTTAATATTCGGAATTTTAATCAAAATCGTTGGTCTTTTTTGAGAAAGTCGAATTTTTTAAAAATTTTTCCATGTAAATGGTAATTTGGGGAGGGGGGACTTTCCTCAAAATCTTCGTGACTCTTTGTTTTTAAGTTATCGTGTTCATAGACACACTGCCGGACCTTTTCTAAAAATTATTTTTTTATTCAGGAGACTGTAAAAACTATATTTCCGGTGAAATCTCGGGATCGATTTTTTGGGTGGAATGTATTACCTTCTTTATACACTATGTATATAGTAAAGGAAGTAAAAAAACTGGTGACACCTGCCCGTTGTCTAAAAGAGAGAAGGAAGAGGCCAATTGAAATGGTCACCAATTATGCCAGGATGCATGTTCACACCGAGACTGTGTGTCGCCATGAGGGTAATGGAGTTTCGTAGTCCTTAGACTCGCGCACTTACCCAAATGAATAATATGTTTTATGGTCTGTTTTGAATTATATGGTACTCATTAGGTGCAAGTTGCTTCTCGCTTGGCGTCGCGGCACACTGTAATTTGTCACTCCGCGTTGCTTACACTTCTGTTGGACACGCAAATACCATCTTTATTACACTGACGTGGAGATGTCATCTGGAATACTGGCCAAAGTACTCTATCTCAACCTTTTTCGGCTTAAATAGTTTTCACATGCTTATTCTGTCATTGAGTTAAGCTTTCTGCCTTTATCAAACTCCGTTGTGCCATTGTATATATTTAATTCCCATTGGCTAAATTTAATCCCACACGATAACTACGCGGTGGTTCCTCTCGTTAAAAAACATTTTCTAAAGATGTCCATTCATCTGACGAACAATAGCTGCTGGAATATATCCAGTCTTGGGTTTTAACAAAAGCATACGGTCAGAGCAACGCTCTGCCTCTGACCAAAACCTTAGAAATCCTTTGTTTTAACATGCTACACAAATACGGACCATATATTTCACTTCTGATTAATCTAGAATTACTACCAGTGGCGAAGCGTGAACAATTAACACGGTGGGCCTTTATACTTCTTCCTTCTCTCCTGTTTCGGAATAAATCGTTTTTTTAATGAGCCGACTACTCGCCCCAGAAAATACGAACATTAGTTTTAAGAGCTTACAGTTTGTTAACTATTTATAAACTTGTAATGCTTCATATTTACCCAAGGGTATATCATTTTATTTATAACATGCTTTAATATTTTGTCAGTCGATACAAATTAATTACTAAAATATAATTTAGAGGTAGCCAGTTAGTGTTGCCAGATTCTTCCAATGGAATGCAGGACATAGCGGTCTAACATACACACACTTAGGTATTCATTTAATCGTATAATGAGCTTTCAAAGAACCTTAACAATTGCACTTCTGCGAAGATAGTACTTTATACAATACTGGCTTTTATATATATGTTTGATAGTCTAAACTTCTTAAATGTTTTAAGATTATATTTTACTAGGATAATAACTTTGACTCAATCAATCAATGGGCTGTTTCTTTTGTAGTATAAGTGAAAAGATATGAAGATATAAGTGAAAAAAAAACATCTGTTATGCTCCATTCACATTACTTTCTCTATCTCTGCAACAAATTATTGTTAAAAAGCTTAAGCTTGTTTATTTATTTCATAGTTATCGAGAAAAAATTAGCAGAAATTATTTGCTTTCTTGTAAGTAGAAGGTAAATAAGGGAGTACCATAGGTTAAACCGATAGTCAACTCTTTTAAAAGCTGGTTGCTATGTGAATTGAAGTTCCTTTGTTTGTATGGGCAGGAGTTCACAAATTCTCATATGAGAAAACTATAAATATTTTAAAACAGAAAACATAAGAAGGAATATCTAAAAACAGTTAACTCCCCATAATTTGTGTTTTAACGAGCTCTACAATTTTTGTCAATTTCTTGCGGTTTACCAGTTATGCAAAATTCATCCAGAATAAAGATGTCTTCAGAGACTATTTCCAGAAAATTCAAGATATACATTTTATTTGCCATGTAAATATTTATAATATATGCCATTTTAATCAAAATCTTTAGAGCCATTTTTGAGAAAATCAACATTTTCAAAAAAATTCCATGTCAAAGGTGGTTGGGGTTGGGGGGATTTTCTTCATCCTTGGAAGATACTGAATTTAAATACCAAGTTTGGTATTTAACGGACTTTGCGTTTTTGATCTATGCTACCCACAAACGCACGTACACACGTGCACGCACATATTGACAGACACACAAATGTACATTTTTCTAAAAATGCTTTTTACTTTCTCCACACGTACTATATACATAGTGTATGGAGAAGGTATTGTAATGCACCCAAAAATTCGATACCGAGATTTCACTAGAAATACATGTTTTGAGTCCCAATGAATAAAAAAAAAAGCATTTTTAGAAAAATGTCCGTGTGTGTGTGTGTGTATGAGAGACTGTGGGCAGCATAGCTCAAAAATGAAAATACCGCTATGTACCAAACTTAGTATTCAAGTTGGGTATCCTCCAAGGATGCGATACAAAGATATTCAAGAAAATAGCCCCACCCCAAACTACCCTTTACATGGAACTTTTTTGGAAAATTTTGATTTTCTCAAAAATGGCTCTAACGACTTTGATTAAAATATCGTATATTAAATATATTTACCTTTCATATAAAATGTATATTTTGAATTTTCTGGGAATAGCCTCTGAAAAATATTTTGGATGAATTTAACGGAATTTTGCATAACTGCTAAACTGTAAGAGATGGACAAAGAATGTAGAGCACATTAAGACACACAATTTATACTATATACATTTTTTTCATGGAGTTGATCGTTTTTGAGATATTCCTTGTTTCTGGTTTCAGCTTTAAAAAGCATACTATTTGCATACAGCAATTTGTCAACTCCTGTCCATACAAACAAAGGAACTTCAGTTACATAACAACCTGCTTTTGACTATCACTTTAACCTTATTTCGCTTCTACTTACAAGGAAGCATATAATAAGACTATTTCTGCTAATTTGTCTCGATTAGCATGAAGTAAATAGAAGCATAAGCTTTTTAACAATAATTTGTTTCAGAGCTGTAGAGCAGAATTCAAATTCCACCCAGTCTCAGTACAAGGAGAAAGAAGCCAGGCTATCTACTGAACGGAGAAATCTGGCTATGGGGTCACCCTCCGTGGTGTAATGGTTACCATGCTAACTTCATATACCCAAGGTCGCGGGTTCAAATCGCGTAAAAATCCTTAGCATGGCTTCCTTTTTTTTTTTTTTTTTTTTTATTTAAAACAGTAACGGAGTCTGATCAGGACTCCGGTACTGTATCCCTATTTACATTTCCCCCCGTAGGTTTTACTGATTACTGGTTTACTGGTTTTACTGTTTCTTTTACAAGCATATACACATTGCACAAACATATAACACCCATGCCCAAGGCAGGACTCGAACCCACAATCCCCTAGAACCTCAAGCCTGATAGAGAGGCCTCTGAGCAAAATTAAGCGGTCTTTCATGCCCAGTGTAGAATGGGACACTGAGAACCACAGCAGTTAAAGAGCGTCCATAAAAAAAAAAAAATGTCTGGCTATGGGAAAACATGGTTTTACAGCTACCCCGGTCAGATGACGTCTCTATTTCCTCATTCACAAAACCTAGGAAAAGAAACAGATGAGCAAAGGTCTTCTACAACAGTCCCGCTCTTTTATGTTCTGTAACGGATGTACAAATTTCCAAAAAGAGTCGGAGACCTGCTAAGTGCGAAATATGTATACTGCGAAGAGCAATAAAATATCGCAATAACGCAATGGAATTAAATAGCTTTTCATCTACAAAATCTGTTGTGTAGGCTTTACCCCCTGGTTTACACATAAACTTAGCTTCCCCATATTTTGGTTTTCCCAAACCGGGACACTAAGTGAACGTAAAAATGGAATTTTATTTATGAACGCTTTTTAACTGCAGCGGTACTTAGCGTCCAATTCTGTATTGGACATTTCATCAGGAACCTCTTTTTCAGGCTCTTTTATGTGCCGTAAATCTACGACTCGGGACCAACGGCTTTACTTCCCTTCCGAAAGAAGCCATACTATAAGCATTTCTACGCCCGTAAAAATCCTTCGCTCTCCGCCGGAACTGAACGTACATGCACAATTTAAATTTTAAGTCATATAAATAGAGGTGATTTATGCTGCTCACTCGAAACAGTTATGTGAAAAATAAATCCCATAAAATCCTTAACTATTAAGGTTGAGTGGTTAGACCTCTCGCCTCCCATCTAGGCGGCCCGGGTTCGATCACAAACGCCCGTATGTGGGATTTGTGGAGGACGAAGCGGCGTCTGGGCGGGTTTTCTCCCGGTCTTCCGGTTTCCCCCTCTATTCATTCCACCAATTGCTTCATCATCACCTTTCCTATCATCAATTTTGCTTGCATTTCATATCATTCACTTCCTCATGCCTGGCTACGGGCCGATCTCATTCTGTGGGTTCGTGTCGTTGGGTCCCCGACAGGCTTCTGACCTCCAGGCATTCGCATGTAAGTCCTAGGGGGTGTCAGTGATACGAATACGGGGAGGGTAAGCCGATTACGAAATGAAATGTATTTTTAAAATTTACACATAGCTCTTTATCTGTGTTGCTTCTTTTTAGGTGTTGCCTTTAACATCTTAGGTCATGTCTGGAATAATTGCTCATGAGTACTAGTTAATTTTGGTTAGTATTATTTTGATTAATTACATTAAATTCACAAACACGTTCACATTCTCAATTATATTTCCAAACCCTATGGAGGTTGGGAATAATCCTAATGGATTTAGGGCACTTTTGAAGTAAGCTCTTAAATTGTGGTAGAAAATAAAATCAGATTATAATATGGTCATAGATAGATAAAATCAGATGTTCTGAATTGTAGAAAGTAAATTAAATTATACGCCTAAAGAAAATCCTCACATGGTTTTTGTTGCTCGCCGGAAGTGAAATATACGGCGGGTTTCTGAAGTTTAAGTGCGTCATAGAATCGTATCATCTGCAGTGTGAACGCAATCCTTGT
This sequence comes from Hymenopus coronatus, assembly GCA_030762935.1. NCBI lineage: Eukaryota > Metazoa > Arthropoda > Insecta > Mantodea > Hymenopodidae > Hymenopus > Hymenopus coronatus. The sequence continues at coordinate 41,467,017 of CM060881.1, forward strand.
TGTGCAAATTACCCTCTATATGAAGGTTAGTAAATATAAACTTTCGTTTGCCCTACTTCTAGGTCTCACTTCAAAAGTGTGACACAAAATGAATTTTCGGCTGAAATAAACAGCCGTAGGAGGCTGTGTCCTCGTCGTAAATAAAGCCGGTTTATCCTGCAGAGAGGAACAAGATGAATGAGGGGGCGGAAGTGCGCTAAATTTAATCACGGCGTTCACTTGATGCCAACCGACCGAATGAAAGTTGTGTCATGTGGGAGGGGATTAACAGGTGCGCCAAACGGAGCAGCCGGAAAATTATTGCACTGCAATACCAACGAACCGAATTCGCGTGCATTTAAACTTCATCGGCGGTTAGTTGAAGCTCTGCATTTTAGCATAATACTCTAACACGCATTAATCTGGAAGTGCGAAAGCGCTACCATTTTCTGCGGACCCAAGAAATGTTGATAATCAAGAAGAGTCTCTGATAAGATCAATTCAAATAATGAATATGAAATTTATACGACAGTTCACTGTCAATTATTTTTCTCAGAATAAAGTACCCCTATTTATACTTTTCTATACTCTGTCTCAGACTGAATGGTCCTATTGTGAACAAAAAGGTGAAACGGACTCTACTCGCCAAGTGTTTGGCGCTACAGTGAGCACATACGTTTTGCAAAACTAATTGTAGCAGCGCTAACTTCTTCACAATAAATCAAGCCAGCAATTTATTAAATTTGCATAGCTAAATTTATCATGCAGCAGAATAGGTAATGGTTATGCTTTTGGATTTTCTTCAAAAGTATCGCAAAATAATGCATGTTGATTTGCCTCTCACCATTTCTCCAGATTTGCATCGGTTATTTTTCATTTCGACAGATTGACAAAACTAATCTGTGAAGATATACTCAATTGTTTGCAAGTGTTCTGGATATGTGAGGAGTCTTAAATACCAGAAATGACTCCGCACGATAAACAATAGCATCTGAAGCAGCATTCACCTCGAGACCACCTTTATTTTATATTATAGAAATACAAAGCTAATCTGCCTATTATTATACAATAACAATAATAAGTTAATAAAGCGCTGTCTTTTGTTTAATGTATATTATTATGCTTGTAAACCTTCCTCTCAGCTCTCACGAGCGTAGTACACATCGGTGGTATATGTAAGAAATGAATAAAATATATTCCGATACCAATTCGTTCTGAGCAGGTTTAGAACACTATAGTGAAGTACTTCTTGGAGGCGGTTATTACACGGTACTAAATAAACGAAAACACCTATGAACTTCGCTCTGTCAATCAGCGGCTCAAGAGTGTTCTTTGTCACTATCTCTATCTCTTTCTTCCCTCCCATATATTGACATCAGGAATATTCTTGTGTGAGACAGTACTATGCATAGTGGGGAAAGCATTGTATTTCACCCAGAAATTCGATTACAAGATTTCACCGGAAATATATGTTCTGAGGTCCCCTGCATTCCAAAAAAAAAATAGTTTTAGAAAGTGGTCTTTGATTGCGTTCGTGTGTGTGTGTGTGTGTGTGTGTGTGTGTGTGTGTTTGTGAACAGCATAATTAAAAATGAAAAGTTCGTTGATATTTTAGTTCTTTCAAGGATGCGACACAAAGATATTCAAAATATATATCCCCGCTCCAAATTCGCTTTGAAAACCTGTTTTTTGTTGTTGTCGTTTTTTTTGAATGAGTAACGGTTTTGATTAAAATACTATATATTTAAGATATGTTTATCACAATTAAAATTTACGTCTTGAATTTCCTGAGAATAGCCTCCGAAGACCTCTTCATTCTGAATGATTTTGCATAACTTGCAAACTGTAAGAGATGGACGAAAACTTACTACACAATCAATATAGATCTCGTATAAAACATAGATTTATTTAATTTACAATTTGTTGTTATTGAGCTAACCTTTTCTGAGATATCCCTTGTAATTGGTTTCAGTTTCGGAGTACTTACATGTTTCCCAATAGGAAGTTCATTCCTTTTATTTGTCTTCTTTTGATCAAGCAAAGAGAACGGCATTTTAAAACCATCACATAGCAACCAGTTCTCTAAATATTTACCTAATACATTTCCTTATTCATATTATATCTAAAGGAAATATGCAATAAAGTCATATCTGCAAATGTTTATTTTGATTATCGAAAAGTTGATATAAGAATAAGCACTTTAAGAATAATTTATTGAAGAACGAGTAGAGAAAGACATGTGAATGAAACATGTCAGGATTTTTATAGATATGCAATCAAGCCAGAAGGGAAATGCATTGTTACAGTAAACTCTGCTAACTAGATTAATATATTTTAGTTACATACATTTATGTGTTACATCCATATGACTTTTTGTTCGTATTCTTTAACAAGCTACTCTTATAAAACATTATTCTTCTTCCTATTTCATGTTAATCGAGAGAAAAATTTATAGAAATGTATTCTATTATATAATTCTTTGTAGTCGCTATGGAACTAGGGGAACACAGTAGGCTTAAGTAATGGTTAAATATTTAACACCTGGTCAACTGTAGAATAAAACATTTAAGGTATAAATTATGTTTTTTATCGAGATCTTCATTTTTTATGTAGTAAGTTTTTATATATCTCTTACGGTTTAACCGTAAAATTCTGCTAAACTTATCCAGAATAAAGAGATCTTCAAAGGCTATTCCCAGAATCTTCAAAATTTAGATTTTACTCGTATTTGTGATATAAATATCTTTAATATACGTTATTTTAATCAAAATCGTTTGAGCCATTTTCGAGAAAAACACAATTTTTAAAAAATGTTCCATGTAAAGGGTAGTGGCGGAGGAGGGATTTTCTTGAAAATCTCTGTGTCGCATCCTTGGAAGATACTAAACATAAACACCAAGTTTAGTATTTACGATCTTTTCGTTTTTGAGCTATGCTGTTCACACACATGCACACGCGCACGCACGCACGCACACACACACACAGAGGGTGTTAATGATCTATACCGAAATATTTTCACAGAATATGTAGATTACTTAAATAAGGAATTTGAGATAGGAGACTTATCGTATGTTTATTGAAATGTCGAAGTAACGGCTATAAGTTTCTGAAGTGCCAGTACGCCACTGGCTAATTTATCAACCATTCGAGAGCATAACACAAAAAATCTTATGTGTACCATTCACATAACTTTCTCTATATCCCTGCAACAAATTATTCTTAAAAAGCTTATATTTCTATTAACTTTATGCTAATCAGTAAAGCATTAGCAGAAATAGCTGTATTACTTGCTTCATTGTAAGTAGAGGTGAAATAAGGGAGTATCATAGGTTAAAGTGATAATCAAAAGCTGGTTGCTATGTCACTGCAGTTCCTTTGTTTGTATGGACATCAATTGACAAATTCCTGTATAAGAAAGGTACAAGTTTTTCATAGCAGAAACCAAAAATAAGGAATGTCACAAAAACGATGAACTCCACGAAAAAATGTACATAACATAAATTGTGTGTTTTAACGTGCTATACATTTTTTGTGTAGTAAGTTTTTTTCCATCTCTTACGGTTTAGCAGCTATTCAAAATTTAGTAAAATTCATCCAGAATAAGCTACTCTTCAGAGGCTATTCCCAGAAAATTCAAGATATACATTTTATTTGTCAGGTAAATATCTTTAATATGCGAAATTTTAATCAAAATCGTTAGAGCCATTTTTGAGAAAATCAAAATTTTCGAAACAAGTTCCATGTAAAGGGTAGTTGGGGGTGGGGGGATTATTCTCAAAATCTTCGTGTCGCATCCCTGGAAGATACTAAACTTAAATACCAAGTTTGGTATTTTACCTACTTTTCGTTTTTGAGTTATCGTGTTCACAGATACACGGACACACACACACATACACACGGACCTGTTTCCGAAACTGCTTTTTTTTTTTAGATAAAGGGGACCCTAAAACATATATTTCCGGTGAAATCTCGGTATCGAATTTTTTGGTGGAGTGCAATACATTATCTATACACTATGTACATAGTGCCTATAGAGAAAGTAAAAACGAACATATTACAGCGTACCTCTCTGGCGTAGTGGTTATGATACTGGCTTTCAAGTAAAAGATAGTTCCTGGGTCTCATTCACGTATCGCGGCACTTCGTCTGGAATGCAAAAAAAAAAAAAAAAAAAAAATAATAATAAAAAACATTTACTCAATGACAGTAATTGAACTCACGACCTTTGGGATAGCAGCTTCCCCTGTTACGTATAAAGCCACCAGAGCAGTTGAATAAACGCCTCCAGAGTAGCTTACCTCAAGAACGTAGTTAATGAAGCTCAGTGTCGCACTGTCAAGTGATTAAATCGAGATTTTACAGATTTTTGCGACATTAAATCTTGAGAACGCTAGTACGAGCTGCTAAAAATCGATATTTCTATACTCGTGCAGCAGTTTTAAAGACATTCTAAGCCATTTTGTCAACCTGCTTTGCTTTAACATCGACTTATCAGCACCTAATACCCACATGTTTAACGCTATGTAGCTGCGTTATGTTTATCCGGGGACCATGCATCGCCGATCTCAAATTACTTATATCAGTTACGTGCACAATCTCGCAAATTATTTCGGTGTAGTTCATTAGTTGATATATATATATATATATATATATATATATATATATATATATATATATATCAACCCGTCAATGATCATTAAGGGTAAATAATATTACACAATATCAAATATAGCTCAATTATATTGACCGCCTGCCATCTAGGAGCCGCATTATATACATCTATTGTTCAAATAAGGGAAGACAACCGGGCCATATCTAAAAAAATCTTATGTGTTTCACTCACATGACTTTCTCTAGCTGCTCTACAAACAAACTTCTTTCAAAAGATTATTCTTCTTTCTACACAATGCTAATCGAGATAAACATTAGCAAAACATTCTTAGTATTTAGTTCCTTATAAGTAGAGGGGAACTCAAGGAATGCGTTATGCTAAAGTGACAGTCAATGTTTTAAAAGCTGTCAAAATGCGACTGTCATTGCAAATTGCTTCTTTGCTTGACCAGGAGTAGAACAAAAGAAAAACGGAAACCTCCTACCTGAGAAAAGTAGAAGTACTTTACAATTGAAACTAATAACAAGGAATATCTCGAAAACGGCAACTCTGCGAAAAAAATGTATATGACATAAATGGTGTGTTTTAATGAGGTCTACATTTTTTGTGTAGTAAGTTTTTGTCTATCTCTTACGGTTTACTAGTTACGCAAAATTCAGCAAAATTCATCAAGAGTAAACAGGTCTTCAGAAGCTATTCCCAGAAAATTCAATATATACATTTTATTTGTGATGGAAATGGCTTTAATATGTGGTATTTTAATCAAAATCATTAGAGTCATCTTTAAGAAAAACAACATTTTCGAACATTTTAGTACTTTTAAACACAAAATACTCTTACAAAAGATTATTTTTTTATCTACATCATGTTAATTGAGATAAACTTTAGCAGAATTGGTTTTATTACTTGCTTTATTGCAAGCTGAAGAGAAATAAGGGAATGCATTATGCTAAAGCGATAGCATAATCTTTTAAAAGGGTTACTATGTGAGACAGTTGAGGTTCTGTTCGCTTCGCATGGTGCCGTTTGAGAAACTGAAACCAATAACAAGGAATAACTTAAAAACGGCCTACTCTACAAGAAAAACGTATATGACATAAATTGTGAGTTTTTACAATATCTATATTTCTGTGTATTAATTTACGTCTAGATCTTTCGGTTTACCGTTATACAAAATCCTTCAAAACTCATCCAGAATAAAGAAGTCTTCAGAAAATTCAAATGTATGTTTTTTGTCATGTAAATAAATAGATTTAATATACGATGTTTAATCAAAATTGTTAGAGTCATTTTGAGAAGATACAAATTTTTGAAAATTGTTCCATGTAAAGGGAGTTTGGGATGGGGAACTTTCATAAAACTCTTCGTGTCGCATCCTTGGGAGATACTAAGCTTAGCTTCCAAGTTTGGTATTTAATAGACTTTTCGTTTTTGAACTATGCTGTTAATAGACACGCACGCACAGACACACTGACCTTTTTCTAAAAATGCTTTTTATTTAGGAGGTCCCAAAACATGTTTCCGCTGAAATCTCGTATCGAATTTTTGGGTGGAAATCAATACCTTCTCTATACACTATGCACATAGTATATGTAGAGAAAGTAAAAAATGCCTTTATTGGGAATTGTTCTGGGGTCCACAGATATCAACTCTACTGCTATTATGGGGAGTGTTCTTGTTCTTACCTACCAAATTCAAAATATAATATATCTAGAGTGAACATTTTACAAAATATGCACTTATCGAGAGAAAAAAAAACATCTCGGATTTGGTGCAGCAATGTGTATTTAATCTTGTACGATTTCAACAGAAGAAACACGCAATCAATCGAACGTAATACCGTATAATTCCTGGACTTCTATTTTACACAGAATTTCAGGCAAAGATATTTATCGAAGGCGGAACATGGCTCTCGGATTGGAAACATAGATTAATTCCTGCTGGTCGGTAGGTGGGGCAGCGTTAATTCCATTTGTTGGGAGAAGCTTCTGATTTAGTTGTGGACGCAACATAAAACAATCAGAGGCTTACTGTCAATATAGGGAAACATTTCTAGCAATTTTTTACGCGGTGTGATAGTCCACCAGTTGTCACTACGGTTCTTGTGATAGCCACACCCTCTTTTTGACGCCAGAAATGAAATCCAATCTTTTGACTAGTTTCACTGCGCAGAATTTAAAATAAGGACATCAAGAACAATTTGCCACAATTTCGCGCCATTCTGGACAGCTGAACAGTAAAGTCAACATGGGAGTTTTAATCTCATGGACAAATGAATCGCTAATGTACCGTGCTAGAGTACCCACCCATATTGCATACAGATCCCGAAAGTTAGTTAAGCGAAAGCGTTGTTGCACTTAAATCTGTGTTGTGTCCAAATCAAAGAGACGTTTAAAATGTTTAAATGTTTTGCTGAGTAAATTTCAACAATACATTTAAACACATTGAGTTAACTCAGGCGGTAGCATCTATGGCTCAAATTTGAAAAGGATAGGTTCAATTCTAGCATATTGCCACAAAAACCAGAGTTCATAAGAATCGCAAGTCCACTTATTAATATTTCAAGTCTGCAATGGAAACTATGTATAAAGGAGATTTAAAACAGTCTGTCTGTTGAATATAATATTTTAAAATCAGAGTGGATATTTCAATACCACGTTTCAAAATTACAAATTACACAAAATTACACCTACAAATTAAAAGAAATAGCAATAGATGCTACAGAAAGGCGACTGTGCAATTAATACCGTCGCGTGATATGGACTATGCACTCCAAATATCAAGAGAAAAATAATATGGCAAGCCCTTCCTCCCCCGCAAAATAAATTTAAGCAACTCATAACACATGTTTAGTCAGTTCAGTGTCCTGAAATAATACCAAAAGAAAGAACACTTGTATGCTGGCCGTCAATTAAACCTTGGATCATTGTTTCTCCTAATGGTTCTGGACCGTCAAATTGTAAACAAATGATTCATGTAAATTTGATTTTTAATAACAGATTTAACTTCTGGGCAGAAAATAGGGGAATATAATTATGTTAATTCAGATAATGATTTTGTTAAAGACTGTTCGAGATATGTATCAAATTCAGTTAGTTTCTCTTTCTTAAAAATGTAAGTAAACTTTCTCCTGTAGTGTGGGTCATTTTGTGTAAATTATGTTATAAATTATTTTATTTTATATTTTATAAAAAAAAAGATTTTATAAAGCAGGAAGTTAAGTTGTATTAGTTTGAGCAACTAGTGATGAAGGAAAAGTAGAAATACACCTACAACATTGGTCTCGTGATAATGTCTGAGACTAGTAAGCTTATTTAGCTCAGTTCATCTCCACTACACGAACCTCGGTCGATTGTCACAGCGAGAGCATTAGTTTTAATTTATCATGTGTACTAACCAGAACGTCTATACTTTCAAAGTAAATGCAATGGAAGGGCTTGATTTCGTACCCATCCTCAGTAATTATGTCAAATCTTCCTGTTAGTTATAAGTAAAGACTCTGGATTTTTATTCGCTCCCAAGTATTTTATTTGCAGGCTTCATAACCTCGACCTTCCTTCAATTTCACTTCCCTTGATCGCCTTAATCCTGGAAAGTAACTACTTACCCTTTTGCACCTAAAGAGTATTTATTCTACCCTGACCTATTTGTCCCCAGCATGCTGTGGTAGGGTGAACCTACCTCTTCACTGAGTACGTTATAACATGTATGTAGTATTCTTTCAAATATGTACAGCTTAATTATAGTTACTTACCTAAATAATAGTGTTTTGGATAATCATATCTATAATCTAAGCACGTGGTGTATTGTGCTTTAATTGTGCAGCGGAATGATCTATCTACTATATAAAAATGAAAATTGCTAATCGTATCATATGCATTTGCGTAGAATCAGGAAGAAAATATTGCTTTGACTGGTTTTAGATTTCCTTCATATTTAAATATAGGTAATTAGTGTATTTTTATTTTACATAATTATTTTGAATAAAATATATTTTCGCTTCTCGCATCCCTCTTGGGGTGTTTCTCTGCTTCTGCTAAAGCAAAGCTATTATACCGGGTGTAACAAAACGGTATGTCAAAACTTTGAGAAAGCATTTCTTGTGTAAAGAGATAAAAATGCTATATGAAAATGAAATTGTTTATTTCCATGTTAGAGCTCTTTGTCTACAACTGTGCTTACACGCTGAGATGTGTAATACGTAGCTATCCTGTGGCCATAACCCCACAACAGAACAGTTGTTAGTGTACAGTAGCAAACATTCGCTTTTACATCTGCCTGAATTGATGGAGGTGATGCATTTCGCCATTGTATTATAGTTTCATACGTAGTCCGCTTGTTAGACATCGGTACTCAGTTTATTGCTCGTCGTAGCGCCGAGCAAAACTGTGTTCTGTGAGTTTAAGGTGATTTTTATAGTGTTTAATATCCGCTTTTACTACTTGTGGCACCGCAGGCGATGATTTTCAGGTGCAGTAACATTTAAATTTGGATTTGGCAAATTCTCATTTAATGTACGGATTAGGCGAAGGTAATACTGTAGTGTTCACAGCGATTACTGAGTGTTTCAGATATAGGAACATGTACTCAAATGCTCATTTAATGTATGCATTAGTTTAAGGTAATGCAAATAACACTCAGCGTTTGTACCAACAAACGTTTCCAGACCGCCGTCCAGATAGGAAAGCGTTTCAATCAATTGATCGTTGTCTGAGAAAAATGGAACCTTCTCCTACTCGTGACTGGGGAAGACCCAGAACGAGGAGAACATCACAACTGGAGGAGACGAAGTATGAAGAAGGCCCTAGTGTCAGCACTCGACAATTAGTTGTAACATATAACGTTAACCATGTGATTATCTGGAGGGTATTACACAAGAACCTACTGTATCCGTACCATTTACAACGCGTGCAAGCATTTTCACCAGCTGGTTATCGCGTACGATTAGCTTGGCAAATTGTTTCTCCACCAAAGTGATAATCCAGACTTTGCTGCAAGTGTGCTGTCTACAGATGAGGCTTCATTTCTCCGAGATAGAATTGTGGATTTTCACAATCGGCATGTATGGGTAGCCGTGAATCCGCATGCAATAGGGATGTATTTTGAATTTTTTCCCCTGCAGATAGCGCTAGTGTACTAGCCGGTAAGCGCAAATCGTTCTTCTGTTTTTTGCCCGAGTTTTGTCTGCTATTACATGCTGTCTAACGTGGGGAGCTATTCGGTTGATTCAAGTGGTAAAACGTTCTTACTTTCTTCAAGATTAGCGTTTAAATTCATTATTTTATGAACTTAATGTTTTAAGTTGTGATGGACGGTTTAAAGAGTGCCAAAGTCAAAGATCTGAAACAGGAATTAAGAAGAGAGGTGCTAAAACTAGTGGAAGAAAACATGAAGTATTGGAGAAGTATAGATTTAAACTAATATATAATTGTGAATACTCTATGGTACAAAATAATTATATAAAATCTCTTTTCGTTTCATTTATAAGTTTTGTTTTATTTTTCTAGGCACACAAAAAACTGCAAATTCAAACAGCTGCACCAGTTCCTAAAACACAAGTTTTGCAGTTTCCAAGCGATAGCATGTTTCAGGATTTAACGACCAGCTACAAACACAAAATTGAAATTTGAAATGTGCATCTAATGCATTATTTAATCTTCCGAAAATCAGAAATAGATGGTGCACCTGTAACCAATTATAAGTCTTGTGTGATGCAGGACACAGGCTTTTCAATGAAAAGCTTATCACATTCATAAAGTGTACATTTGAATTAAATGGTGTATTTATAAGTAGTAGGGTTAAGTCAGAGTACACTAAACACAAAAATTATGATGTCAAATTAATATTGAATACATCAGGAGACATTAACGGTGCCGAATGTGAGTGTGTTGCTAGAGCAGACCCTAAAGCTAGCTGTAAACATATTTCAGCAGTATGCTATGCTCTAGAGCACTTTTGTTGCCCTCCGTGTTACCATCTAACTTCATATATCCAAGGTCGTGGGTTCTGACCCAGCGGAGGACGATGGATTTTTTCGGGCGTAAAAATCCTTAGCATGGCTTCCTTCGGAAGGGAAGTAAAGCCGTTAGTCCCGTGTCGTAGATTTACGGCACGTAAAAGAATCTCAAGCCTGATAAGAGAGACCTCTGCGCAAAATTAAGGGTTCTTTCACGCCCAGTATAGGATGGGACGCTGAGAACCACAGCAGTTCAAGAGCGTCCATAAATAACACGTCATTTACATTTGAAATCTCTTGTTTATGCAACTCCAGTTCCAGATGCAGAGACTCTTCGTGTTCGTATTGTGGAAGGCTGCCAGATAATACAACTAACTCAGCGCATTAGGTAGTCCATGCGACGTGTTCTTGTATGGGGTCCAGCTGTATAAAAAGTGTTTAAAAGGCAAATAAACAATTCCTGGATCCATGATCATATAAAAATTTTATCCTCTATCGGCAAGAAATGTTTTCTTAAAGTTTTGACATACCTTTCTATTACACCCTGTAAAATAATATGGTTATAAGCTGTCTCTCTCGGGACTTTACTCTTCTTCTAGCAAAGCAAAGCTGCTATATAATATAAGGTTGTACTGCTACTTTCACTTTTCCTCCGCAGTCGGTTTCTAGCGCTTCTTTGGATAGGCACTTTGCTATACACCTGTCTTAAGGAGTGCTCAGAATGCTTCCGTGCATGCTCTCTCCATTCCATTCTATGCCTGGCCATATCTATGATCGATTATCTCTGTGCGGTAATGTGTGCAAACATCGCCATTGACGCAATGTTATCTTTCTTCTACGGCTGCAACCGTAGAACCCTAAAGTCATATGTGAGTGTTCAGACGAACAACTTCCTGCCTGTAACTTTTGCGACACAGAGCGCAACATCAGAAGCCGTGCAACTGACTGCAAGGACGCACCACTTTCAAGCAACCTTAGGACTTACTAGATGAATGGAAGTTGTCTACTTTAACTCCATCATCGAGTATGGAATAATATTCTGGGATAATTCAGTAGATAGTAAATGCATATTCCGGATACAGAAGAAAGCTATACGAATAATCTGTAATGCTTATAGCAGACAATCATGCAAAGAACTATTTCAAAAATTGGGCATCCTCACCTTACCTTGTGTTTATATATTATCCATTTTAAAATTCAATGCAGTTAATCGACATAGTTTTATAACAAACATGGAAATTCATAACATTAATACTAGACAAAAGGGATTGATTCATCGTCCCAATGCCAATCTTCGTTGCTTTCAGAAAGGTGTATATTATGAAACAATCAAGATATTTAATGCTCTCCCCAGTAATCTCAAAGAAAATGTTGGGAATTTCAGGGCTTTTAAGGCCTCTCTTAAGGATTACCTTTGCAATAAATCATTTTACTCTGTAGATGAATATTTAAGTGACAAATCTGTCTGACAATACCGTTAATAATCATTGTATTTATAAATATTACAATGTATTGCATTTTGTGTATATTAGTGTGTGTGTTTTATATTAAAATTAAACTGATTTATACTTTGACTTGCACGAATGTGTCAAATGATTTTTTTTTAGTATTTAGCAATGACACAAGGTCTGTAAAGCCTGATGTTTTGATATTTTACACTCTAGTACATAATTGTAAATCTTTGCATTGGAAATTCTATAACATATTTGTAAATATGTATTGTAATTTGTTGACATTTATGAAGAGTACATAATACAATAATCATGTTTTAGTTTATATAATTACTACTAGTAACTATTATATCGATAATTTGAAAACTATCATCTGATATAACATTAGTTTTACATATAATGAAATTATATTTATTTATTTATACATTTTAACACTATATTTTGATACTCTCTGTTTTTATGTGCATGCAAAAAAAAAGTATTCTGTTGTTTTTGTAACCTATGCTTTTAGCACTAGAGCTTTATACATTTTTTTCATAGTATATAGTATATAAACATATGTATTATATGCCTTGACAAGTTCTATGTTCAGTGGCTTTCTGGCCTAAACGAACCTACAGAATGCTTTCTAATCTAATCTAATGTCACACTCAATAAACTGGGAGATTTATTTTATTAATTGCAAGTAGCAATATGGGGTTGTCGAATGGCAGAATTTCTTTCAGAAGTTTACTAAGAGAGAAGTAGGGAGAAATTGATAACAGTTCTCCACTATTATTATTATTATTTAAATACAGAATGGGCTTATGAAATGTAATTTGCATGCTTTATCTATATCCAAGTAAAATTATATGAACATATCTTTCGTAAAATGTGGGGTAAAGAATAAAACATATAAAAGTAAAATAAATTCCATTGAAGTTCAAATCTATGACACTGAATGTCTCAGCCTGATTTTACTTTCCAAACCCAAATTTATTGGTATTGATTTATAAATATTTTATTTTCAATAGTACATTTTTTTTTTTCGTGGTTGCTTTAGTATATCAATTTATGTAATCCATAGGGAGGGGTTGACCAAGAAATTTATTATTAATTGTTTCCATTATATATTTATATATATGTTTATTTTTTACACATAGCATACTAAATCATAATATTATTTGACATATTTCACTACTTTTAATATTGAGATAATTGAAATTGTAAATATCTGTTTGTAAGCTGCACTTAGTGAAGTTCCTAGTTGTAGGCAGTTGTGTGCTGTGTCGTTGCGTGCTGTTGCAGAGTTGATCCTCTGAAAGGGGCCTAATCAAAATCTGTGTTGCTATATTTAAATAGTATGACAAGTCCTGTCAGTTTAATGACAGTAGAACTTTCAATTCCTTCTGCTGTTTTAAAACATTCATTATCTACATAAACCTTTGGATAATAAAGGGCATATTTAAAACCGAAAAAAATCCCATCCATCAGACAGAAACATAGCAAGAGAATGCCATTAAGTGAAAAAAACTTAGGGTGTAGAGTTTGTTCTGGAGTTTCTTCTAAGAAAATACTTCGTCGTCATTACTAAGGTGAAGTCATGGAAAGCCAGTGAGCCAGTAAAAGACCTCGAAGCTAAAACTATGAAACACACCGTAAGATCGTATTTAAATCTCCAAAACCTTTCAAATTTAGGAAGTAGCAGACCTCATTGTTGTTTGTCTGAATGGAACGGATAGTCAAACAATGAAGATGTGACGTGATGATAGAGGATATTCGTCAGCAGCAGTGCACCTAAGTATACATTTGGCGTGAGAAATTCTATCCAAACTATTAGAGCAGAGAGGTCGAGATACATTTGATTCTCCAAACATTTGGTCATTTAAGAATATGCTTACCTGAGCTGTATGATTCTGAAACACTTTGCACGGTACCATAAATTACAGTTGCAAATGTAAGCAACTGATTAAGTCATTAGTATAGTATAATATAGTATATAGTGTATAGTATAGGATAGTGACTTATCTAAAGGCGAGGTGAAAAATCTCCTTTCTTGGCAGTGAACATAATTTGATAAGGAAACGCAATCGCTAAGATTTTAGCTAAAATCAATCCCGGAGGAAAGTGTTTCTTCATAAAAAGAATATTTTTTTAAGAAAAAAATCTGATTTTTTCCATTCACATAACTTTCGCTTCATCTCTGTAACAAATTATTGTTAAATAGCTTATTATTCTACCTGCTTCATGCTAATCGAGAAAAATATTAGCAGAAATGCTTTATTGTAAGTAGAAGGGAAATCATGGAATACACTAAGCTAAAACGATAGTCAAATCTTTTAAAAGCTGGTTTCCATGTGGATGAAATCCGTTTCTTTGCATTGCAAGGAGTTGACAATTTCCATATGTGAAAATCTTAAGTATTTTAAAACAAACAAATAAGAAAGAATGTCTCAGCTTCACGAAAAAATTATATAATATAAATTGTGTGCTTCAACATACTTTGTGTAGTAAGTCTTTGCCTATCCTTACGGTTTACGTTATGCAAAACCCAGCAAAATTCATGCAGAATAAAGAGGTCTTCAGAGGCTATTCCCTTAATATGTACATTTTGTTAGTCGTTTAATAACCTTTAATATACGGTATTTTAATTAAAATTGTTAGAGCTATATTTGAGAAAAGCAAAACTTTAGAACATTTTTCCATGTAAAGGATAGTTTGGGGTGGGGTTTTTCCTAAAAATCTTCGTGTCGCATCCTTGAAAGATGCTTAACTTATGTATCAAGTTTGGTATTTTACCGACTTTTCGTTTGAGTTATCGTGTTCACAGACACGGACACACTGACATACACACACGGACCTTTTTATAAAAGTGTTTTTTATACAGGGTACCCTAAAACGTCTATTTCCGGTGAAAACTCGGTATCGAATTTTTGGGTGGTATGCAATACCTTCTCTATACACTATGAACATAGTATACGTGTAGAGGAAGGGAAAATGTATGATATTCTGACACCACGGAAAGTTTCAAATGCATGCCTTTTTGTTGTTTAATACTTTTCAATATATTAACATTTTGCCGTTTTATTTCTGCAGAAAGACATTTTACGACCTAACACAAATAAAGGGTAAATAATTGTGAATCACAAAGTCTTCACTTGCCTTTGTGAATTTATCTGAAATCACATTCATGTATATGATGATGATGATGATGATGATGATGATGATGATGAAGAAGTTGTAGATAAGTCTGCTCATGTTTCAAGAGTATTTCACGTTTCAACTTTAAAACTGCTTCAATAACTTTATATTGTAAAAATGTTAACACATGTGAAACATTTGAAAAATCCACGTTGCAGAAACCAGTATATTATAAGACACAACACAAAGTGGATATATCTTCAAATCCCAGAAAGTGCATCTACTTGTTTGAAGTAACTCTTGTGTGTAGGATATACGAGGGGTGTTCAATAAGTCTTTAGAAAAAGATAGAAAACCAAATTATTTTTGGTAGATTTTTTCCCAACATAATCTACTTTTAGCTCGATACACTTTTCCCAGCGTTTCTCCCACTGTTTTAAACCTTCCAAAAAGTAGGATTTCGGAAGATCCTTTAAATAGGCACCTGTTTGGGAGAAAATCTCTTCTTTAGACGTGAATAGTTTTCCGCCGAGCCATTTTTTCAAGTTTGGAAATAAAAAAAAAAGTCACTGGGATCCAAATCTGGTGAGTAGGGTACAAGTTGGAGTAATTCGATCCTTAATTCTATAATGTTCGCCATCAAAACTGCGCAGGTGTGCACCCTTACATTCTCTTGATGGAAGAGAATATTTTTCTTTGCCAGATGATAATTTCATTTCTCCGTTCAACCGGTGCAATAACGATGCATAATACTCTCAATTTATCCTTGTTTTCTGTAAGTAATCAATGTAGAGGATTCTGTGTGCATCCCGAAAAACCGAGGCCATACTTTTGTCTACAGATTTCACCACCTTTGCCTTCTTCGGAGTCAGTTCGCCTTTTAAAAACCAAATGTTTTGACTGTACTTTTTTCTCTGGAGTGTAGTAGTGTATCTATGTTTCAGCCATAGTTATGTATCGTCGCAAAAACTCGTCAGGATTGCGATGAAAAAGTGCCAAAGCAGCTTCTGAATAGATCACTCGATTGCGTTTATTCTTCATTGAGAGCAAACGCGGCACCCATTTTGCCGAGACCTTTACCAGACCTAATTTTTGGTGCAAAATTGAGAACACTGTACCCTGTGATATGCCTATGACCTCTACTATTTCGCGAGCTTTGATTCGCCATCACTCAAAGCCATATCCTTGATTTTGTTAATCATTCCAGAGGAAGTCACTTCTACTGGACGTCCGGAACGATTTTAATCATTTGTGGATTTACGGCCATGTTTAAATTAATTTATCTAATTGTACATTTTTGCAAACGCAGGAGCAGATGTGCCATTAACTTCATTCATCTAGGCTTTTATCTCTTCCGGTGTTAAGCCTTTTAAATAGAAGTGTTTAATCATCGCACCAAACTCGTTTTTTCACCCTATCTTTTTAAATAAGGTGGATATAGCTGAAACTTTAACTGCCATCTAGTAAGAGACGACGATTACCAAATACAAACTTTTTTCGATGCTACGAGTGTAATTTCTTGGATTTTCTAAAAACGTATTGCACGCCTCTCGTATCTGCTTCAAATCCCAGAGAGTGTATCTACTAAATTTTTATAATTATGTAGTGAATTACGGATGTAATTTATTTTCAACGTTCAAAAATTGAATTTTATGAAGATTAGTCACTTCCAGCACTTCCAGCGCTCCTGGTAGTGCATATTGCCATTAAACCGACATGGAACACTTTCAATAAGCCGCTGTAGACTGCTACACATTATAGCAGAAACATAAATCTATAAATTATAGTAACAAAGCTATTGCCGATCGTATTTAGATGAAGCATGCGTCATGACTTACCTGGTTACCGAAGACTCCAATAGAGCAGGCCGAGGATACTTCATTAGGGCCAAACCACACGGCAGCAAGCTGAGCCGGCAGACTAAGGATGAAGACTTGAGACATTGCCACTAAGGTTTGGCCCACGAAGGCAACGGGAAACATATCTCTTTCGATACCCCCCACTTTAATCCATGACCCTAGGCATGTGCCGACCGCACCGACAATGGCAGACATTCGTAGACCCTGAAATAAAACAATATACGAGTAGTTAGTTCTAAGTGCAAAAATCTGATGTGTACCATTCACACGACTTTTTCTCTATCTGTTCTGCAAACAAATTATTCTAACAAAATATTACACTAATCGAGATAAACATTAATAGAAATGGTTTTATTCTTGCTTCTTTGTAAGTAGAAGAGAAATAAGAGGATACACTAGGCTAAAACACATTTTTTGCTTAGAAAGTATTTGTCTACCTCTGACGGTTTACCAGTTATGCAAAATTCATCCGAAATGAAGCGCTCTTCAGAGGCTATTCCCGAAACATTCAAATTATACATTTCATTTGTCATGTAAATATCTTTAATCAAAACCGTAATAGAAAATAAAATAATTGAATTTTTTTCCATGTAAAGAGTAGTTTGAGGTTGGAGGACTTTTCTCAAAATCTCCGTGCTGCATCCTGTTGGTATTTTACCAACTTTTCGGTTTTGAGTTATCGTGTTCACAGACACAAAAACACACATATCTTATCTTCTTTCTTTTTGGATACTGATGATCTAAAACGTGTAGTTCCGGTGAAATCTCGTTATTGAATTGTTGGATGGAATGCAATACCTTCTCTATCTAATTAGTACATAGTAGAGAAAGTAAAAACTGCTTAAGGGAAAAAGAGATAAGAGAGTATAGAATTGCCCATTCTGAGTTGTTTCATAAGCGGTTATTTCCGCAAATGCGACGAACAACTGGAGCAGTATTTCATTGTTTGTGCTAGGCCGATTACAGTTTACCGTCGTTCTAAATTATCGGCTCGCTCGCAATTAAGCCTTAAATATCATGCACATAAATTCTCAGCCATAAACACAAGGGAGAGAGAGAAAAAGAGAGAGTATCTTCATCATTTTATATTAGTAGTTGTATAATTAATACATACTAAATTGAAAATATAACAGATTTGGTTCAGTCAATCAGATTTAAGAAAGGTCATTTTCAGTTTGCATCTGGAATCTCCTTTTTGAGTCACCGGCAATAGTTTACAAACTCTCATCTCAATGACCCTGGAACTTGTCTTCTGTCACTCAAATGCCCCTATGTAAGCGCTCATCTTTCTTCTCGTAATCCTCCCAGTCTTGTGGAAAGTGAGTGGAAGACGACCCGAGGAAGAAAACTCCATTTCATTTGTTAGTCTTATCACCCCTAGCTGCAAGAAAGATTACCTATCTCCCTCCTACTGAGTTGGCTCTGTGCAGTTTCCAGCTCTGGTCCTAGCCTCGTAAATGATTTTGCTTTCTCTAGCACGTATATAAATACAATGTACATAGTAACTAGAGAAGGTACTATTGTATTACATCCAAAAATTCGATATCAAGATTCCACTGGAAATATATGTTTTTGAGATTTCCTGAGACCAAATTATATATATTTAGAAAAAAAATCTGATGTGTTCCATTCACATTTTTCTCTTTACATCTCCGTAACAAATTAATATTAAAAATCATATTTTTACCTACATCATGCTAATCGAGATAAACATTAGCAGAAATTGTCCTTATTACTTGGTCCACTATAAGTAGAAGGGAGCAAATCTAATGTACTCCATTTTCATAATGTTCTCTAACTGTTCGGTAAACAAATCTTTTATTCAAAAGATTAATCTGTTATCTACTTCATGCTAATCAAGATAAACATAAGCAGAATTTTCTTATTCTAACTGCTTGTAAGTAGAAGGGAAATAAGAAAATGCACAGGCTAGAGCGATTGTCTCGTCCCTTAAAAGCCGGTCGCTGTGTGAAACAATTGAAATTCCAATTTATTTGCTTCTCAGGGGTAAACAAACCAGAAGAAAGATGACTTTTCGTTTGAGAAAAGTGGATAAAATTCAAACTAATAATCCAGAATATCTCGAAAACGGTTAACTCTAAATAAAAAAAAAGTATATAACATACCTCGTGTTTTTTTTTTTTTTTTTTTAAATGAGATTACATTTTTTGTGCAGAAGTTTTTATACATCTCTAACGGTTTCCAAGTTATACAAAAGTCATCCAGAATGAAGAGGTCTTCAGAGGTCATTCCCAGAAAATCCGAGATATACGTTTCGTTTGTCATAAAAGTATCTTAAACATTAGGTGTTTTAATCAAAATCCTTAGAGCCATTTTTAAGAACATCAAAATTTTCGATAAATGTTCCATGTAGAGGGTAGTTGGAGATGGTGGGATTTTATTGAAAATCTTCATGTCGCAGCCTGACGATACCAAGCTTAAATACCAAGTTTAGTGTTTAACGGTATTTTCGTTTTTTATCTATGCTGTCCACAGACAGACAGACACACACACAAACAAACAGACACACACACAAACAGACACACACAAACAAACAGACGCACACACAAACAAACAGACACACACACACACAAATAGACACACGGACATGTTTCTAAAAATGCTTGTTTTGAAATCAGGGAGTCTTAAAACATGTATTTCCGGTGAAATCTCGATATCGAATTTTTGGATGCATCACAATACCTTCTCTATACACTATGTACATAGAACATGTAGAGAAAATAAAAATGCGGATACTGTAAAGGGATAAGAATTCTAAAAAACAAAGATACGGATACTAGATACAGGCATCACAGATTTCTCGTAAACAGTCGTTCCGAAATCTACGCGGAATGTAGCACCTAACCAAGACTATGAGGCAGTTTAATATTGTGCTTCCGAAGAAGCTCACGGAAACAAAAATCTGCAGGCCTTGGGCTATGTGAGGTTTTTGCAGCTTTCATCCAACTCGGTATTAGGGAAAAAGGGCAAACGTTGAATACGAAGGCATGCACTTAAGCCCACAGCCATAATTAGCTAGCAGGGCAACACGCGGACATCGCACAGTGGATTCTGCAAATTAGGCGTAGAGAAGGCCACAGGCAATTTTTTTATGCGATTTCGTTTAAATCCGGTTCTCTTTCATGGCCGGGAGTAAAACAAAAGAGATATGAAACTGATGAGGGCTTCCCGTTTGAGAAAAGTTTTAAGTATTTTAAAATTGGAACTAATAACAGGGAATATGACGTGCGTTTTAACTAGATTACGTTTTGTTTGTGTAGCAAATCTTTGTCTATCTCTTACGGTTTACCAGCTATGCAAATGTCATTCAAATGAAGAAGTCTTCTAAGGCTATTCCCAGAAAATTCAAGATATGCATTTTATTTTTCATGTGAATATCTTTAATGTGCGGCATTTTAATCAAAATCGTAAGAGACATTTTTGAACATCAAAATTTTTGAAATTGTTTCTATGTAAAAGAATGTTTTCCTCAAAATATTCGTGTTGCGTCCTTGGAAGATACTAACTTGAATACCAAGTTTGTTATTTTATCGATTTTTCGTTTTTGAGTTATCGTGTTCACGGACACAATAACTCATGCATATACCCACGTGGACCTTTTCTATTTTTTTATTTGGGGGTAATCAAAACATTTCCGGTGAAATCTCGGCATCGAATTTGTAGATGGAATGCAATACCTTCTCTACCTACCATGTACATACATAGTACTGGTAGAGAGAGTAATAAGATAATGCATTTGTGGGTTCATTCAGTAAGGGACTGCTAAAACGTCTTGCGTGAAATAAGAGTTTACAGCTCTCGACAATTTATATTCCACTACATGAGGTTGAAGCCAAACTGGTGAATGATGAATGAACCATGCAATTTATTGATTTATGACCCCAATAATAGCTAAATAATCCGAACTCTAAAGCTCTCCATGAACGGCCAGTTGGAAGAAGAGATGTGTATGCCATAACAGTTCGCTAGTTGGTGTAAAGCCGCTTCGTGATTTTGGATTGCTTTTAAAGTAAAGTTTGGAGTTTGCAAACTGTCACGTCAATGTACTGGGTTCGTGTTTGTTCTTGCATTTGAATGATTCGGAATTTGTGAATCTCTTCATTAAATAACACAGTTTATGTTGTGTTTGTGTTCACTTATCCTGATAACGAATATATATGCAGGCTTTCTTTTGAGCAGAAAGAGAAAATTACATATGCTTAAGTCAATTTGGTAGCATTATATATTTCTGCAAATACATAGTACAAGAGACACGCTTAAGTGGAGTAAATTCTTATCTTTCACGACACTTGGGCATGTTTGTGTAATAATATAGACTTGATCCTTATTTCAGATGTCTGTAAGGAAACTGTCTTGGTTTTTCGGCTACGTAAATAACACCGCCCAAAAGCATACCTATTTATATTTAGCACTTCTGAGGGAATGTCCTGTAATATATAAAATGCTAGCCTCTAGTTCTCGAGGTGCGGGTTCAAACCCGAGAGAGGTGGATGAATTTTTTCGAGCATTAAAATGCTTAGCATGGATTCCTTGGGAAGAGAAGTCAAGTCGGTGATACCGTATCGTAGATTTATGTTACGTAAAACTCTGAGAAAAATTTCCGGTATGTCATATCCAATTCAGAATGGTTTGCTAAGAGCCATAGTAATAAAAGAGCGTTCGTAAATGGCCGAGTGGTTAGACCACTCTCTTCTCACCTAGGCGGCCTGGTTTCGATCCCAAGCGACCGCATGAGGGATTTGCGGTGGACAAAGCGACGCAGGGACACATGTTCTTCGAGTTCTCCGGTGGTTTCCGCGCATCACATTTCACCGGTGCTCCATCTTCATTCCATGTATCCCAGTACCATCGCCTGCGGTGCCATTAGAAGTAAAAGTGGACGTTAAACACTATCCAAAATATCCGTAAATAAAGCACAATTTCTGTTCATTGAGGAAAAACAGTAAATTGCTTATTACACATATAATCAATAATGGTATGATTAGCGCATTCCCTTATTCGATATCTCTCTTACCTCAAATAAATAAACATTAAAAAGAATTTAAAAGGATAGATTGGTATGAATTAAGCTTGTAATATGTATTTATTTTTAACTGTGATTCCCCGTCCAAAAATATCATCGATGCCATCGCTGATGAAGTGAATTTATGCACTATCCCTCGAGCGACAGGAGATCTTATTTAATGTTATGCTAAGGCCGATAAGTCGAATAATGTACCTCCAGCGGCAGCAGATCCTACTTAATGCAATGACATCGTTGTTGGATAATGCCGCTCTAGCGGTAAGAGATTATACTTAAAGTAATTTCATCTTGATAACTACTTAAGTACTCTCCCTCTAAAGTCAGGTTCATACTTAGGTTCGTAGTAAGTATCGTATGTATGCAGAGATTAAATCTTTACAAATACTTCGTGCCTATCCTTACATAATAACGATAATAACACTACCACAGACGCAAGGTGTGCTGTGTGTTATTCAGTTTATCAAGAAAGGACAAAACAGTTTGTATGTTATTCATTAATACGAATGGATGGACGTGCAAAAGTTGTACACAAATATATTCGGAGCGCTGTGATTTGCTTTCTCTTCCGCAAACTATCACCACTCTTTCTGGGTATGTGTAGAAATTAAAAAAGTATTATTTGTCAGCGCCGCCGGTGTCCGGAATTTCGTCCCGCTGGAGTTCTTTTACAAGTACTGACATGGAGCTGTCACTTTTAAGTACACTTAAAAACATCGGTCTGTGCCGGGTTTGAACCCGCTACGTTGGGATCAGAAGGTAAACGCCTAAATGGGCCACCCAGACCGACTTGGTCTAGGTAGAGCTTTGCTTTCTCTTCCGCAATCGATCACCATTCTTTCTCGTATGACTTTAGTGCAGCTCACCAGTTAACTATGACGTCATTCTTGTTGTATTGGTACGCAAAAAATCACAGATATCAATTAGCACTCAGTACAATACATATATTTAATAACATAAGCATGCCTCTTGTTTTAAAGTTTACCAAACATATCCTCGTGGTCAACGACGGCAGCCATGGCCCTCTCTTTACCATGTATTCAGATACTCGGCTATGGAGCTTGTAACATTGTAATTTTCGAGCGGCTATGGATAATACCGTGCGACTCAAATACATCCGAACCGCTGCGCGGTGTTTTTCCACTGCGCACTCGGAAACATGATAACACACAGCTGCTGTACACAAGGTTACGGCACTGACTTGTTTTTCTCTGCTCTGAAAGTGCTGTATTTTTTTTTTTTTTTTTTTTAAACAGGACTCCGGTACTGTATCCCTATTTACATTTACATTTCCCCCCGTAGGTTTTACTGATTACTGGTTTACTGGTTTTACTGTTTCTTTTATAAACATATACACATTGCACAAACATATAACATCCATGCCCAAGGCGGGACTCGAACCCATGATCCCCTGCCCACGAAGCACCAAATCGAGACGCTTTAGCGAGCATGGCCATTGGGACCGGCTTATTGAGCTGACGATGATATCGTATGTTTGAGTTATTGCCAGTGTGCTTTATTATTTTTTCCTGTACTTAGTCATAAAGTGTATTATGGCTCAGCATTTGTTTTCTACTGCACAGTGTATTTATTTATGATTCGTATGTGTTAACACATTTTGTGAATGGACTTTCAATAGTATATACAATAAAATGAAATTGACCCACATTTAATATTTTTCAGGAACAAGGCTTGGTTCCACCTTCATGGTTATGTGTGTACGCATAATAATCGTTATTGGAGCTCTGAGAAACCTAATATTGTCCATAAAATACCTTTTCATGACGAAGTAATTGGTGTATGGTGAGCCATTGGCGGAGAAAGAGTTACAGACCCTATTTTTTCGAATCAACTGTTGACGCCCATACATACGTGAATACAATTGTTTAGAGAATTAACATACAGGGGATGTGATTTTGCCTTTTTTAACAAGACTCTGCAACAGTTCATACAACTAATCTTTCGATGAGAATAATTGAAAGCGTGCTTCAGGACAGAATTATTAATAGAGATTTGTGGCCCCCCGACCTAACCCCCTGCGATTTATATCTCTGGAGTAACTTAAAGCACAAATTTGCAAGAGAAACCACACATCCTGAAACAATTAAAACAAAATATGCGCCAGAAAATTGCCAGCATTTCTCAACGTGAACTACGGTGAGTGATGAATAGTTTTCTAAAAAGATGTTATAAATGACAGCGGTGGCCAGTCTTAGCATCTGCTTTAGTAACATGGGAAGTAAAGTCTTTCAAAGTGCTTTTAAAATGTTGTATGGTGTCATCCGCGCCTTTATATGATAGCGGCTGACGGCAACGAGCGCCGAGGGGCGAGCAGGTAAAGCATCCGCAGCCGGTTCGGACATTTTTGGATCACCCAGTACATTCACCCCTTGGCATGTGACTCCGCCTAAAGTAGTTTCGTTACTCTATATCTATTTTTATATTTTCTTGAAAATCATTTGGATTTCGCGCTCTCAAACTAAGCTCTCAAACTTGATTAGCGTCATGTCGTTGTGCTGAGCTCGAAAATGAACATTTAATGCGAAACATTGCCCTGGTATTTCTTTCATGTAGTGGACGCGTTATTGCCCTCCGTAATACAGTGACTAATGCTAGCCTCCAATACACAAGTCTGCGGGCTCAAAATCGGCGGAGGCTGATGCATTTTTTCGGAGTAAAAATCCTTAGCATGACTTCCTTCGAACGGGAAGTACAACCGTTGGTCCCGTGTAATATTAATTTACATGTAAATGTCTCTGTGCTAAATTCAATGTGTTTTACTTCCGCAAGTCGTTATTTTGTCGTATAATGACGCATATAGACAATGAGTTGAACCCTCGTCACCGACCGATTTTTTCACAGATGTTTATTACTAGATTTCAACGTTTACATGATCTTGTTTCAAATTAATCCACTCTGCATTACTGCACTTTTTATAGCGTCTCTGCCAGTCCTCGAATACATGGTGCTGGCAATTCTTTGTCAGGTCCTTGAGAATCGCCTCACTTTTCTTCAGCACCTCTTCAGAGCCCTCAAATTGAATGACACGAAGATTTTTCTTTAGTGATGGGAATAAAAAGAGCACAGGATGCAAGGGAGATAAGGCGGATACGGTACATAGACAATGTTGAAATGCGCTAGAAACTGCATGACTGAGTTTGCAACGTGAGGCCGCGCATTTTCACGATGAAGTCACCACCCAGCACGAAAAAGTTCTGGTCGTTTTTTTGCAATGTGTTTCCTCAGTTTGGCTAATACTGACGTGTAATATGCTGCTGTAATAGTAATGTGAGGGGGAACTGCATGGTAGTAGATCATTCATGACAGTAAGGAAATGTAGTCACCATCACTTTATTTGCAGATGAAACAACTTTCACCTTTTTTGGTGTTGGAGAACCTGACGATTTTCACAACGTACTGGATCGTTTTCCTTCAGATTATGATGATACACCTATGATTCATCATT
The DNA here is from genome assembly GCA_030762935.1 of Hymenopus coronatus. Taxonomy (NCBI): domain Eukaryota; kingdom Metazoa; phylum Arthropoda; class Insecta; order Mantodea; family Hymenopodidae; genus Hymenopus; species Hymenopus coronatus. The sequence continues at coordinate 41,492,501 of CM060881.1, forward strand.
GGTGATAAATTCCAAAAAAAAACTCATCCCCTCCATTCTCACAGCCTTTTGTTCCGGAGTCAATATACGTGGCATCCAATGAGTACAAACATGAGTCATATGGAGATGATCATGCATAATCGAAAAGACACTGCCAAATGAAATTCTCAACATTTCACTGAGGTTATTCGTAATATTATTCGTCGATCTTCACGGACAATCGTAGCAGCTGTGTTGATGTTGACCTCAGTCACAGCAGAAGCCGAAACACCAGGCCCACCTTGCTAATCACAGGCAAGTCGGCCTTCTTTGAAGTCCTTGAACCACCTAAACCTTGTTGCACCGTACAGTAATTTTAAGAACATGATGACCCTGCCCCACTCTTCTTCTAAAGTCTTTAAAATCTGCAATTAAGGTGTGTGCGGTTGGAAACCAACCCTCACTGTTACCAAGTCTTTCACTTGCTGGTCTGTTAACTGAAGCGCGATTCTCGACTTGCAATCAATGTCTCCAGAAAACAGATTTTACTCTCGCCCCTAGTACAGGTTAGTCTTTTGTTTCCTAATGGTTATTGCCCAGTAATAGGGGGAGCTTGAGGACCATCATGTTTTGGAGAAAAATATACACTTGCTGTACTTTACGTAAGTTTCAGTGGCTGTGTAATTTAAACGAATACAACATTTTGTTGCGCCGTACTACTCCTCTTGCATCACCTCCGTTTTGTGGTATGTAAAATGCAAGTAAGGTCTAAAAAATAAAGCATTACTACCAACTTACCGATAGCTGCCACCTATGAGCACTGTACATATAAAAAACCGCTCTTTTCAAGTACTCATGATAGGAAACTGTCACGGAAAGTACAGTAAAAAGTCAGTCTCAGTCTTTGTTGGTCAGATCTCGTAGAAATTCCCTGATAGAGAAACCACTTTAGGTGGTCGAATATACGCCGACATGGCGTGGTGGAACTTGAATTGAATTGGAACCTGAATAATGGACGTATTGGAAAAACAGTCAGTACACCTTTTCATCTGTATTTACAAGTTATATTTATACATTAAGAAACAGATAGAAACACTATGTCATTCGATCGCGGGAGTCTATTTCCTCACCTCACTGTTAATCGTGTTTACTGTACAAAGTGTTGCACAGGTTTACTGATGTGAAAGTGAAGGTTGGTCATGGTGAAGAAAGGGATGTGTGTAGTGTGCACCTGTTGCGCTATAACTCTGCAACAGCTGCCGGGTGTGCTGCTCTTGATGAATAACATATGGATCTGCTCGTTGTACCAGACATTTCATAACAAACTTCTTTACACGAGATAACTTACAATTTTTCTTGTCATATGCAACAAAAATCAGCATTCCTTTTCATACCTACAGAGTCTCTTTGAGGTTAGAACATTTCGTGGTTGTCAACACAAACTATTCAGTAACAAATCTGATGTTACATTCAAATTACTTTCTCTACCTACTATCCTTTATTTTTATATAGCTTCCATAAACTATTCTTACAAAGCTATTACTTTCTTTACCTCGCACATAGGAAGTACGTAGGTAGAGAAAGTATTGTATTCCGTCCAAATATTCTATGCCGAGGTCTCACTGGAAATACACGTTTTAGGGTCCCCTATATCCAAAAAGCATTTTTAGAAAAAGGCCCATATGTGTATATGTGTTTGTCCGTGTACCTGTGAACAACACAACTCAAAAACGAAAACCTGATTAAATACCAAACTTTATATTTAACACGAAGATTTTCAAAAAAATCTGCTCAGACAGAACTACACTTTACATAGAAAAATATTTAGAACATTTTGACTTTCTCAAAAATGGCTCTAGCAATTTTGAATAAAATATCATATAAAAGATATTTACTTGTATGAAAAAAAAATTAAAGCATGTCTTGAGTTATCTGGAAATAACTTCCGACTTCAATGGATGACTTTCCATAGCGCGTAAACCTTAAGAGATAGACAAACATTTACTACACAAAAATGTAGAACTCGTTAATACACATATATAGAATACATTTTTTTGGAGTTAATAATTTCCTAGATATCCTTGTTAGTATATAATTTCTCTAACATTTATCTTGATTAACTGAGGTAGATAAAAGAATAAGCTTTTGTAAGAATAGTTTGTTACAGAATAGGTGGAGAAAGTCATGTGAATGGAACACAGATTTTGTTTTCTATCTATAACATGTTAATCGAGATAAAGGTTTACAGAAATAGTTTCACTACATATTTAGTTGAAGGTACTAGGGGAATAGACGAAGCCGACTGGATAGCAAGATATTTAAAAGCTAGTCGCTCTTTTCTGGTCTATAAATTCCACTTTTTCGCGACACCTAGAGAAACAATCTATCACTACACCTTAAAAATCATAAATATATTGAAACATTCAAACCGATAACGACATATTCCTCGGAGGTGCCTAATGGCAAAAAAGGTATCTTTAACTAAATTGTGTGTTTAAAATGGCTCTACATTTTTAGCAGTAGGATTTTGTCTGCCTCTTTTAGTTTTACAGTTATGTAGAATTATATCTACAGAATTCCATCCAAGAAATTAAAAAAAAAATGGAATCTATGAGTATAAAATAACTAAAAGTATATAAAATAGAACCAATGCTTTTCTTCATTATTAAAATTTGAATTTTGGGCAAAAAATTATTTTTTAGGAAGGAAGGGCCTTTGTTTATTTTGCTCAATTCATCCCTTCACAGGTTAATCTCAGAAAATTCAATATAATGATTTAATTTGTTATGTGTAAATACCTGAAACGTGTTGTATATTCAATAATTAGAGCCAGATAAATAGCAAATTTGGTTCAGTATCTTTCATAGATGCAGTAAGAAAATCTCCCTTCGAAGAATTAACCTCTAGTTGGAACAGTTTTTGAGATTTATAATTTTCTAAAATGTCTCTGTCTTTCAGCGCTAGTTCAGCGCTGGTTAGGAGTGGGAGTACGTGAATGAAATTAATTAAAACACCGTTCGAATTAAAAAACATATTATTGGTTTCAGATTACATCGAATCTCACGATAAATCATTTCAGTGTAAATGAAAACTTTAACTTTAACCCTCAAATGTGGCATAAACAGCTAGTCGATAAGAGAGACGAATCGTGTTGGTGGCTATTTTGCTTTCGTGACACTGTCAAAATCCATGAGTTAAAGGGGGCGTAGCAGGTTCATTCGTTACCTCACAGTGCACAGTAGCTCTATATGCAGTGTTCAGACAATGGAATCGTGGTGTAAATTATAAGTGAAAATGAAAGAAATCAATTGTGTTGTGAAACTACAAATTTGACTCTCAAATGAATGAAGAATGTTAGGAGAGGGTGATTGCATTGAGAGTATGTAAATACCTTTTAAAAACTGTTTCAAACGATGAACCCATCATAGAACAAAGGATTCATCACCATAACCACGATTATGAAAGTGATGCAAAATAAAAAACACAAGCGATATATAAGAAATGCATGTTTTGAGGATCCCTTAGTAAAAAAATTAAAAAACGTCCATGTATGCGTGAGTAAGTATGTATATATGGTGGACAAACCGGTGCAGGTGCGGGTTTTCTCCGGGTTCTCCCTTTTCCCCGTCATCGCATTCCACCGATGCTTCATCTCCATTCCATGTATCATCAGTGTCATCGCCTGCGGTGTGTTTACTTTTCGGCGAAAGTTCTGCCCACAGAAAATGTAATGCATGCGTCATTATGCAATGCACATATAAGAATATGACAGTTACCAAGGAAAATAACGTTTATTTCAAATTGTGTATTCAATTCCAATTAATTACCAAGATATCTGTTCATATTCATTGTTATAAACGTTAAAGGTTTTCGTTAAAATTAAATTTCATTCAAGAGGTCACAAGTTCCGATTTCGCTTACGGCGAGTTACCCCGATAACATTTTTTTCGGGGTTTTCTTCCATCCTGAGAAGACGGATGTCAAGTGACATTAAGCTCCGTGGAACTTGAGATCATTTGAGCATCATTTCACCGATTTCATTCATCGTCCGATACGACCAACCAGGTTAAATGGCGTTAAGCTACATAAAAGAAAAAAAAAACAAACAATAAAAATCCCATACTTTTGGCATGCAATGCGCTTACAATAGTATTAACCAAGTTACGGTAATTGTCGTTTTAGTGTGTTCATACAGAATTGACATTGTTGTTTTGCAGTTATTATGTTACGACTACCAAAAATATGAAACTATGTGTATGCTCATATTCGAAGTATAAATACAAAAACAAGATTTCATAATAGAGGAATTGTTGTACCAATCATGAACCTCCAATAAGTGTTTAACCTATGGAAGATGGATTATGTATTTAAAACACAAAATGTTACACTTTCACAGCACTTAAGGAATTATCTGTTCTTACTTTCCGCGCAGTAGGTCGCGCAGTACACAGCAGGTGAATCGCAGGAGTATCAAGCAAATTTGCCCTCTTTGCTTTACTCAGAAGGTCACCAGTTGGTGACCTCTGGTCCAGAATGTATTAAGCCAAGATAGGAGATAAAAATGCAGAGTTTAAGTATGGTAATTACTCGCAACATAAATATCTTACGCATATGCTTTTTTCGTCGATTATTTCATTACGTAGGCGCCTATTGTGGAAATAAAAGAGCATATCAATTGCTGACGATGTCCATTGCATTCCTAATTTAAACCATTACTCTTTACACCTCCAAAACGTTTTAATGTTTTAAATAAAGATTCGAAATAGAAAAATTCATGCAGATAAATAGTACTTCTACATTGAATACATTCATATGAATTTATCTACCAATGAAAAAATGCAGACACACAAATATATACATATATTTATTTATATCTAATGTATTATCATACGACTAATATAAAAAGTGGTTCTTCAATCCATGATGCATTTTTCACGTTATTTACGACATACAGGTGTGCCTAAGTAAGTCCCACTTTAATAGTTTGCAGAAAAAATAGAAAAGTCATGTAAATGGAAATCAGATTTTTTTTTTCATCAGTTCATTTTTATCCGCACCTGCTATGCATAGAGTAGGTAGAAAAAATATTTTACCACACTATTCGATGACTAGATTCATAGAAAATGTATGTTTTAAGGTCCCCTGAATCCAAAAAGAGCACTTTTAGGAAACGGTCCGTGTGTGTGTGTGTGTGTTTGTATATATATATATATATATATATATGGTGTTTCAAAAATATGGGGCATAATTTCAGGTATGTATTTCCCACATGTAGACAATCAAATTAGTTCATTATAACATGTGTCCGGAAATGCTTCATTTCCGAGTTATGGCCTTCACAACATTGAAATTCACTGGAACGTTTTTCTTTCCGCAGGTTGTTGTCATTACAGAAGATGTTCAAAATGTCCACCTCCTGCTTGAATACAGACCTCACACCGATGTCTCATTGACCTGCGAACTCGATCCCAAACTCCAGGAGTATTGCGTATGTCCTCACAACTTGCCACAATTCGATTCCGAAGGGATTCCAAATCCGGCACCGGAGACGAATAAACCAATGATTTTAAATGGCCCCACAAGTTGAAATCGAGGGGGTTCAGATCAGGTGAGCGTGGAGGCCAAGCAATTGGGCCACCTCTACCTATCCATCGATCAGGAAACCTTCGATACAAGTACCTGCGAGCCGTAAGACTGAAGTGTGCAGGAGCGCCATCATGCAAGAAGTGAATGTGTTGATGATTGATCAGTGGAGTGTCTTCGAAAACGTCAGGTATGGTGTTTTCCAGGAAGTTTGTGTACGCCTGCCCCGTAAGTCTGTTTACAAGTACATGGGGTCCAACTAATCGATCACCAATGATACCGGCCCACATGTTGAGGGAGAACCGCACCTGGTGATAAGATACAACAGTTGCACGTGGGTTTTCATGCGACCATACATGCTGATTGTGGAAATTTGTTATGCCATCTCTTGTGAACTGTGCTTCATCTGTAAATAATACGACGGCAGAAAAGTTCGGATTTACACCACACTGCTGCAAGAACCACTGATAGAACCTAATTCGTGCAGGGTAATCTGCTGGTGACAGGGCCTGTACACGTTGCAAATGATAAGGATACAATCGATACTCGTTCAACAGTCTCCAGACAGTCGTATGAGGAACATTCACTTGCAACGCTAACCGTCGTGTGCTGATAGAAGGAGTCCTGTCCACAGCCTCCAGAATCTCCTCCTGCACTTCTGGAGTTGTAGATCTTGGTCGTCCCCTTCCCAAACCAGGAGGTGAATGTTCCATACTCGCACAGACGGGAATGGAGACGTACAAATGTCTTCCGATCTGGACATTGTCGCTGTGGGTACCTCTCCTGTACAAACGACGAGCCAGCGCAGCATTGCCGTCCGCCTTACCGTACATGAAGTGTATCTCTGCCAGCTCTTGATTTGAATACATGTCGCACAGTCTTAACGCCTAAAGAACACTGAATGTAACCTTCCTCAGAATGAACTATCAGAGCGCCCTCCTAATGTCTCCTTTGACGGCAAAGACCTGCGGAAAGAAAAACGTTCCAGTGAATTCCAATGTTGTGAAGGCCATAACTCGAAATGAAGCATTTCCGGACATGAACTATTTTGATTGTCTACAGGTGGGACTTTCAATGTTGTAAAGGCCATAACTTGGAAATGAAGCATTTCCGGACACATGTTATAATGAACTATTTTGATTGTCTTCATGTGGGAAATACATACCTGAAATTATGCCCCGTATTTTTGCAACACCCTGTGTGTGTGTGTGTGTGTGTGTGTGTGTGTGTGTGTGTGTGTGTGTGTGTGTGTGTGTGTGTGTGGACAGCACAGCTCAAAAATGAAAAGACCGGTAAACACCAAATTTGGTATTTAAGTCTAATGATTTCCAAGGATACTACAAGACCTACCCACAAACTACCTTTACATGCAAAATGTTTTTAAAATGCTGTTTTTCTCAAAAGTGGCTTTGACGATGTTTATTAAAATACCACATATTAAAGATGATAAATAAAATGTATGTATTGAAGGTTCCGGTCTCAAAAGTAGCTATTAAATCTGGATGAATTTTAATAACTGGTAAACTGAGAGAGGGGGGATTTTCTTGAAAATCTTCGTCTCGCATCCTTAGAAGATGCTAAACCTAAATATTAACTGACTTTTCGCTTTTGAGCTACGTGTTCATAGACTCAAGGCACACGCTGACCTTTTCCTAAAAGTGACTTTTTTTTAATACATAAAACGTATATTTTACCTTTTCTACCTATGTACTAAGTAGAGAAAGTAAAAATGCATAATAATTGGAAATTTAATATCGTGCCAGTAAATTGAAATTGCGTTTTATTTATGGATACACTTTAACTACCATGGTTCTTAGCGTTCCATTCTATACTGGGCGTAAAGGTTCGAACATTTTGCTCAGAGGCCTCTTTATCAGGCTTGAATATTTTTACGTGGCATTGGGCCACCGGATTTATTTCACATTTTCATTATATACTTTACTCTTAGGGATATTAGTTAGCATTTTAATTTTACTAATATATTTAAAGACTTTAAATTAAAATAAACTAATGTCCTTGAAATTTATAAATAAAGAACCTCTCTTTAAGTCTTAGTATACCAAATACACCAGTTTGAATGAAGCCATGCCAAACATAGTCGGCTTACCCTCCACGTAAACAGGACTGACAGCCTCCTAGGACTTACAAGCGAGTGCCTAGGAGCCAGAAGCCTGTCGGAGAGTCAACCACAATGGAGAACATGGAACGAGTGGTCGGCCACAGCCAGGCATGTGCGTGTGGGATTGCATATGAAATGAAAGCGAAATGGGTGATACGTAAGCTGATGATGGAACAATTGGTGGAATAAGTGGTGGGGGAAACCTGAGGACCCGGAGAAAACCTGTCCAGACCCCATTTCATCCACCACAACTTGGGATCGAATCCGGACCGCCTAGATGGGACGCGAGCGGTCTTACCACTCACCCACGACGCCGCCGTTAAGGATTTTTATATCCGAAAAAACCAATGTTCTCCGCCGGGTTTGAACAAAAGGTTGCCATGGTGGCAAGCGACCGGACGCAAACCAACATATTTGCGTTTCTAATTGCTAATATGGAATTCAATTTTTACTTTCTCTACACGTACTATGTACATAGTGTATAGAGAAGGTATTGTAATGCACCCAAAAATTCGATACCGAGATTTCACCGGAAGTACATGTTTTAGGTCCTCCTGAATCCAAAAAAAAGCATTTTCAGAAAAAGGGCCGTGTGTGTGTGCGTGCGTGCGTATGTCTGTGGACAGCATAGCTCAAAAACGAAAAGACCGTTGAATAACAAACTTGGTATTTAAGTTTGGTATCTTCGAAGGATGCGACACGAAAATTTTCAAGAAGATCCCCCTACCCCCAACTACCCTTTACATGGAACTTTTTTCGAAATTTTTTATTTTATTAAAAATGGCTCTAACGATTTTGATTAAAATATCTTATATTAAAGATATTTACCCTTCAAATAAAATGTATATCTTGAATTTTCTGGGAATAGCCTCTGAAGACTACTTTATTCTGGATCAATTTTACAGACATTTGCATAACCGCTAAACGTAAGAGATGGACAAATATTTAACACACAAAAAATGTAGAGCACGTTAAAACACAATTTATGCAATATACATTTTTTCGTTGGTTTCAGCTTTGAAAAACTTATACATTTCTCATTCAGGAATTTGTCAACTCCTGTCCGTACAAACAATGGAACTTCAGTCACATAGCAACCAGCTTTTGACTATCACTTTAACCTATGGTACTCCCTTATTTCGCTTCTACTTACAAGAAAGCAAGTAATAAGACTATTTCTTCTAATTTTTTTCTCGATTAGCATGAAGTAAATATAAGCATAAACTTTTAAACAATAATTTGTTACAGAGATGTACATAGAGAAAGTCATGTGAATGGAACACATCAGATTTTTTAATTTGATTCTACATTTCTAAAATAAACTTTTAAAAGCTATATTTTTTAGCCTCAAGATAGAGCCATTTTAAATTCTAACCATAGTCATTTATCCAAAACGAAAATTTCTATTTTGATTTTGATTGTAGGATTGATTACGGTTGTAATATTAGTATATTTGAACTGGTCTAAAAACGAGAGAGAACATGTATGTGTGTGTGTGTGTGTGTGTGTGTGTGTGTGCGCGCGCGTGCGTATATATGTATCTGTGTGTGTGAGAGAGAGAGAGAGTGAAAGAGAGAGAGAGAGAATGAGAGAGTGAGAATGAGAGAGAGAGAGAGAGAGAGAGACCGATTTTTGCTGTTTGATACATAACACATAGAAAGAGAATGTATTGCATTCCACCCAAAAATGCTATACAGAGATTTCACTAGAAATACAGTTTAGCTTTCCCTGTATAGAAAATCAGTTTTAGAATAAGGTGCGTGAGTGTGCATGTCGTTGCGCGAGCACGACAATTGAAAACCGAAGTCAATTAAACACCAAACTTGATAATTAAGTTCAGTATTTTCCAAGGATGCGACACGAAGATTTTCCAGAAAATCCGCCCAACCCAAACTACCCTTTACATGCATAAATTTTCGATTTTTTTATTTCCTCAAAAAATAGCAATAACGATATTGATAAAAATGCCGTATTTTAAAAATATTTAAATTACAAATAAAATATATATCTTCAATTATCCGGGAATGACCGCTGAAGACCTCTTGATTCTTGATGACTTTTGCATAACTGGTATTCCGTAAGCGATAGACAAAAATTTACTTCACAAAAAATGTAGGTTCCCCTCGGTAGCGTGAGGGTAGCGTGCCCACCTTACACTTAAGAGGTCACGAGTTCGCTTAGGGTGAGTTACACAGGTAAATTTTTTCGGGTTTTTCCCTTATACTGAGAAGACGAACGTCGACTAACTTTAAGCCCTATGAACCCCGAGATTATTTGAGAATCATTTCACCGATTTCATTCACCGATATGAACCAGCCAGGTTAAACGACGTTAAGCTACACAGAAAAAGAACTCTCGTTAAAACACATATTTATGTCAAAGTTTGTGTGCAGTTTTGGTTTCGATTTTAAAATACTTAAAAGTTTTTCAGTTACGGAAATTTTTAATTCATATTTCTTTTGTTTTACTCCTGCCCATACAAATAGAAACGAATCTATCACATAGCAACCAGCTTTTAAAACATTTGTCTATCGCATTAGCTTAGTGTATTTCCTTATTTCCCATCTGCGTATAAAGAATTAAGTAATAACACTATTTCTCGTAATGTTTCTCTTGGTTAGCAAGGAGTAGATAGAAGAATAAACTTTTGTAAGAATATTTTTCTCAGAATAATTAAAGAAAGACATGTGAATGGAACACATCAGATTTTTATAATGCTTTCACCATTGAAAAATATAATCTTCCGAACGAGTGTAGACATTAAACAATTGAACCTTAAAAAGTGGTGGTGGTGGTTTGCGGGATTTTATCATTCATGTCAGAATTTAAATCCCCTTTCGTTGATTTTTAGTGGTTTGTAGTCGTTTGAGAGGATTTATATGTTAAAATTGAATTGGTGGGGAGGAGTCGCATATCGTACACATATAAAATTTCCCTCTAATTTCGTTCATTTGAATACATATTTTTTATATAATTTTGACAAAACATCATACAGTCGCTGTCCCAGAAGTACCCGACCTGACCTATAGATAGCGGTTGTTGTTTCAAATAACAATGGTAAAAAGTACCAACCTTAGAAAGATTAAGTTTGAAGTTTGACGATTTTACAGTGTTTAGCATTCGTTTGGCAGCCATCATTAGCGAATGCTATCTGCGAATTTGTGAACATTGACAAAACTGGTCATCGTTATGTGATACAATACTTTCATTTGAAATGTCTTAGTCCAACTAATGTTAAGGTTGAGATAGATTCTACTTTGGGGGGAGTCTGCTCTTTCGTTTGCAACAGTGAAATATTGGTTGGCAAAGTTTAAGCGCGGCCGTACGAGCTGCCAAGACGAGCATCGCAGTGGTCGACCAAATGAGGTTAACAATCCAGAAATTGTAAAGAAAATCCACAAAATGGGATTGGATGACCGTTGACTGAAAGTGCGTGAGCTAGCAGACATTTCAGGCATTTCAAAAAGTTCTGTACATCGTATACTGAATGAAAATGTAGATACGAGAAAGTGTGTGCAAGGTGGGTGCCGTGTTTGTTCACAATATAACAAAAACAGTGCAGTGAGGATGTTTCAGTCCAGTGTTTGGCACAGTTTCGCTCCAATAATGCTGAGTTTTTGCGTCGATTCATAGCAATGGATGAAACCTGGGTCCATCACTTCACACCTGAGACGAAGGAACAATCAAAAGAATGGATTAGAAGGGGAGAACCGGCTCCAAAGAAGGCGAAGAAAGTTCCATCTGCAGGCAAGGTCATTGCGTCAGTTTTCTGGGACGCACGCGGGATAATTTTCATTGATTATCTCAAAAAAGGACAAGTAATCAATGGCGAATATTATGCAAACTCGTTACAGTGATGAAATCGAGCAAAAACGGCGGCATTTAGCGAAAAAGAACGGTTTGTTTCATCAAGACAATGCACCAGTTCACACGTCCATTATCGCCATGGCCAAAATCAATGAGCTAAAATTGCTTCCTCATGCACCTATTCGCCAGATTTAGCCCCCTCTGATTATTTTCTATTTCCAAACTTGAAGAAATGGCTTGGTGGTAGAAGATTTGCCAACAATGAAGAGGTGGAGTCTACAGTTAATGGCTGTTTTGCAGACTTCGATAGTTCTCACTATAAACAGTGTATCGAAGTTATTGAACATCGCTGGGAAAAAAGCGTATCGAGCCGAAAGAAGACTATGTAGAGAAATAAAGAGTTTTTTCCCCAGATTTTCTTACTTTCTTTGTTAGATCGGGTATTTCTGGGACGGTCTCGTACATTTTTGTTTTTGAAACTGGAAAATCATACAATAGTCATCTTTTGGTCTATATGGTTATTACACTAGTACTACAGGTTCCAAAAACAATTGTATGGATATTATTTTATTATAAAAAAATACTACTCACGTATTTGCAACGCCTTATGTGAAATGTCATTCTTTAATCTCTGGTAAAATAACTGATTAGCCACCATACAAATTATCAACACTAACCATCTTTTAATTGCTATCACATATTACCTTGAAGTTTTCAAAAATTACTCTTAATATTTATTTTCTATCCCTTATAGAAACACTGCTTGGCAAATCGACGCACAAATTTGTGGACTTGAGTTACAGAATTTGGTGAATATTATAGGAAACCTTACAACTATTAAAAATTACCACTGCTCATATGTTCTCCCCTTTATGAACAACTTTGGACTTACCCTTTAAGTAAGGGTATTTTAAGCTATCGTGGCTTTCCAAAACTACGTATATATATATATATATATATATATATATATATATATGCTTCACATTGTTTGTGAATAAAATCCTAATAGAAGTACTGGAATGTAGATACTGCAGAAACCATTCACGAAGTTCCATTTTGTGATTCTGAGAATTGGCATGAGATTTGCTATGCGAGATGAAAGAATCATAAAATTAGTTTTCCATATAGGTTGATTGCGGGTTTGTGAGCAGCTTCTGCACTATAAGTCCCTAGTGAAAATGCTGCGCTGTGAATGTGGATACAAAAAAGAAATGCATTGCACGTTGATTTGTAAGGAAGAATTCGTGAATAGAAATTGATGAAGAAAACCCCTCCATATTACTTGTATATTGTAGCCACGAATCAGAGACAAGTTCAGAGAAATGTAAAAACTCCAGCTACGAATGGAATGCAGTAGAGAATAGGGAGCAGCAAAAAATGCGAGAAGTTGGAGCGAGGAGAAATTTAATAAAGAGTTCAGGAAAAGAAAGGGGAGATTATCCAAAACATAGAAACTAAGGGAACATTGATTTTAAAACAAGAACATTGAAATAATGCGCATATTAACATTTTTTCTTCTTCGTTAATCAAGGGTTAGAATCGTTTATTTTTTTACACAGTCGTCCTATTTCTGTCTTTCTTCTCATTTGTACTTTTATTATTTGTTTCACTACATTTTGATTTAACATGCTTTCGATTCGTTATATCCATTCTTTTTTATATTCTTTCCTACCTTCATTAAAGAAAAATATTTTAACTTGTGCCTTTATTTCTTCGTTTCGTATTTAATGCAATATTGTACAGCATTATACTTTTCTTAAAACGTTCATCTCTATAGTATGCATTTTATGTTGTTGTTTCTTACTGTCCACGAATCCTTCCATATATTAAAAATGGTTTGATCATTACTTTACTATGTTGTCTCTTGCTTAGTTGGATTTTTAGTGTTCTTTTTATCGTGTAACACAATTTGAAATTTATTAAGTGAATTTTTATAACAATGTTCTTTTCGAATCTTATATCGCGACTTAACATTTAAAATGGTTATTTTTTCAATTTTATTATCATTTATTAGAATCTAGAACATACACAGTATTTTCCTCGGACTTGACCTGTCTATCGTAGTGATGGAATCGGGCTATAATTGTCGCCCTCAGTGGTATAATGGTTACCATGCTAACTTCATATACCTTTCATATACTCATTGCGGATTCAAACCCGGCGGAGGACGATGGATTTTTGGGCGTAAAAATCTATAGCACGGTTTCCTTCGGAAGGAAAGTAAAGTCATTGGTCCCGTGTCGTAGATTTACAACGCGTAAAAGATCCTCAAGCCTAATAAAAGAGGTCTCTAAGCAAAATTAAACGGTCTTTCACGCTTAATATAGAATGGGAGGCTGAGAAACATAGCAGATAAAGAACGTCCATAAATAAAACTCCTTATCATTTCATCGGACTATTATTGTCCTTAACACTGAAATCTATGCGCTTGCTATAATATGTCATATCAGGATTGTTTTAAATAATGCTGTGCTTTTATTTATGGAAAACAATTTATTAACTAAGTTTAGAAATTTTTCACTTTGGTTAATCAGGCGAAAGTTTATAAGAGTTCCCACCCATTGCTTCATGTGTACTTCATTATCTTTGTTTAGCTCTAAATATCCTTAAAGCGTGTAGATGTTTCTGTAATCTAGAATGTCCCCTCAAAAGTAATCAGTCCCGTTATCAGATTTATTTTAGATGTATTGAGATTAATCTTCATAAGTATGGATTAAATAATCTTCAATGAGTGAGAAGGATATATATACTGTTCGTTATTCTCTTACTGTTGTTGCGCACCGCTGTTTCAACCCATCGCAATTGGTGGTTATGATCAATTCATTCAGTAATTGTTCTTCGATTCAGAGTTTAAGGCTGTGCCAAAACTGATTTAAACCCAGTAAATGAGCAAACCCTTTTCTTGACAGAATATCTATTTGTTAAGATAAACATTTTAAAGTGAGTGTGATATTTATATGGGGAAATGATTTAGCCAAGCTTTAAGATTAGTCACTCATCACATAAAAAAATGAGTGAGTAATCTTAAAACTTGTCACTTCCATTTCTCCATATAAAGGGTATCTGCTTTTGATTGTCTAAAATGCCTTGGGGCTCCACGCAGCCACCCAAAATTATGTTTTGTTTTGCCAATTTCATAAGGTTTATTAAACGTATTTTCCTCTGAATCCCATAACTAGTTTTCTTGTGTGATATTGTGAAACTATATTGCTCACATAATTGGTTTAAGTGATATAATGTGTATTGTAGGCATTACACTTGTTTTTACTTTTTCTATATAGTACTGGGTAGATGGATATTGCGTTCCACAGAAAAAATATTCAATACCAAGATTTCACTGGAAATACACGTTTTAGGGTCTCCTGTATCCTAAAAAGATATTAGTAAATACCCGTGTGTCTGTGAGTCTGTGAACACGATAACTTAAATACGAAAAGTCGTTAAATACCAAACTTGATATTTAAATTTAGCATCTTCCAAGGATGTGACACGAAGACTTTCAAGAAAATTACCCCATCCGAAACAATCCTTACATGGAATAATTTTCAAAATTTTGATTTTGTCAAAATGGCTCTAACGATTTTGATTAAAACACCTATATTAAATATATTTATATTGAATATATATTGCATTTTCTGTTATTAGTCTCTAAAAACTTCTTTATTCTGGAATGACTTTTGCATAAGTGGTAAACTTGCTGCACAAAAAAATTAGAGCTCGTTAAAATACACAATTTGTCATACTTTTTGAGTTCGCCATTTTGAGACATTCCTTGTTAATGGTTCTAATTTTAAAATACTTAAAACTTGTTTCTTTTGTTTTACTCCTGGCCATGCAAAGAGAACCGAATTTCAGTCGCATAGTGACAACTTTTAAGATATTGAACTATCGATTTACCCTAGTGTATTCCCTCATTTCCCTTCTACTTACAAGGGACTAAGTAATAAGATAATTTCTGCTAATGTTTATTTTGATTAAATGGTCTGCTAATGATTATCTTGAGATAAAGGAATAAGGTTTTGCAAGAGTAGTTTGTTACAGAATAGGTAGAGAAGTCATGTGAATGGAACACATAGTACATATATATATATATATATATATATATATATATATATATTTTTTATAATGACTTAATCATTTGCAGACATTAGAGTACTTAAACATGTTTCCAATAGACTTATTCCGGAATTTACTTTTACCTTCTATCGTCTTACAACACACACATACACTCACACACACACACACAAACACACATACACACACGTATAAAATAATGAGAGTAATGAAGTGCACCGTTATTAGTATTACAGTTTTTGAATAACTAAATGTTTTGTAACACTAATGTAATATTTACAAAATAAATTTATTTCTGAATCTATGAAGTGGTCGTTTTGTGGCCCGGCCACGATTGCGTATATGGATGATCAGTTTGCACTGCAGTGATCTCGGTGGTGTGTTGCGTTAACTCACTTTATGGCTATGAATGTCAACTATCAGTTGCTGCCTTCGTGCTGTAAAGATTAGAGTTTGTTCATTGTGCATCTCAAAATTAAAACAATTTTTTGTTGCATGTGAATTATTTTAGAGTATTATTGTTATTAATGCTGTTCTTGTCTTGTTCATTACATAAATGAAATGCCTACCAAAAAATTCACGCTTAAACAAGGAATTTTATATACGATATGTACCTAAAAACGAATCATTTAGATAAGTGTAGAGAAAATATAACGATATTTTTCTGATATTCTAGTTCCAAATTTAGATATTGTCAGATGGCTAGTTAATAAGTTTAGAACAACGGAATAGCTAAACCTAAAAAGCAAAAAATCTTGTTCTAAGGGAAGGAAAAATTACAAAAGTTGTGCATCATTCGAACGCTCTCCAAAGAAGCGTCTAAGAGTGTTTACTGCAAGTGGTTGTTTAAAAAACTCTGTCCATATAGCTGCTAAACTTTTAAGAATGAAATTCTACAGAGTGACCGTTGTTCAGTAATTACAACTTCGTGACGACGAGGAATGCCAGTAATTCTCATTGCAATTAGATACCATTTCACACCGTTTACAGCACGGTTGGCTCATTTTAATGTGGATTGCGATTACTAATGAATAGGTATAGGAGTTTCCAAGCATTAAAAGCTTGTAAGACGCGAGTAAGTGAGATTGCGCATTGGCCATTTCAATTTTTTCCATAGTACTTTCTTAAGAGTGAGCCTGCTCCTATCTGTCCGGTATGTAAAGATTTGTCGGTCCGTCATGTGCTCCTCTATCACATATTCAGGAATTTCTGCAACTGCCGGCCAGTCTCGCAGAAATCCTGGCGGACTATAGCTGCGGTAGAGGTTTCTGAATGTTTATCAAAGTTAACTCCCTGGTACGTTTTCAGTAATATTAAGTATACTAAAAATATGCTGAGTGACTTGAGAGTCGTAATATAAATAAATTAAAAATAAAATATTGGTCATAGATTTTAATCCAACAAACACTGGATAGAAAAATATCTCCTCCCACCGTCTCACTCTGTTTTAAAATGTTCTGTAAAAATTGGGACATTTTATAGATTCTCTTCATCTAAACTACTCTTAATTTTTAACTGTTTTGGGTTAAATTTAAAATATAGCTTTCATTTTCAAGTTCTTTTGTATAAAACTTCCTCTCCATAAAATAATTGATTCGCCAAAAATGTTAAAACTATACGTCTAGCTACCCTTAATTTTGTACCGATTTTAACCAAATATGAAATGCTTCGACAAGCGAAATTGTTCATGCGTACGAGGAACGAACGAACAGATAGACAAAGCGACACTAATAAATACTTCACAGTGGCGAACGCATCTAACAAAGAAATGTAGATAATGGAGATTAAAAAGAAAGGATTCAAAGTATTTTTTTTTTTGTTTTTTTGTTTTTTGTTTTTACTTAGGAGAAGCAGAGATAAACAAATTCCCTCTTTAATTTGATGCTCATGTTACACTCTACACTGTAGTTAAAGCAAAGGACAAAAGAAGATAAGCAGATGAGGGGGGAGGAAACAGAAAACGCAGAGAGCTGGTTGGCAATGTAGGAATACGCTCCTTTATGTTTAAAAGTTACGAATTTTCAACTTTTTTTTGCAGTTGTCATATATTGCGCTAGAGAAAATGTAATTTGAAAACACCGGAAACTACTTTCTTTTAAAGAGAGATAGCCGGAAAATAAGGCAGTAATTGAATACAAGAATGAGCAACAAACTTTGTAAATTTGGAAAAAAAAAAAAAAGGCCAGGAAACAAAAGCTGGAAAAGTCGTGTTTAGCCAGAATACTGCTATTACACAGCTGTGGAAATACGTGTATGCAAAAACTTCTACTGTGGTTCTTAATTAGAAGCAGGGACAAGGACTGCAAACTTAGGCCAACAAGTTCATTCTGCTGTGTAAGGAAGTTATCCTTTTTAAAAGTTGTTTAACTCTGAGATATCATCATACGCTTACATTCGTGGAAATCCTCTTTGCATTATTAAGGAGACGAAGAAGCAAGGAACGAAATCTTTTTCCCATAGTATGTAGTGGTCTTAGACAGGTAATGTGAGAGAAGGCCTGGACAAATGTTTTAAGATCATGTGTCACGGTTTGATGTTACTAAAGGGCATTAATATCCGTGATACGCAAAATGAAGGTCTCCAAAACAGACATCTTCGTATGCAGTAATGACAAATGCAATTACTAACGCTGCAACTAGCAGCTAAAATATTTACTAAGCACTTAGAAGAAATATGCGTGGCAGAGATCAGAAAGTCACCCTTCACCAACCAAACCCCTATTCGCCTCGTCCACATTAAGATATGGCTATATCTAACCACCTCAATTTTGAAGAGATTGGAACAAGTGAAAGCATCCTACAAAGGAGAGCAATACGACTGCCAAGAACAGTAAGAACAGTATACCAGTATTGGCGGACACACTACTTGGTAAGATGAACAACGACCCGCAAACTACACCAGAGTACTTGGTCCACATCAGAGGCAGAGAAGCACAGTAGACGTAGATTCAGAAATCTTCCAAACCCTAGCCATGAAATGGAAAAAGGCAAACTTGGAGCTGCCACTGTCTTCACAAGGACAGCGGCTAACGGATTCCACAAAGTTTTCCGAACAGTGTAGCACCATAATGCTGCGCTTTATCTCTGTTAATAGAAACCTCTCAGATAACGCACTGATTATTCTTGCGGTGCACCAATGAGCACGTCACTCCAGCCAATGAAAAAAAAAAAGTAAATGGCGTGCTATTTATAAACTACTGTGATTCTCAGCGTCCCATTCTAAATTGGGCGTGAAAGAACTCTTTAAGTATGCTCAGAGGCCTCTCTATCAGGCTTGAGGTTCTTTTACGTGCAGTAAATCTACGACACGGAACCAACGGCTTTACTTCCCTTCCGAAGGAAACCATATTAAGGATTTTTACACCCGAAAAAATCCATCGTCCTCCGCCGGGTTTGAACCCGCGACCTTGGATATATGAAGTTATTATGGTAACCATTACACCACGAAGGGCGACTTCAGCCAATGAATGTGTAGAAATCACAAATGATAGACGTTAACTACACGTGTAGTAAAACACGGCGTTGCAACGTCCTCGCTGTTTTCTCGCTCATTCTCTCATTCATGGAGTTTTCTTGTGAACTTCACCGGTGCAAGTGGTGTTTACATACAATGATCAGTTTCATGGAAGAACATAATTTAGAATTACCCAGTACAGCTCCTATAAAAGCCGAGCTTTTAGAGAAAATTCAGAAGGCCAGTATACAGAAAGGGTGTATAATAAAAGAAATGGCAAAATATCATGGTCATGAGTCCTAAGGTTACCAGCATATCACTGTAGTCTCAACCCGATTGTGTGTGTGTGTGTGTGTGTGTGTGTGTGTGTGTGTGTGTGAATCGGATTGAGACAACAGTGATATGCTGGTAACCTTAGGACTCATGACCATGGTGGTCTGTCTGTCTGTCTGTCTGTCTATCTATAGATTCGAGTGTTCAGCACACCATACAACAAGACCGAAATTTCAACTGCGGGATTTTTACACCACAATGCTTCGTTTGTGATACATGTGAGTGAAAATGACAGTGTCAACGAGCAAGGCGAAGACATAGCGTAATGTAAGTAGAAAAGGTGGATATCATTAGCACTGTATAGTACTCTCGTTGCACTTAATAAGAATCTTGCTAATGTTATTATTCCCTTGGTACTTTAAGAAATAAATGTCCATGCGTGTAACGCGTGTTTTCTTGGAGGAATCGTGCCAACGTTGCTTTCTGCGTCACTGAATACCTGCAATCTTATTGTAGCCTTTGATGCCTTGCATTTTAATCTTTTCAGCAGCACGATATTACCTACACGCTCAGTGGACCAGCTATCGGCAGTATTATTTACTCACCAGCCCAACAAGGACACACTCACTAGCATTCTACCAAAAGAGGAAACTTTTTGACTAACACTGTACCTAATAAACATGTACACATTTGTTTAATAAATAGCATTATTATTATTAACACCCATGACAGCTATTTAGCAAACCTCAAAATCTGTAAGGAAAGAAGAACCTTCGGGCAAGTTGGCTTGCTTTCGAGAAGCCGGAGTAAACATCTGTGAACCCGGCTATTTTTTTTTTCCCTTTCTCCACCATTTTCATATCGCATTAGGCAGAGAAAGTATTGCATTCCACCCAAAGATTCGATACCGAGATTTTGCTGGAAATGCACGTTTTGGGGTCCCAGAATAAAAAGGCATTTTAAGAAAAACGTTAATGTTTATGTGAATAGAAAGTCGCTAAAATACCAAATTTGATATTTGAGTTCAGCACCTTTAAAGGATGTGACACAAAGATTTTCAAAAAAACTTTCATCTCAAACTATCGTTTGCAAGAAAAAACTTTCGAAAAATTTGACTTTTTCAAAAATGCTCTAACGATGATGATTAAAATATCACTTGTTTGAGAGGTTTTCATGTATATTTTTTTATTTCTCTAGCAATAGCTCTAAAATCCTTTTCATTATAGATGACTTTTGCATAACTGGTAAACCTCGTAAACTGGTATTCCTTGTTACGGATTCAGTTTTAAAGTACTTATACAATTCCTAATGGGAGGTGGTTATTCATTTTTTATGAAATGTAAGTCTATACTTCGATTTACGTCAACAATTACGATACTGTCGCAATCCCCCAGTGAAAATTATTACTTAAGCTAACATATTTGAACCAACAAACAAAGGATCACGACGGGGATGCCTCGGTTGGCTGAGAGGAATTCTTAATGGGATCTGGGAAAAGAGCTAACTTTGTAAATAAAAACATTGGTTTCGCAATTTCAAAAGGATTTTAATACAAACTCAGGTCAACTTATATTATGTGAAATGTTCCAGCGAGGGCCCAGGGAGGTAGAGCGCCCTCTCAGCTCGGCACTATCTATACTCAGGTTCGCTGAGCCACCTGGCCACGCGGGATTTATATTTTCCGTCGTTACTTCACTGGTAATGTAAACAAAAGCAACAGGTTGCAATGGCTATCATTGGTTACTGAACGCTTTTTCTGCTTTTCTCCATCACAAATTAGTTCCTCTTAAATCACCGATGAGTACAGAAATATCGTATTAGACTATACAATGTTGTCTAAATAATATACCTAGTATGAATGATTAAGGAACAAGATTTATTGATCTATTCATCACATTTCTTTACATAACAATGCATATCCGTTGTGTAGTTTAACGGCTGCTTCTAATCAGCAAGTAATGGCGGATACATGTAATACCAGTAGTGAAACATAAACAAGGAAAGAATTATTCTAGTGTATAAAAAAAGTTTTGTGAAAAGTACCTTTGCTTTTACATTAAATAATATTCTTAGCTTAACGGTAGAATTTACCGGCGTTTCCGAAAGCTTTTAAATTAGCCTAGGTGCGACATCTGTGAAAGCTGTTTTTCAACCAGTGACCCGAAAATGCAGTGAATGTGCATCACACATTGTTCGGGGAGAACAGAGTGAGATTGGCCGACTAATTATCGGTCTCTGTGATGATTCAGACAGCTCGATTGCAACTGCGAATGGGACCGGTTTCATCTTCAGATAAGCTCTTCTGCAAGTCACCGCATTATGGCATTACGTTAAAGAAACGTGTAGAGTATGCTTGGCCTTATGCGAATGCCAAAATTCGCAAACAACTGTTGGAGTGATGTGTGTATGGCGTACTTCAACAAACTTTCATAACAATAACTCTGCATTTTATAATTTTACGGGAAAATTTTACATTTCGTACTGGATATATGACGACTCGCCTAACTGTTTTGTTGTGTTTTATTTATTGTACATTAAAAAGAGTTAATCATTATCTGTGAACAATGAAAGTAGGTAGCTATTTATTTCCGTGTATTAAACGTGCGTTCGCGGAAGAATACATTCTGATTTGTTTGCATCGCCGATGGAGCAAAGATAGAGAGATAATAGGAGATTTTATCAACTCATGAAAACTTAAACATAATGCAAGAGACTGCTACAGTACATCTCATATATGTTGACTCTAACTATTGTGTGCAGTGTTCCAAATATTCTATTTGTCTAGAATGGTATGAGTTAGCTTACCTTCTTGTCCAAGAAGAACGAGGCCGGGAAGATGAGCGGTATATACGTGATCATGTAGACCATGGAAGTCCAGTTGATGAAGTGTGCGTCCACGTTGTGGTAATAATGGGATACGACATCTCCGATAATGGCGAACTGGATCCACTGCATGGAGTTAGACATGGAGTAGAGGACGAAGATGGCGAGTATTAGCCATCGCTTCTTGTACAGCTTACACTCTATATGTTGTGTTGCTGCTTCCACTTCTACCTTCATTTCATTCGTATCCGATTTGACAGCCATTTTCTCTCTGCTTGGTTATGATAACAGCCGTTATCTTCGTCGCCTTTGGTGCAGTAATCACTCTGTAAATAAATGAATGAATACATTAAGAACAATTCCAAAGATGATATATATCTATACAATCTGCTGGAGAACGTTTTACTTTCTCTACACGTATTATGTGCATAGTAGTTAGGTAGATAAGGTATTGTACTTCACCTAAAAATGTAATATCGTAATTTCACCGGTAATACATATTTTGAGATCCCCTGAGTAAAAATATTTTTAGCAAAAACATTTCCTTTACATGGAAAATTTCTCGAACTTTTTTATTTTATTAAAAATGATTAACAATTTTAATTTAATTACCGTATACTAAAGATATTTACATGGCAAATAAAATTTATATCTTGAATTTTCTGGCAATAGCCTCTAAAGACGTCTTCTTTCGGTTGACGTTTGCAAAAATAGTAAACCGTAAGAGATAGACAAAAATTCACTGCACAAAAAATATAGAATCTCGTTAAAACAAACGCAATTAATGTCACATACATTTTTTGTGTGGAGTTAATCATTTCGGAAATATTCCTTGTTATAGTGTCAATTTTAAAATACTTAAACTTTTCTCAAACGGGAATTTAACGTTTCTCTTTCTTTTGTTTTACTCCTGGTCATGCAAAGAGTACCAACTTTTAAAAAATGTGGCTATCATTTTTGCCTAGTGTATTCCCTATTTCCTTTTGTTTTATAACGAACTAAGTAATAAGATAATTGTTTATCGTGATTAACATGAAGTAGATAGAAGAATAAGCTTTTTTAAGAGTAGTTTGTTACAGAATGGGTAGAGAATGTCATGTTGATGGAACACATCAGATTTTTAATGAACGTTTCACGTCTATGGAGTGTGAACTAATTGCAATAAATATTTAGTTATCAATGTATAAACTTCATAAAGTTAATTTCACTACTTTTTTACTTTCTCTATACGCACTATGTACATGGTGTATAGAGAAGGCATTGCACTCCACCAAAAAATTCGATACCGAGATTTCACCGGAAATATATGTTTTAGGGTCCCCTGTATCAAAAAAAGAAAGTATTTTCAGAAAAAGGTCCGTGTGTTTATGAACACGATAACTCAAAAACGAAAAGTCGGTAAAATACCAAACTTGGTATTTAATTTTAGTATCTTCCAGGGATGCGACACGAAGATTTTGAAAAAAATCCTCCCACCCCAAACTACCCTTTACATGGAACTTTTTTTGAAAATATTGATTTTCTAAAAAATGGCTTTAACGATTTTGATTAAAATATCGTATATTAAAGATATTTACCTGACAAATAAAATGTATATTTTGAATTTTCTGGGAATAGCCTCTGAAGACTACTTTATTCTGGGTCAATTTTACGGAATTTTGCATAACTGCTAAACCGTAAGAGATGGACAAAAACTTACCATACAACAAATCTAGAGCACTTTAAAACACACAATTTATGTTATATACATATTTTTCGTAGAGTTGATTGTTTTTGAGATATTCCTTGTTTTTGGTTTCAGCTATAAAACACATACTTTTCTCATACAGGACTTTGTGAACTCGTGTCCATACAAACAAAGGAACTTCAGTCACATAGCAACAATCTTTTGACTATCACTTTAACCTATGGTACTCCCTTATTTCGCTTCTACTTACAAGAAAGCCAGAAATAAGACTATTTCTGCTAATTTTTTCTCGATTAGCAGGAAGTAAATAGAAGCATAAGCTTTTTAGAAATAATTTATTGCAGAGATGTAGAGAAAGTAATGTGAATGGAACACATCAGATTTTTTAAGTAACTGCCCTCTTTAGTATTCATACTTCAAAAGAAATATTTATTACTTCACTTCACTCAACTGCCAACACATATTGTTTTTGTGTGAGCTATATTTTACAAACTGCGATATCAGTTTCCGATCATTATGAACTACGAATTTAATTATTGATTTTTAGATATCAGCACTGATAGTTAAGGCTAACAGTGCATGGAGTTTGTTCACTCATCCACAAATGATTAATTACAAGCGTGAAAATATGGTCAGATCGGAGAACTGTTAAATAACGAACTACAATTATTTTGAATGCACACTCATCGAAAATAACTTATAATTAGATGTAATTGTGTAACATCAATCGCAAAGTTATTTTTATACCTCTTACCATTGCACATTCTCGAAGACTGCAATATTATCCAATTAATCAATTTATATTTTGATCTTTATTTTATTAACCTGAATTGGAGCTTGCCCTCTTGAAGATCCTTATACCCTAAACAAATAAACACATTCTAAATCGAGGTGGATATACTGAGTAGTTACCAACTGAAATACTCAGATATAATATGGCGATAAAGGGTTGTAATTACCGTAGTTATTGGATCTTATGATAGCAAATTAATGAAAAATATTATTTGTGAAACAAGAGCGTAACTTTTTTAATCGAGTGTGGATTTTATAAAACGAGAATCGAAAAGACTTTGCACGTGTGTATCATACTACTTCTTTATTTTTGCACGGCAGTACGAAATTAAATAAAATAAACATTAGAAAAGAGTTACCATTTTCACGATCATATACATTAACGATTATTTATGTGGTCAGGTATGTTTAAATAAAACTTGGAAATAATAAAATATAGGTAGCCATAAAAATGCTATGCCTATGAACAACTGCTTTGTTTAGATACGTATCTCAATAAACATTGAATAATTAAAAAACATGACTAATTTAGAACTTTTTGCAACACGCAGTTACAGTTCAGCGACAATAGATGATGTAGCGGAATTTGCTATTGGAAATTTGTTACCTAAAATGTTTAATAAGCACTCACTGTACGTTACATATTATATTTTGTTAACGATTAGGCGTAAAGTAACAAGTTGCTATTTTTACGCTTGCGTGTTTCAAAACTTCACTTTACACACTGACAAGTGAAAAAATAAGATGAAAAAACCTTTGCGTTTACTCTATAAAGAAACCTTCTAAAATGCTTTTTATATGTACCACTCCTGCTAAAAAGTAAGACTCATCCAATGAAAATATTCCGTTGTTGTTCCATCGATATATTCTGTAATATCAACGTATGCAAATTTGCATGACTCGTGCGAATACGTCGCGAAATCTTGATAAGTGGGTAAAAATAACAAGGGTCATGTGAATTGCAGTTAGGTCAATTCCAGATTAGTGAACTGCTACAAAGACATGTGTGAGCGTGATAACTGATAACCTTATAAACTCTTAGACATTTCCTTTCCCTTCCGTTCTGACTTTAAAATTCATAACGCGCAAAGTGTATTTAAGCACACGTATTTACACATCTAGGTCGGATGGTGGATACAGTAGCCCCATGAACACATTTAAAATATCAGGTCATATATTAACAGTTCCAAGCCCTCAATTTATTTATAGGACTAATGTAACAATTCTTGTAAGATAATACCTCTTCCTATACGTAATTTTTTGAGAATAATT
Source organism: Hymenopus coronatus (assembly GCA_030762935.1). Taxonomy (NCBI): domain Eukaryota; kingdom Metazoa; phylum Arthropoda; class Insecta; order Mantodea; family Hymenopodidae; genus Hymenopus; species Hymenopus coronatus. The sequence goes on from CM060881.1 coordinate 41,518,342, forward strand.
CGAACTCCAGCCGTGTATTGAACCAGGAAATTCTGCCTTAAAACCCCGAACAATGGCTAGTGTACCACAGAAATAGTCTGTTTCTTTTTTGCCCTTAACAAAATATAGTCATTTTTAAAGAGGCCATGCACCGTTTATCAGCTGTTACAAAAACGACCATGCAACTAGAAATCGATTACCAGTGGCCATTTTAAACATTTAGAGCTTGGAAGAGAGTTTAGATATACATCTGAAATAAAAGAAGCTTTTGAACATATAATAAGGAAAGACATATCACAGCAATTACAATGCGTGAGAAGAGGATTGAGAATGAAGACACCAACTAGATTAGTTTTAGAGCAGAAAAGCAGAAAAGCATCAAGTAATGAATGTGTAGTTTTGTGTTACCTGACATCTAGCTTCCTAAGTCAAGAAATGACTATTTTATTTTTTTATTTTTACAATACATTTAGAGGAAAGAGAAAAGTAATAAACTGAGTAAAATACAAGTAAACTTTCTAGAGCTACAGCTGCTGGTATCCAGTAACTACTTCACACATTAACAATTTGAAGATATCTTCATGCATTTAAAACTTTCAAATTAATAATAATATTTTCAACGACTTAATATTAACATTTATAACACTACACATTTTTAAATTAAATAATATTACAAATATCTTAATTATGCTATATATATTAAAGGTTAAAAACTGAATATTCAAGAAACATTTTATTTTGTAATTTACAATGCCTTTAACTAGAATCGCATTCGTTTAATTTAATATCCATAATTAATATTATCAATTCCTTTGTTCAAAATTAAAATGTTCTAAATGAAGTATCACTACATTCTTCGGAATCCAGAAAAGCAAGAAGTACATTTCATTTCCAATGAAAATATCTTAAACATATTTTAATCAAAATCCTTAGGGCCATTTTTGAGAAAATCAAAATTTTCTAAAAATGTTCCATATAAAGGATAGTTTAGAGTGGAGGCGTGTGGTATCCTTAAAAGAAGCTAAACGTGACAAGTGTTTTTTTTATATTTAACACCATTTTCATTTTTGAGTTATGCTGTTCACCGACATGCACATACACATACATAGATATTTTTCTGTTCATTCAGGGGACCTCAAAACATATTTTCCACCCAAAAATCTGATGTTGAGATTTCATAGGAAATTAATACCTTCTCTATCTATTATGTGCACATTTTACGAAGTACGGAAGGTAAAAATATACTTAAATATAATTATTGTACCTCAATGATGATATATATAATTAAAGAGTAAATTCCAAATTATAAGACTATAAAAACTAATGATGTCCTTGTGTGGCAATTTTCGCATTTTATTTATTTATTTATTTATTCCCCTTAAAGTATAGTCACACGCCTGAAAGAGGATAAAGGAGAAGGCCATGTAGAGGTCTCATGGTTTGACGATAGCTACCACAGCTATTCTTGGAAGAAATTGTCCTAACAAAGAGAGTAGATTGTATATACTCTCTGCCATCCCATGATTTCAAAAGCTTTGACAAAGGATGAACCATGCGATTTTAACACATCAAAAGAACATTGAAAGAGATTCTGCCAGCTGAAAATAAATCTTATGAGGAAAACCTTCTAAAGGAGAAATGGAAGGTCTGGAAATAAATTACGGAATGCTTAAACAACAGTTTTCCACACAAAATAAACAAATAAATAAAATAAACGTGCCTCAAACATAACATATGCATAAATTACCGAAAAAGCGTAGCAGTGACTTTCTGCGTTTACACAGCGTTTACACATTTATATAAATTGAGATAAAACATATCACTTTGTTTATCCACTGTTTTATGTAAGATATTTCCAATATGTCTTTGAACATTCTTATTGTTAGACACAAACAGAATAGCAATAGTTAAATGTTTAACGACTGGACAATATGTGTTGATCTTAAAATATCATACGCTTTCCTGCAATATCGAGAAACATTGGAAATTGATAAAACTTGAAATGACATAGTATGGAACCATTCAAAAATTAATTACAGATAGCTTATACCACAAAATGCTTATTTGAAATAAATTGTCGCTTAAATGAGATCTACATTTTGTGTAATACATTTCTATCCATCGCTTAAAGTAGGTATACAATTATAAAATTATAAAAGTTCCTTCCGCATGAAGAGGATTTCACAGGCTGTCCGAATAAAATTCAAGATATATATTTTTTACTTTCTCTATACTCACTATGTACATAGTGTATAGAGAATGTATTGCACTCCACCAAAAAATTCGATACCGAGATTTCACCGGAAATATATGTTTTAGGGTCCCCTGTATCCAAAAAAAGTATTTTCAGGAAAAGGTCCGTGTGTGTGTGTGTGTGTGTCCGAGTGTTCATATGTCTGTGAACACGATAACTCAAAAACGAAAAGTAGCTAAAATACCAAACTTGCTATTTAAGTTTAGTATCTTCCAGGGATGCGACACGAAGATTTTGAGAAAAATCCTCCCACCTCAAACTATCCTTTACATGGAACTTTTTTCGAAAATTTTGATTTTCTAAAAAATGGCTCTAACGATTTTGATTAAAATATCGTATATTAAAGTTATTTACCTGACAAATAAAATGTATATCTTGAATTTTCTGGGAATAGCCTCTGAAGACTACTTTATTCTGGATGAATTTTTCATAACTACTAAACCGTAAGAGATGGACAAAAACTTAACCCACAAAAAATGTAGAGCATGTTGAAGCACACACTTTATGTTATACACATTTTTTTCGTGGAGTTGATCGTTTTTGAGATATTCCTTTTTCTTGGTTTCAGCTTTGAAAAACTTAAGTTTTCTCATACAGGAATTTGTCAACTCCTGTCCATACAAACAAAGGAACATCAGTCACATAGCAACCAGGTTTTGGCTTTCCCTTTAACCTATGTTGGTGCTCTCTTATTTCGCTTCTACTTACAATAAAGCAAGGAATAAGACTATTTCTGTTAATTTTTCTCGATTAGCATGAAATAAATAAAAGATAAGCTTATTAACAATAATAATTTACAGAGATATAGAGAAAGTCATGTGAATGGAACACATCAGATTTTTTATCATACAAACATTCTCAGTATATATCTTAATTAAAATCATAGAACTATTTTGATAAAATAAACAATTTTTGTAAGAAGTTCCATGTAAAGGGTACTCGGGGATTTTTTTGAAAATCTTCGTGTCGCATCTTTGGAATATATTGAACATATATGCCAAGTTTGGTATCTAAACGATTTTTCATTTTTAAGTTATGCTGTACGCACACACACACACACACACACATACACAGACATGTGGACCCTTTTCAAAATTGTTGTTTATTGAGCAGGCTTCAATAATATATTTCTGGTGAAATATAGGTATTGTATTTTTGAGTGACATGCAATACGTCTGCTTTATACGTTTTAGAGATAGTAAAATTTCACAGAACAGTTAAAATTTAAATGACAGTGCAAATCATCCTCTATTGATAACAAAATATAAGAAGAAATAAAATGATAGAGCTATTTCGTTTACATTATTCAATTTAGGCGTGGATTATTAGAAATATTTTTGCATTACTTATTATGATGTTATCAATTATAAAGAGAAGTTTAAGAAATGAATACGAGACAAAGATTAATTAAAATGTTATTTCATATCGACTATCTGTGTGGTTTTATAGTGGTGAGAGAAATCTTTATTAACCAAGCGTGATGGATGAATAGCCAATTATACACATACGTTTCTAAAATTTGGAAGTTTAACTTTTGAGCATGAATATATAATTGTTTTTACATGGGTAATATGCTTTCTATTTATATTTCTTTTGTAGCTACTTCATCTTTCGCGACATTTTCTCGTTGAAAAGCGATTGGCATCACTTCCCGATGCCTTTGTTTATCTACTAATTGTGTTTAATAGTCGATCATTTTCCCGCTTTACATACCAGGCTGAGTACTGCAAAGTTACAATTAGTGCACAAAACAAAGTACAAAGAAATAAATGGAAAATAACAAAATGAGGTCCACCCAGGTCCCTCAAGAACGTAATTGGCCATGGTGGTAATCCAAACAAGTTACTCTATAATATTGTAATGAGTCAAAAGTAGACTTACGGCAGACGACTGCGGATTCTCGTGGTTTCGGTGGTCTGACGGCCAAGAAAGAAGAAAGCTGCACTGGTAACTGAGGATAGTTTGGAACCGAATGCACTTGATGGTAGATGAACTCCTCAATGGTAAGCATACCGATTTCCCTACAAAGTTGTGTGTTGCGCTCGAACCACGTTGAGCATCCAATGCGATACGTAAGACCTTGTTTTGGAATGATTGGAGTCTCTTGAGCGCACCGAACACAGCTCCACCGCACACCGGACAGACGTGTCAACAGTGGTCGGATCAGGGCAATGTAGAGCAAAATTGTGGTATTCTGATGGACGACTTCCTGTTGATTAGAGGAAAGAGTTTAGATATCCTGGTGGCATACGCGAGATTGAATTTTGCTTTAATGGTCAGGGCGATGTTATTTATAACATAGTCAATCGCAATGCATTAGGTCTTGAAATGTGTGATCTCTTATTTCATTAATAGATAGTTATATAATCTATATTCGTCAATATTGGAATGTAGCAACGCCAAGAAAAGAAGAATAACAGCTTACAAATTTAAATTATAAAAATCAACGACCTTGAAAAGAGGACTGTCTTAAAAATTGCCTTGACTGTCAATCTAATTAATGTATTTAGCGGAAGGGTTCTAAGTTGTAAAGCACAACTGAGAATTTTCATTTATATAATTTTTGACAAATATTTCAAGTAATATTTTATTAAGATAAATATGCAAAGTATTTCTAATACAATAATTGTATATTTAAGAACTTATTTATATAAATGAATATTTTTCTTCGTATAAAGTAGGTAATGCAAATATTGACGGTAACTAACCAAGCTTAATAAAAAGCGGTCGAGAATGAGAACCGAATGGTACAACATATAAATATTCCCACTGTTCTCTTTTATAATTAAATAACTTAAACACTGAAGTATAATTACTCCAGAGAATTGTTCCATACCTGTGGATTTGAGCATAATATACTAATAATAAGGTGCTCATATTAAGATTTTCTTCACTTTTCATGCTAGAAAGCCCTTTCCTAATTTTTGTAGATATAAAATCAGTATGAATTTGGCGACATAAGCCACATTATGAGAAAAATAATTTTAAAAAATCTGATGTGTTCCATTCACATGACTTTCTCTACATCTCTGCACAAATTATTGTTAAAAGGCTTATTCTTCTATTTACTTAATGTTAATCGAGAAAAAAAATAGCAGAAATAGTCTCATTACTAGCTTCCTTGTAAGTAGAAGAACATATGGGAGTACCATAGGTTAAAGTAATAGTCAAAAGCTGGTTGCTATGTGACAGAAGTTCCTTTGTAAGGACAGGAGCTGACACATTCCTGTATGAGAAAAGTATATTTTTTTAATGCTGAAACCAATAACAAGGAATATCTAAAAAAAAAAAAAAAAAAAAAAAAAAAAACGATCAAATCCACGAAAAAAGTGTACATTACATAAATTGTGTTTTATTGTGATCTAGATTTTTTTGTGTAGTAGGCTTTGTGTCTATTTCTTACGGTTTACCAGTTATGCAAAACTCAATAAAATCATCCAGAATAAAGAAGTCTTTCGAGGCTATTCCCAGAAAATTCAAGATATACATTTATTTTGCATGTAAATACATATAAGAGATTTTAATCAAAATCGTTAAAAGAGTTTTTTGAGAAAATCAAAATTTTCGAAATTTTTTTCCATGTAAAGGATAGTATGGGGTGGGGAGATTTTCTTTAAAATCTTCGTGTCGCATCCTTGGAAGATACCAATCTTAAATACCAAGTTTGGTGTTTAACGGTCTTTTCGTTTTTGAGCTACGCAGCTCACAGACACACATACACACATGACAGACAGACACACACACGGACATTTTTCTAAAAATGTTTTATTTATTCAGGGGGTCTCAAAACATGCATTTATGGGGAAATCAGGCTATCTGATTTTTGGGTGCAATACAATACCTTCTCTATACACTATGTACATAATACGTATAGAGAAAGTAATAAGAGAATGTTGCATACGTTTGTCACGAATGTTAAAATAGTTGTATAGTAAATAAATATTTACTTTATTGTTAAAGTCACGATTTGCAAAGCAAATCGCTGCACAACTTGGAAGAAAACACTCTTGAGCTCCCGATGAAAGCCCCTCAGGCGCTGCTTCCTGTGGGAAATTTCTGCATGCGTGAAATTGGATTTTCTCCTAATGCTTCCACCAAACTGAACACTAGAGCTAAGCTTTCTACCACGAGCCCTTTTATCAAAAGGTATCTTAAGGCATAAGGAAATAATTCCCCTACTTCACCAGTCTGTCTCAAAGGGGATTTTTTATGACAAATAAAATGTGAAAAGTTTAAAACGAGATGTGTATTTTTCTTTTCCTAATCCTGACAACCATTCATTTATTTTGCGTAGAACTAAGTACAGTAAGATATTTTAGTTGGTAAAATACTTTCTGTATGAACTGGTGGACTTACGTTGCCTCCCTCATATAAGGTAGTGGATCTGTTGCATGAACCCAAAAATTGGATATCATGATTTTATCAGAAACACTTGACACAACCTATGTGGAATTATATATGCACACATTCCTTTTAGGTATAATGAATATAATAGGGTAAAGTGGATCGCCTTTTGCTTGACAGTAAGAAAACAAAAGAATATCTACTTAGCACATGAAAGAAGTATAATATTTTAAAATTCTAACCAATATCATAAAATATCTCGGAAATAGTTAACAACACTTAGCATAAAGTGTGTGCTTTAATGAGAGATACATTTTTGTGTAATACAATTTAGGTTGTCTAATTTACCATTTGCACTAACGTTATTCAGAATGAAGAGGATTTTACGTCTATTCGAAGAACATTCAAAATATATATTTTAATATCACACGAAAACATCTTAAACTTTTAATCAAAATTGTTAACAAGTATTGAGAAAATAAAAATTAATAAAACATTTGATTATACGAGTTGGTTTGGGATAGTGGATTTTCTTGAAAGTCCTTCGTATCTTGGAAGATGCCTAACTGAAATACCAAGTTTAGTATTTAAACCATTTTTCGCTTTTGGAACACACACACACACTCAGACGTTTTTCTAAAAATTGTTTTTTTGGGATTCCAGGCGTCTCAAACGAGAATTTCCAGTGAAATCTTGTTATCAACTTTCGGTGAAATTATCTCTATTTAATAAGGTAAGAGTGAAACTGAAAAACAAATAATAAATATATTTCATAGCTATGTTGTTTGTAATGTTTTTTCATGTATACAACCGACGCTTAGTATTAAATACCGCACGAAGACAGAAGCTGCGTAAACCTTAAAAGCAACAAGTGTGCATTGATCTAAAAGCACAGGGATGCATAAATGTTTTTTGTAATCTAGGCAAAGGTACCATGTCAAGTGGATTGTAAATTGCTAAATAGGGGTGGGAATATGATGTACCGATTTATTATTACATTTTAACTTAATGATATATTTAATATTAATTCTTTGTCATCCTAGCCGAATAAATTAAGTAACATGCTTTTATTATGACGTAATGAATTCTATTGATCCCGACTAAATTATCTCGTATGTTATGTCGGTTTTTTAATTGGGTTTATATCGTGCATATAATATACTGCTTTTATTTTTCGTCAGTACTACTTATAGGATGCTTGTGGTTATTTTTCCTTTTTTTAACATAATGGCACCCAGCAGTTGGTAATTTTAAATTGGAGGCATCAAAGTTTGAGGTTAGAGTCCTTCTGAAGCACTACCGGAAACAAAATTATAAAGCTGCTGTCGCGGCTCGAAGATTATGTGAAGTCGAAGGTGCAGGTGCCGTTAATGAGTTAGTAGCACAATGATGGATCCAGTGTTTCCGTAATGGAGACGAAAAATTAAAGGTTTACAGCGTTCTGGAATACCAAAGAATATTGAGAATTCACGCAGAGTTTTGAAAAAAAAATCCACAGACAAGCACTTGGACGTTATCCGAAGAACTTGGTGCTTCAAAGGATACCATATTAAGACACTTAAAAATCGTTTTGAAGCTCTAAATTTGTACCACATGGATTGACAGCTGATCAAGCTCAATTCAGAGTGGATATCTGTCGTCAGCTTATCGCTAATCCCTAGAATTATGTGTACATTTATCAGGAGAATTGTCACATGTGATGACAAGTGGGTGTACGAGTATTACCGCGACACCTCAAAACAGCGGTAGCCTGCAAATGTTTGAAAAAATCGGTTCGGCCCAAAATAATGATGTGTGCCTGATGGAATTTCGAAGGTGTGATTCACTGTGATTTTTTTTTCAAATGGAGGTGCAGTCAATGCGGATCTTTATTCTTAACAATGGAACGAATTCATCAAGTTTTTAGGCAGAGGTACCCGGCATCACTTAATATAAACATAGTTCTCTTGCAGCAGGACAATGCGGCCTCTAAGAACAATAGACAAAATTAAGGATTTGGAAGGAATAAAACTGCTACATCAGCATATAGCCGCGATCTTGCGTTATCAGATTATCATCTGTTTAAACCATTTCTTCAATGCTTTCTTCATTTCTTCCACAAACTTCTATGTGGAAGAAATGTTGAAAGCATTGAAGCAGTTGAAATCGTATCAACAATTCTTCACATCAAAAACCAAAAACTGGTACCGTTGCGGGTTAGCATACCTTGCTGAAAAGTGACTCAACAGTATAGAGCTTAATGGGCTTTACTTTGATGGTTAGAATATCTTCCTCTAATAATGTATTTGAAGTTAGACAAACATTACTTATGAGACATCATCAATATTATAAACAAATATATATATATATATATATATATATATATATATATATATATTGTTTGCTAACGACGTTATCAATTGTCAGGATCATATCAGCGCCGCCGGTGTACCGGAATTTTGGCCCGCAGGAGTTCTTTAATATACCAATTATTCTACTGATATGGGGCTGTCCATTTTAAGCACTTTTAAAACCGGATTTGAACCCGCTATCTTGAGCTCAGAGGCCAGCGATTAACGACTGCGCTACCTAGACCAACAATATAGTAAACGGGTTACGGTATTTAATATCGCGTATAATTGGCCCATTAAAATTCATGCCAATAATAGCAACGTGGTATTTCTACATGAATGACATGATACCGGTAATATAAAATACTGTGGCTTATACAATGTACACTTCCTAGTAGGTGGATACGGCATTGTATTTCACCCAAAATTCGCTCCCGAGATATTACCGGAAATACATTTGAGGATCCCCGAATAAGATTTTTTTTAGAAAAAGGTCCACGGGTGTGAGGGAGGGCGGGAGTCTATGGACAGCGTAGCTCAAAAATGAAAACACCGTTAAATACCAAACTTGGCATTTTAGCGAAGATTTTAAACAAAATTCCCATCCCAACTACCCTTTACAAGGAAAAATGTTTAAAGATTTTGTTTTTCTCACTAATGGCTCTAACGATTTGAATTAAAATGCCGTATACTAAAGATATTTACATTATAAATAGAATGTATACAGAATGAAGAGATTCTATGTATAACTAATTAAACTTTTCTCCAAATGGAAGTTATCTTTCGTTTCATCTCACTTTGGTTTTACTCCTGGCCATGCAAAGGGAAGCGAACATCAAGTATTAATATATAATTTTAAAAGATTTGACTATCACCCTAGCCTGGTGTATTTACTTATTTATCTTCTGCTTAGAAGGAAGTAATTACTGCTAACGTTTATCTCGAATAATGTGATGCACATAAAAGAATAATCTTTTGTAAAAATAGTTTGTTTGCAGAACAGATGGCGAAAGCCTAGTAATTGGAACACATCAGATTTTTTTATTTTTATTTTGTGTTTGGGTGACTACTAACGGCCTTTTTCTGCTAGGTATGATTTTAGTTGGTTGCAGCAGATGACTTCTGTAATCCTATAGATCCGGCTTTTCGTCAACATTATATCTATGTTGTAGGTAGTTCCTTTAGTGAAGCATTTAATAGGCAATTGCTGATGAATACTGTGACTAACAATTTATAAATTTGTTTACGGTGCAACTCTTAATATAAAAGTGCTATGCCCTTACGTCCAGCTTTTTGCTGAGAAAGGAACCCCTTTACTAAGTATGTAATGAGCCAATTAGTGCAAAAACTCGAAAATAAATACGGTGGCTGATTCCCCTGATAATACAAGGGAGCCAGCTCGGTAGTGGAGAGTTTTTATTGTAAAATCTTCCCTTTACCTCTTAAAGTTGTAATTTCTATAGCTCTAGCCTTTCCTAATATCAGATGGAAAAATCTGCTGATTTTAACGCAAAAGGATGTGAAACATGGCGGCGGAGCATTCAACTCCATTAACCTCTCTACTCGACGGTATTCCAAGATCTGGAAATGTTGTATAGCTTATACATATATAACCTTTGGCGATAGAACAATTGCCGGTCGAAATTAAATTTATGTTTATTTATAGACGCTCTTTAACTGTTGTGGTTCTCAGTTCTATACTGGGGTTAACTGGCCGCTTAATTTTACTCAGATGTCTCTTTATCAAGTTTGAGGCTCTTTTACTGAGTAAATCTACGACACGGGACCACCGACTATACTTCCTCTCCGAGGGAAGTCATGTTAAGAATTTTTATGCCCGAAAAAATCCATCACCATCACCCCAGATCACTGTGGACGACATTGTCGAACATGTTCGGGCAATACTTTTAAATTAATGTAAATGTAATGCTATAGCTTTGTGCTTTCTATTTCGTCCTGTTATCATTTGATTGAAAATGAGTTTTTTATTTATGCACGCTCGTTAGCTGCTGCAGTTCTTAAAGTTCCATTCTACATTAGGCGTGAAAGACAGCTTTTTTGCTCAGAGTCCTCTTTATCAGGCTTGTTGTTATTTGATGACATAAACAGTAGGTACATAATTTTCACACAATGCAAAAGTCTGCATGTCTATTCTTCAATTTCTTTAATCAATAGCTCAGCTTCCAGAGAATTGCAACTTCCTTTGTAATATTTAGCCGATATTTCGTAATATTGGTTTAATATAGCCATAGAAATCTTCGAAGTGAGTGACAGGTCAAAATGGCCACCACATCTACGACTATGGCCGATTTAGTTTTCATACCCTTTACTATTTGAACCCCTGAAGATAATTGACCCGCGAAAAGTGTGCATTACTTTCTTGAAACATAGAGCGTATATTAAGAATGTAAAAAGAATATTTTAAAATACGAACCGAGCGGTCAAAGAATTTCAGGCCAACCTAATTTGAGATGAATAGACCAGTAAGTTAATTCAAATAAGTCAGTAAAGAATGATGATGCTGACGCTGCTATGTGTGAACATTTTTTTTTCTCTCGGAAATAGTCATTTATTCACGAATTTGCTTGTATAACTCAGGTTGTGGAAATTATGACATAATATTATGAACTACAATATATGCAAAGATAAAAGTTATATGCACTCGTTAAAAGGCGTATCTTCTTTGCAAAAAAAGGGGAAAGTAATTGCCGTCCATTTGTAACGGGCTTAGGAACGAAAAGCCGGGGTTTCAGTCTTATCGTTGGCACATAACAGTGATTTATTTCTGTTTCTTTTTTCTCCTGTCACGTCACTTGGTGCTGAGCAAACATTTTCACAATGCGAAATTTATTTAACGGGGAAACGGTAAATATTACTGTAATTCCCTGGTTACTTGTAATTCAAGAATTCAATGAAGGTCTCCATGGTCGAGTACAGCGAGCTGGCTTCTCATACGGTTTCGCTTCACAGTCGGGGAGACGAAATGTTTCCTTAATTAGGATAATTTTCTACCTTCTATAGAGTCTGGAGGTATGATGCGTAAGTGGGTGCGCTTGTGGAAAACCTCCAGTACGCTAGCCTAAAGTTCAAAGAATGATAACATCAATATTTCAGTCAAAATCTTCCCGATGTAGCCATAGCAATTAAAGGAGACTATGGAAACCTGATGTGCTCCGATCACATGACTTTCTCTACCTATTCAGCGTTTGACTATGCTCCCAAAACGTTTTCTCTACTTATTATTATTTCCTTGTGGACAGGTACATGGAGAATTAGGAACTAGCTAGGCTAAAGCGATAGTCAAATCTTTTAAAAGCTGGTTGGTATGGGATGATTGAAATTTCGCTCAATTTTTGTGGCCAGGAATAAAAAAGAAATGGGGTGGTAGTGTTTAACGACCGCTTTAACTACTAATGGCACCGCAGCCGAGGACACTGATGATACATGAATGATGATTGAGCACCGGTGGAATGCGATGGCGGGGAAAACCGGAGTACTCGGAGAAAACCCGCCCCAGCGCCGTTTTGTCTACCACAAATCTCACATGCGGTCGCTTGGGATCGAACCCCGGCCGTCTAGGTGAGAGTTGAGTGGTCTAACCACTCGGCCACGGCGCGGCCTGAAGAAATGGGGATTTCGCATTTGAGAAAAGAGAGAAGTATAAGTATTGGTAAATGTAAACCGACATCAAAGAATATCTCGGAAATGTTTAAAATGAAATGACGTTTTATTTATGGGCGCTCTTTAACTGATGTGGTTTTCAGCGTCCCATTCTATACTAGGCGTGAAAGACCGTTTAATTTGCTCAGAGGCCTCTCTATCAAGCTTGAGGTTCTTTTACGTGTCGTAAATCTACGACACGGGACCCACGACTTTACTTCCCTTCCGAAGGAAGCCATGCTGAGGATTTTTACGCCCGAAAAAATCTATCGTCCTCCGCCAGGTTTGAACCCGTGACCTTGGACATATGAAGTTAATATGGTAACCATTACACCACGGAGGGCGACAGGAATGTTTAACTCCATATGAAAATTATAGTACTAAATTGCGTGTTTTAACGAGATCTACATTTTTATGTAGTAAGTTTTTGTGAATCCCTTACTGTTTAACAATTAAAAACAGCATCCAGAATGAAGAGAGCTTCAGAGGTATTCCCAGAAAATGTAACATATGCATCTCATTTGTCATAAAATATCTTAAATGTACGGTGTGTTATTCAAAAGCGTTAGAGCCACTTTTGAGAAAATCATAATTTTTGAAACTTGTAAAGAACTGTTAGAGTGAGAATTTTCTTGAATATATAACTTAAGCAGAGCTTAAATATACAGTTTAATTTTTGAATGATGTCCTCTACATACGCACACACACCACACTCGGACCTTTTTCTATTTTTTATTTTAAGATTCAGGGGACCTCAAACCATTTAATTCTGATAAAATCTCGACATCGAAATTTAGGTGGAATATGATACTTCCCCTATTACACATAGTGGAGAAAGTAAACTACATAAATAAATAAATAAACGTCGTGAGATTCTGGAGCCTGTGTAGCACCAACATAATTGCGCCTAACTTCTGAAAGAAAACTATGTATGCTACTTTAATTGTTACAAAATTACCAATTCAAAACATGGTAGAAGTGTCTGCTTTTCCAACACATTAGAACAGGGCCAGTAACATGAGACCCGAGTTGTGAAATGCTGTATCTGTACAATCAACCCTTTTTCTTTCTACCAGGTGACGTGTGGCACAGAGACGATGATTAGGATCCGATGAAACTTGTTTTGCGACGTAATCAAATGCATACCTTTGAACTCGAGAGTTGGCTAGGGGAGCACAGAGGTAAAGGTAACCAGATAAAATGAATGAAGGCACATTAGACATATCTAGGAGATGTTGAAGGGTATAGTAACATGCTAGACGGCTAAGATTGCGCATTGTGTGTGAAAAGGCTCTCTCACTACACTTCTAACTGTAGCCAGACCTTAGGCTGTCACTTTTTCGTAAAGTACTGTTTCCATACATCTGCACAGGCATATATCATGACATTCCTTTAGAGTTCTCCCAAATTAAAGCAGAATTTCACATTTTTATGTTGCTTCATTTCATGCTTAACAGTGTCACTGCACTACCCTAACTTCCACAATGCGTTCACGTAAACTCCATATCTGAAGAGACCCACAGCTTGAAACAATAAATGACATCTCAGGTTTCCACGAACTGACTGTTCATCAGTAGAATCAACTATACCGCACGTCAGAACTTCATACACCACATTAGGTGATCACAGGTTATGTAATCTGCCTTAGGTTACACTGTAAATAGATTACTTTCGTGTTGGCATGAAGAATGGTCGGCTCTGCGTAGAAATAAGCTTAGGGCCGATTTCATTAACACCGAAAACTTTTCCTGTTATCCTAGTTTATATAATCGCTTATATTAGTGTCTATCGGGGGAACTTAAAGGCACGTTTCACCAAGAAATTGTAAACCCCGTGAATATAATCGTCGACTTGATGCACAACTACTCTACGAACCAACAATTTCTCATACATAACAATCGAGAACCACCATCCGCCATTTCTGATTTTCCCTTCTTTCTGCTCCTTTTGAAGATAAAACCGTGGATGCACAGGATTAAAGTAAGAATTATCTAACTTTTGTGTTGATTAACTTATCAGCGAAGATAAATTTCCACAGGAGAAAAAAAAAAGAGAAAACAAAAAGCCAAAGCCCATAATGGTAAAACAGCATTTTCACTGGTGGAGGGAAAAGAAAACAAAAAACAAAAAAAAAAAAGCGAAACAAAAATTTAAAAAAAAAACAAAAAAAAAAAACAAAAAAAAAAAAACACCGCGAGTCCATTCAGAAGAGGGGAAAATGCTGAATATAATAATAAGTAATTTCTCTTGCCTCTAATGCAAAATTAGTTTACAAAAGATTTTACTGCAACTGATATAAGGGGTACTGACGCAAAAGAAATTAAGAGTCCTCGCTTTGCACAAATCTTTAATTAATAATGCAAATTCTGGTATTTAATTGGTTGTATTTTGAATAGGCGTTCCAACTCTTGTTCCTTGTTCTAAAACAGAATACAGTACTTTCTTGTTTCATAACTCTTAGACATATCAGGTATATGGACTCAAAAAGCAATTCATTGATTGTGGCTTATTATTTTATTTATTTTTTATTATTATTTTAATAGTTTGCTAGCTTGAAACGCTTTCACGTGCATGCTTGGAGACTCTGTAGTAGATAAAAACACTAATTAAAAAAAAATTAACTGTGGGACCCAGTATGCGAATTCAAAACTTTTAGGTGAGAACGCAGAATGATAGCCATTCGGTTACAGAAGCAGTTAAGATAACGGTGAGATGGAACCACATCACAAATTTTACATCATAATGTACATAGAAGTATTAATTGCTGCATTATCTGAACTTTATCAATTGCCTTCTATTTCTCTCGTACCATTCTATTTATCATTACTACCTTTATAAATTATCGTTGTTATCCATAATTATATATATTATTCGTTGTGGCGCCGTGTTTCCTTTTTGCTTTGCTAACTAGGATTAGGATTCGTAAACGGTGGAACATGGCCGATAAGGCTTTAACCAGGTTTGCAGGGCTCTTCAATCACTACTTTGATTGGTGAAACAGCTATTTCACCAAAACGCGGATGTATTATCAGCCCAAGTTAAGTAAAATTATCCAATAAACTGGGTCATCTTCTCGTCTATTTCGACGTGAGGAAGTTATATTGGCTCGATTGGTATTGACCACTGCAATTTTACACACACAATTACCTTCTTAAGAGAGAACCTGCTCCTATCTGGCCGCTATATAGAGAAGATTTGTCTGACCGTCATGTGTAGCTAGATTGTGTTCATCTAGCACATATTCAGGAATCTCTGCTCTGCCGGTCAGTCTTTAAGAGCTCCTAGTGGACGATAAGCAAGCGAGAGATATAATATTTAAATTTTTATTACAGGTAAATTTTCAACTGAGGATTTAGTTATCTTTAACCCTTTTTACTTTCTCCACACGCAGTACGTGCATAGTGTATAGAGAAGGTATTGCACGCCACCCAAAAATTCGATACCGAGATTTCACCGGAAATATATGTTTTAGGGTCCCTTATATCCAAAAGCAGCATTTTCACAAAAAGGTCCGCGCGCGCGCGCGCGTGTGTGTGTGTGTCCGTGTGTCTGTGAACACGATAACTCAAAAAGTCGGTAAAATACCAAACTCTGTATTTAAGTTTAGTATCTTCCAGGGATGCGACACGAAGATTTTGAGAAAAATCCCCCCAACGCAAACTACCCTTTACATGGAACTTTTTTCTAAAATTTTTATTTTATAAAAAATGGCTCTAACGATTTTGATTAAAATATATATAAAAGGTATTTACCTCACAAATAAAATGTATATCTTGAATTTTCTAGGAATAGCCTCTGGAGACTACTTTATTCTGGACGAATTTTACAGAATTTTGCATAACTGCTAAACCGTAAGACTTAGATAAAAACTTACTGCACAAGAAATGTAGAGCACGTTAAAACACACAGTTTATGTTATACACATTTTTTTCGTGGAGTTGATCGTTTTTGAGATATTCATTGTTTTTGGTTTCAGCTATGAAAAACTTACTTTTCTCATATAGCAATTTGTTAACTCCTGTCCATATAAACAAAGGAACTTCAGTCACATAGCAACCAGCTTTGACTATCACTTTATACTATAACACTCCCTTATTTCGCTTCTACTTACAAGGAAACAAGTAATAAGACTACTTTTGCTAATTTGTTCTCGAGTAGCAGGAAGGAAATAGAATTATAAGCTTTTTAACAACAATTTGTTGCAGAGATGTAGAGAAAGTCATGTGAATGGTACACATCAGATTTTTTGTATCATTTTTCGAAATAATTTTCTAAATTCAACTATCTATGGCTTTTGTTGGAATTAGCTTTATATACACTGACTTTTATATTTAGCTTTCGCAATTATTTATGAAATTCTTTCATTGATCCTTATCTCTGGCTTTTCAGATGATTTTCTTCATAAGAGCGCTGATGACTTTGTGGTTGAGCGCCCTTGAATACCAACCAACTGCAAATAGGACATGCAATTTTAATTATTTTCCATTAGTGGGTCCTGATGAGGCTAATTTGTGGGGGGAAGTATTTTTTTTTTTTTTTTTTTAATGTTTCTTAAGAAAAAGTATACGTATAATGTTTTCAGCACATTATTTACGGAATTAAATTTTGTGAATATTTAAGAAATTATGTAGGTATATGTTCGGCTACTAACTGAAACAGTCCACCTCCAACCGCATTGTGGTATAAGGAACAAACACAAGTTTGGGGCCTGCTAAACGTTTTATTTATATCTTAATTTTAAATGCCCTGGAAAAGACAATTTTATTGGCAAGTTTAAAAACGTCACACGATATCAAAGTTGCATTGAGTGAAGAACGTAGACGGGGCGAAGGCGATTAAGGGGAAATAAATTGGAGGGCTTATTTCCAAAGTGACGTATCTTCAATTTTAAAAGATTTGGAGCTAAGCATACCAGAGCATCAAGAATTCCTTCTATGAAGGTGTAAGTTGTATTAAATGTTTAAAACGACAGGACAGGACAGGAGCCTTTGAAAGTTGGTGTTATTTCCAATGTGACGCATCTCCCAGCTGTGTTTATTTCCAAATCTTCTCATTTCCTCATATCCAATAGGAGCGCTTCAAGTTACCTATAAAAAAACTAGGTATCTTTGATGATCATCCTGCAATGTCATTTTATAAGCAGGTATTTTCTTGTAGTCATGCGGAAGTCAGTTATAATAACAGTGATGCTTAGGCCCATACTATTGTTTCTAGTGATAGTAAAATGATTTGCATTGGCTGTTATATTAATTTGGTTTATTTTTAAGGTTTATAAACTGAAAACGTGAATAATTTAAGTACACAAAATCAGATTATACTTAAGAGTTACAATTAATTATTAGCTAGTAATATTATTTCCAGTTGGAAAAAGAAGTTTGGTATTGGCTATCTTTATAATGTGTGAAGTTTAAACATTGATCAATTATCTCATCTGGTATGGTATTAAACTAGCGTTTTGAAGGCTTTTGGTTTACCATTTAGATGTTATGGTGTTTGAATGATAATAAACATAACACTGATAGCTATAGCACTTTTATTTTATCATAATCGCCGCACATGTGTTAGAGGTTCGCTTTGGAAACCTTATCGCTTTATTGTAGCACGTTTTCGGTAAAGCATTTAAATCGCCGCACTCACAGTCTCAGAGCTACTTCAAAGCCTTGGAATACAACTCCTGGACACAATGGACACGTGCTATATTGTTTGCTTTTTCTGGAAAGTTCTGTCGACGTCATTGGCAACTATAAAAGGAAGGGCTGCGAGCCAAGCGAGTGATTTTTATCTTTCCTAGCCCATAAGTACAATGTACATAGTGGATATAGAAGGTATTGTATTCCACCCAAAAAGTCGATGCCGAGATTTTACCGGAAATACACGCTGACACACCTGAATCCCAAAAATAAATTAGAAAAATGGCGTGTGTGTCTGGCGGCAGCATATCTTAAAAACGAAATGTTGGTTAAATTTCCCTCCACCAACTTTAAATGGAACATTTTTCGAAATGTTTTATTTTCTGAAAAATTACTCTAACGATTTTTATTAAAATATTTAAGATATTTTCATGACAAACGAAATGTATGTCTTGAATTTTCTGCGAATAGCCTATGAAGACCTTCATTCGGATGGTTTTTGTATAAATGTTGTATAACTTATAAACTTAAGTGATAGACAAAAACGTACCACACAAAAAATGTAGATCTCGCTAAAACACACAAGTTATGTATGCCATAAAGACTTTTTATATGGGGAAACCGTTTTCGAGATATTCTGAGTTATTGGTTTCAGTTTTAAAGTAGGTACTTTAACTTTTCTCAAACGGGAGATGTCTTTTTTTTCTCTCTCTCTCTCTCGCCCTTCGTTTGTTTACTCCTAGAAAGCAAAGAGAATCGAATTTCCACTATTTCACTTAGCAACCGTCTCTTAAACTATCGCTTTAACCTAGTGTACCTATTCCCTTATTTCTCTTCTGCTTACAAAGAAGGAAGTAATAAGATACATTCTGGCAATGTTTATTTTGATTAGCATGACGTACCTACATAAAACAAAGAATATCTATCTCGAAAACAGTGAAATCCACGAAATATCTATCTATATATATATAATGTGTGTGTTTTAAGGATACCTGATTTCTATGTAGTAAGATTCTTTTTTATCTCTTAGGTTTACCAGTTATGTAAAATTCAGCAAAATTCTTCCAGAATAAAGAGGTTTTTAGAGCCTATTCCCAGAAAATTCAAGATATATCTTTTATTTCTCATGTAAATATCTTAAATGCAAGAGATTTTAATCAAAAGTGTTAGAGCCATTTTTAAGAAAACCAACATTTTCTCAATTTTTTCCATGTACAAGGGTATTTGGGGGCCGGGGGATTTTCTTGAAAATCTTTATGTTGCATCCTTGGAAGATATTGAACTTAAATATCAAGTTTGGTATTTAACGGACTTTTCGTTTTAGAGGTACGCTGCCCACAGACACACACAACACACACACACATACATACACGCACGGACATTTTTCTAAAAATTCTATTTTTTGATTCAGGGGTCCCCAAAATATGCATTTCCGATGAAATCCCAGTATCAAAATTTTGGTTGCAATACAATACCTTCTCTATACACTATGTACAAAGTACGTGTAGAGGATTATATTAAGGAAAGTTTATTATGGAACAACTAGAGAAAGTCATGTGAGTGGAACACATAAGATTTTTCGACAAGAGTTCTCAGAGTGCAGCAGCATTAGAGTAGACAACTGTGTATGTCGAAGCGAGAAATTATTGTTGGAAACCATCGCAATAAAAACTTTGTTTATAATAATTACTTTCTCTACGCTTACTATGTACATAGTGTATAGGGAAGATATGTATTGCACCTAAAATTTCGATACAGAAATTTCACCGGAAATACGTGTTTTGAGACCCCCTGAATAAGAAAAAAATTAGAAAATACCAAACTCGGTATTTAATTTTGGTAGCTTCCAAGGATGCGACACGATGGTTTTCAAGGTAATCCCTCCACCCAAACTACACCCTTCACATGGAACATTTCCCGAACATTTTGATTTTCTCAAAAATGGCTCTATGGTTTGGATTAAAATCTCTTATATTTAAGGTATTCATGTGACAAATAAAATGTATATCTTCAACTTTCTGGGAGTAGCCTCTGAAGACATGTTTATTCTGGATGAATTTTGCGTAATTTTGCATAACTGGTAAATCGTGAGAGATAGACAAAAACTTACAACACAAAAAATGTAGAGCACGTTAAAAAACAAAATTTATTTTACCTACATTTTTTTTCGTGGAGTTGCTCGTTTTTGAGATATTCCTTGTTTTTGGTTTCACCTTTAAAAACTTACTTTTCTCATACAGGAATTTCTCAGCTCCTGTCCATACAAAGGAACTTCACATAGCAACACGCAAGACTATCACTTTAACCTAATGTACTCCCTTATTTCACTTCTACTTACAGGGAAGCAAGTAATAAGACTATGTCTGCTAATTTTTTCTCGATTAGCATGAAGTAAATAGAAGAGTAAGCCTTTTAACAATAATTTGTTGTAGAGATGCAGAAAAAGTGCAGTGAATGGAACACATAAGTTTTTTTTAGTAATACAGTGGACTTTTGTTACAATATGTAATTAGGTAATGATCGCAATTATCATGAAGTAGATAGAAACATGTGCTGTATGAATACTGGAAGAAATCCCTAAGGAAATGGATGAAGATTGCTAATTTAAACTTCTTTTGTTATATATAAATGACAAATTTGTGCGTCATCAGAATCAAGATGTGAAGATATGAAGACATTTCCAAGCGCGCTTTTTCTTTAATTTAGGACGTTAAGACATCATCTTTAAAGGATCTGTTTGGAAGAGCAATTTGATTACAGTTGAGCGACTGGTGAATACCTTGGTCGATATAGCTGCCTTGATACAACTAGTGCGGAGTTTCATTTTTAGAGTTCTTCCTACACATCGAGAGACAAGTGGATTAAACATTCAGAGAAGATATGTGGACACTATAGTAAAATATTTAACAGCAACCAGCGATACCATGGAAATTGTGTGTGGACTAAAAAAGATCTGATTTTTTCATCACATGACTTTCTATAATTATTCTGCATGCAAACTATTCTTGTAAACGATTATTTTTCTACAGGTATATCATGCTAATCGAGATAAACGTTAGCAGAAATTGCCTTATTACTTAGTTCCTTATAAGAAGGGAAATACACTAGGCTAAAGCGCAAGTCAAATATTTTACAAGCTGTTTTTTACCTGAAAATATTGAAATTCAGTTCCTTCAGTAAAACAAAAGTGATATGAAACGAAAGTTGACTTCACATTTGAGGAGAGTTTGGGTAAAACTAAAAACAAAAACTATGAATATCTCGGAAAAGGTGGACTCTACAAACAGATTTAGGTATACATATTGTGTTTTAACGATATCTATATTTTTGGAGTAGTAAGTTTTTGTCTATCTCTTACGATTTATCAGATATGCAAATATCATCCAGAATAACAGAGCTACTTATTTGCCATGTAAGTAATTATATTATGCGGTATTTTAATAAAAATCGTAAATTTCACCAAACATTTTGAGGCAGTTTGAGGTGAGGGATTTTCTTGAAAATCTTCGTGTCGCATCCTTGAAAGATGCTGAACTTAAATACCAAGTTTGGTATTTAACCGACTTTTCGATTTTGATTTATCATGTTCACAGACACACGACACCCTCACCCCACCCCCCCCACACACACACACACTATTAGGAGTTCCTGATATAGATTTCCATCTATCATTCTATTATTGGTTAGAAGAACTATTGAAAGAGGAATAGAACAGGATGAACAGAATACACAATTAAATTAAACGGGAATTTTATTTATGAACGCTCTTTAACTGTTGTGGTTCTCAGCGTCCCATTCTATACTGAGAGGAAAAACCGCTTAATTTTGCTCTGAGGCCTATTTATCAGGCTTGAGATTCTTTTACGTGCCGTAAATCTACGACACGGTACCAACGGCTTTAGTTCCCTTCCGAAGGAAACCGTGCTAAGGATTTTTACGCCCGAAAAAAATCCACCGTCCTACACCAAGTTTGAACCCGCGACCTTGCGTATATGAAGTTACCATGGTAACCATGACAACACGAAGGGCGACATGTTTTTCAGCCATACATATAATATTTCTTTAAAAATGTGTTTTTTTTTATCTAAGGTAGTCTAAAACAAGTATTTCCAGTGAAATCTCGGTATTGAATCTCTACCCATGTGCTTACTATGTACTAAGTAGAAAAAGTAAAAACTGAGCTTGTCTCCTCTACTCCTTTTTAGCGGCATAGTGTTTGCTGAAATTCTTTCTATTTTGCTCATGACATTTTTATTTTACAATTAAGGTCAAAACCAACAAAATTGTTCCAGTATTAATAGCGAAAAAGGTAGATATTTTAGGACATTTAAATCTTGTTGTGGTGTATTTGGTATAATAATATATTTTATTCCTAAAACGACTGTTCTTTAATTTTTTCAAAAAATATCTCACGCACATATTTAAAAGTAATTGTCGTTCAAACAATAATCCAACATGTGTGCAAAGAATTTAGAAGCACTTAAACAAAAAAAAACATTCATCGCTAATTTTCAGGAGTAGTACAACATTTGGTCCTTCCTCACAAGTACCTTTTGATATAATGACTCTCAATTCTTGTGTTTCTCCTTTGTTTTATGAACTTATTTTAAACCAGTTGAATGAAAAGCCGTGTAAAAAAGTGTACACATTACCATATTTTAATTCCGTACATTTAATGTGAATGTAATCTAATTATAAGAAACAGAAATGGTAGAAAATATTGTGCTTACCTCGGTGGTGTGGGAGTAGCGTGCCTGCCTGCCTCACACTCAAGAGGTCGCGAGTTCAAAGCTCGCTTAGGGTGAGTTACCTGAATAAGATTTTATTCGGGGTTTTCCCTTATCTTGAGAGACGAACATCGAGTAAGTTTAAGCTCCGTGGACACAAAGATCATTTGAGTATCATTTCACCGATTTCATTAATCGTCCGATACGAGCAATTAGGTTAAAGGGCGTTAAGCTACAAAAATATAATAAAATAAAAATAAAAGAAGATTGTGCTATTGTTACAGATCAGATAATTTTTCCTGTATTACTTTGTTTTCATTGTATCTGTTTATTGTATAACTGTTTTACATAAACCTCTATTAGTGATTAACTATGTACACTTTCGTGCATAAAAGTTGCCTTTTTTCCTCCGTAATGTGTCCCTTCACGTAATCAACCTTTGACTTCACCCAGCCGATTCGAACCCGTGACCCCTCGAATACAGACCAAAGACGAAACCGCCTAACCCAGCCCACTCTGTACTAAACTAATTACAACGATTCAGTATTTTAGAAGTTGATAAGGCGGCGCCGTGGCCGAGTGGTTAGACCGGGTTCGATCTCAGAGGGTCACATATAGGATTTTGGTGGACGATGCAGCGCTTGGGCGGATTTTCTTCGGGTCCTCCGGTTTTTCCCGTCATTCATTGCTCCAATGGCTCCATAATTATCTTTATTTTGTTTTTTTATTGTGTTTATCGCCCGCTTTTACTACCATGGCACCGCAGGCGATTACACTGATAATACATGCAACGAAGATGGAGCACCGGTGGAATGTGATGGCGGGGGAAACCGGAGAACCCGGGGAAAACGCGTCTCTGCGCCGCTTTGACCACCAAAAATATCACATGCGGTCACTTGGGATCGAACCCGGTCCGTCTAAGTGAGAGGCGAGTGGTCTAACCACTCAACATCGTCCTTACCGCCATATATTTCAGCGTCATTTGATATAATCCACTTCCTCACTTTCATACCAGACATCAGCTGATCACCTATCCTGAATTTTCTCTGATCCATAAGCCTCTGCTCCTCAACATGCGTCTGACACCAGACGCTGGCTTGTAAGTCCTGGGGGTGCAAGTTGTACACACGAGCAAAGTAAAAAGAAAAAAAAAAGAAAGACAACAGAAAGGAAGGAAGCAAAGAAAGAAGATGGAATGAATAATTATTTGGATGAAATCAAGGCTCCTTAGAATGAGCTTCTTAATAATACGATTTCCAGGGTTGTAGTTAAATATAACATTTGATTTGCATTCAAAAAGTATTATCGATATACTGAACGACAACTACGGAATTTTTATGAGAGGGTTCATCACGGACATAGAGACAAAGGTTAAATTCGTCACTATTGAATGGTAATAAACAAAACCATTATTAAGAAAGCGGTAGTGTACTTGAAAATTCAATTGTAATATTACCCTTTGGCAGTTCGGCCAAATTTTGGGGGAGACAAAGTATTCTGTCAATCCAGTGGTTAAAAATATATTCGAGGAGGAGGGAAGTTCTAGGTTGTCAGTAACAACATAAACACCAGTTTTCCGTATAGAGGCCACATTTTGCGCAAGTCACTCTACCTTCTTATGATAAAGACCACGAATATATATATTAACTTCTATGGTCATATCGAAGGCTTTGATTTAGAAACAACTGCTGGCGTTTCCTAGCTACACTTTAGAATTTATTACCGTTAGTTTATTTTGGTATTATGTATTATTAAACACACTCATTATTATTATTATTATTATTATTATTATTATTCACTCTCACATGCACACGTATTTACTCTGTGGGGAATGTGGAATGTTTCTAGTTAAAAAAAGAATACCTCGTCCCACCAGCAAACGAACCGAGACCTCTCGACGAGAAGCCATAACACTCACTACTCGACCGCGAAAGAAATCTAAATTGTGTCCATGTGAAAATAAATTTGTTTCCTTTAATTAACATAAAATACTCAGTTAAGACAGTTATAAAAGTTTTCACTTTTGCTGAATATTTATTAATTCCTCCTACATACTCGTAAGCACAATATAGGGTCCAATAAATGCAATGCAATAAAAACTTACAAATTAATCTCCTATATAACTAGAATAGTTCACTATTAGCATTGAAAACCTCGATAACGGACGCAAATATCAGTGTCAAAATTTCTCAGTTCTGCATTAATTAACCTAACTGCACTTGCAATGTTTTCTTTCTTATATAGAAATATCAAGCTCAAAACTTTGAACAGTTTGAGCATCATGCCACAGTTGGAATGACAGTGCTTCACTGTTACAAGCATACTGCGTCTGCACCCTTGAATATGATAACTATCTAACGGATAATTAAATGCCAAAGGTGTTCATTGTACAAAAGTCATGTGGAAAATCTGAAACGGAACATTTTCCTGCTAATTATCAGTTTTAGATAAATTATTGTTAATGCTACCTAGAAACATGTGTAGATACGTGACTTAGTTCCTGTAACTCCTATTTGTAGCATAGAGACACCTTGTGGCGCTTTTTACTTTCTCTAGCCCATATGTACAATGTACATAGTGGATAGAGAAGGTAGGTATTGTATTCCACCCAAAAATTCAATGTCGAGATTTCACCAGAAATACATATATGTTTTGAGATAACCTGAGTCCGAAAAAAGGATTTTTAGAAAAAGAGCTGTGCGTGTGTGTGTTTTATTTAAGTTTAGTATCTTTCAAGGGTGCGACACGAAGATTTTTAAGAAAATCTCTCCACCCAAACTACGCTTTACATGGAAAAATTGGAGAAAATTTTGACTCTCTCAAAAATGACTCTAAAGATTTCGCTTAATATATTTTATACTATAGATATTTACATAATAAATAAAATGTATATCTTCGTTTTTACCTTCTCTACACGTACTACGTACATAGTGTATAGAGAAGGTGTTGTATTGCACACAAAAATTCGATACCGAGATTTCACCGGAAATACATGTTTTGGGTCTCCCTGAATCCAAAAAAAAGCATTTTTGGAAAAATGTCCGTGTGTATGTGTGTGTCTGTGGACAGCATAGCTCAAAAACGAAAAGACCGTTGAATACCAAACTTGGTATTTAAATTTGGTATCTTCCAAGGGTGCGACACCTAGATTTTCAAGAATATTCCCCCACCCACCAACTACCCTTTACATGGAATTTTTTTCGAAAATTTTAATTTTCTTAAAAATGGCTCTAACAACTTTGTTTAAAACATCGTATATTAAAGATATTTACCTGACAAATAAAATGTATATCTCGAATTTTCTGGGAATAGTCTCTGAAGGCTACTTTATTCTAGATGAATTTCATGGAATTTTGCATTACTGTTAAACCGTAAGAGATGGGAAAACACACAATTTATGTTATATACATTTTTTTCATGCAGTTGATAGTTTTTGACCTATTCTTTGTTTTTGTTTTCAGCTATGAAAAACTTATACTTGTCTCATACAGGAATTTGTCAACTCCTATTCATACAAACAAAGAAACTTCAGTCACATAGCAACCAGCTTCTGATTATTAGTTTAGCCTAAAGTACTCCCTTATTTCCCTTCTGCTTACAAGGAAACAAGTAATAAGACTATTTGTGCTAATTTTTTCTCGATTAGCATGAAGTAAATAGAAGCATAAGCTTTTTAACAATAATTTGTTGCAGAGGGTAGAGAAAGTCATGTGAATGGAACACATCAGATTTTTTTTGGAAATAGCCTCTGAAGACCTCTTTATTCTGAATTAGTTTTTTACATAAGTGGTAACTGTAAGGAATAGTCAAAAACTCACAACACAAAAAATGTAGATCTCATTAAAACACATAATTTATGTCATACATTATTTGTTTGTAGAGCTGACCGTTTCTGACATATTCCTTGTTATTGGTTTCAGCTTTAAGATAGACTTTTCTCTTACGGGAATTTTTTATCGCTGGCCATACAAACAAATGAATTTCATTCACACAGAAACCAGTTTTTAAAAGTATTGACTATTGCTTTAGCCTTTGATACCCCCTTATTTCCCTACTACTTACAAGGAAGCAAGTAATCAGACAATTTCTGTTAATTTTATCTTGATTAATATGAAATAGATAAAAGAATAAACCTTTAACAATAATAAAATTTGTTACAAAGATGTAGAGAAAGTCATGTGAACGTAACACATCAGATTTTTATTAAGTAGAATTTCTAGTTCGTGATTTCGCCATCATGGTTATGGGAGATCAATTCTTCGCCCATAGTTGACACCATAGACGATCAGGACTTTTATCTGCAAATAAACATCATACGGGACCAACGGCTTTAATGCCCTTGTGAAGGAAGCCATAAGGATGTTCATGTCCGAAAAACTCTTTCACCCTCCTGCAACCTTGGGTATTAGAGACAAGTATAGTAACCACTACACCACGGACAGCGACTGTGTAGACGTATGCGTATGACAGACATGTTGCATCCAAGAATGGCCAAATTGACTCATTAAACTTGGTATACAGCGTGCCTTGCGTGCCAAATACTTCCTAATGGAGGCCCCCGTTCAAGAAGTTGCTTTGGTTATACGTATTTTGATAACGTTAACTAACCAAAGTTTGAAACATAATATTTCTGGCAAGATTTGCTATATATCGATAGAATGCATATTAATTAAAAAATTATATTCTTCTACTCTTTACTATTATTCGCGTTTTTAAACTAGCTACCATGAGAAACAACATAGTTTCAATCACATGAGAAGCATAACGTTTGAGTTATTTGAAAAGTTCTCGAAATAAGCCAAAATATGCAAAAGAATTTTGAAATTGTTCTTATTTTTATTTTCTCTACACGTACTATGTATATAGTGTATAGAGAAGGTATTGCATTCCACCCAAAAATTCCATACCGAGATTTCACCGGAAATAAACGTTTTAGGGTCTCCTGTATCCAAAAAAAAAAGATTTTTCAGAAGAAAATGTGTGTCTGTGAACACGATAACACAAAAACGAAAAGTCGATAAAATACCAAACTTGATATTTAAGTTTAATATTTTCGAGGGATGAGACATAACGATTTTGAGAAAAATCCCCCAGTCCCCAAAAAAATTCTGAAATTTTTTATTTAATATCTTCAAGGGATGAGACGTAACATTTTTGAGGAAAATTCCCCTGTCCCAAACTACCCTGTACATGGAAAAAATTCTGAAAATTTTGATTTTCTCAAAAATGTTTTTTTTATTAAATACCGTATATTAAAGATATTTATATGGCAAATAAAATGTGCATTTTGAATTTTCTAGGAATAACATCTAAAAACCTCTTTATTCTGGATGAATTTTTGCTGAATTTTGCGTAACTGGTAAACCGTAAGAGATAGACAAAAACTTACTGCACAAAAAATGTAGATCACGTTAAAACACATCACTTATATCATATACGTTGTTTTTTTTAATTGAATTGGTCATTTTTGAGACATTCCTTGTTATTTGTTTCAGATTTAAAATACTTAAATTTTTTCCACACCTAAAGTTATAAGCTGCAGAGAAACGGATTTCATCCACATGGCAACCGTCTTTTAAATGATTTCGCTTTAGGCTGATGTATCTCCTTATTTCCCTTCTACTTACAAGGAAACAAGTAATTAAGGATTTTTGCTAATGTTTGTATCGATTATCATAAAGCTTTCTAACAATAATTTGTTACAGTGATGTAGAGAAAATCATGTGAATGGAAGACATCAGATTTTTTTTTCAGCATTTGACATCAACGCACATGGTCCAACGAAACTCCATGGCCTTTCAAGCGGGAAGTGGCCTTTATTTCAAGTGGAAGTCAGGTTTCTCCATGCCTGCAAAGTACTCCTGATGATTTGGGTTCTTATCGGCCGAATTTTCTTTCTATCAAGAAACTTTCTCAATTAAGGAATCTTGTAGAACACGAAAGTGGAACGCGGGGAATAAGGTACAATTATCAGCGAATCGTACCGTATTTCTTGACTTTCGTCATTGTAACATGTGGAGATGACCTTCTTCTTTGCCAAACCCTCGTGTATTTCGCTCTTCAATTGAAGAGAAGGTTGGCAGATTTTTTTCAACGAGAGATTTTTAGTTAGCAGCACACCTTTTAAATCCCAGAAAACCAACACCAAGACCTTCCCTGTTGATTTCACATACTTTTGTCTTCTTTGGTGGTGGATAATCTTTGTGCTTCCAGTGAAAAGACTAGCGATTGGTTTTAAGTGCGTAATAATACACCCATGCGTCATCATTTGTTACAATTAAATAATGACGTGGAATCTCTCTGAAAACGAGACTCTTTTCTCACAGATTCGCACTTCGATTTGCTTTTTGAACCGGAGTTAATAGTTGTGGCAATCATCTTGCAGATAATATTTATTACGTTTTCTATTAGTATATTATGGAAAGTATTGCATTCTACCAAAAAATTCGATACCGAGATTTCACCCAAAATATGTTTTGAAGTCCCCCTAGTAAAAACAGTGTGTGTATGTCCGTGTGTGTGCTTGGAACAGCTTAACTCAGAATCGAAAAGTCCGTTAAACTTGATATTTAAGTGTGATGCAACACAAGGGGTCGTAAGAAAATATACCGTCACTAAACGATCCTTTACATGAAACATTTTTCGAAAATTTTGATTTTCTCAAAACGATTGGATTAAATTAAATTACCATATGTTTAAGATATCTTTATAACAAATGGAATTTAGGTATATCTTGAATTTTCAGGGCATAGACTCTGAATTTTTCAGTATGGATTGCTTTTGTGTAACTGTAAGTTGCAAGAGATAGACAAAATCTTACTACACAAAAAGTTTAGATTTTATTAAAGCCCACCATTTATGTCAAATATATTTTATGCAGAGTTAACCAATTCTTAGATTTTCCTTGTTATTGGTTTAAACTTTCCAATATTTAATGTACTATTCTGAAATGGGCAGTCGCTATTATTTTTCTTTTTACTGATGATCATTACAAAGAACCAAATTTGAATATCATTACGCAGCGACTAACTCTTAAAAGAGTTGACAATCACGTTATCTTAGTGCATACCCTTATTCTCATTAAACCTATAAGATATATGGAATAAAACTATTTCTGCTAATGGTTATCTTGATTAGAGTGAAGTAGATAGAAGAATAAACTTTTGCAAGAATACTTTGTTGCAGAATATATCAATGAAAGCTAAGTGAATGCAAGTTATCAGATTTTTTTCCAACTTTTTTTTTCAAGATGTGAAGTACACATCTCCTGAAATGCTCATAGCTTCAGCAATTTAGGTCATCTTCATACGCCGAGTTTGCAGAACAATGTCATATACTTTGTTGATTTATGTTGTGGCTGATTTCGTCTTTCGCTGCGTACATCATCTTCCAAGCTTTCACCGCTGTGTTTAACTCCTAGGGCTACATAGAAATGGTTTAAAGTGATGGCGCAGTCCCCTATAAATTCATGTCCTTCCTTGCGAAGTACTTAGTATAGCAGCGCGATGTTCGACATTTGCTATGTTTCCCGTATATACACTGTATTGTGACAGTGTCGTCTTCTGCAGTAGTTCTCACGTTCGCGAAGGTATGCGAGTCATCGCAGTTGGAGACCTTGGAATGCGTCACAACACAGGGAGTGCGGCTCGCTCATAAGCGAAATGTTTCGATTCTTCTCGAAGCTTCGGCTTTTACAAGCTTTCACAAGGTTCTGTGATATTATTTTCTAGTTATAAAAGGAAGAAGAATTGCAACCGTAGAAGTGTGTTGCGTTGGGAATTGTGCTGAGTGGTTAGCGCGCGGCGCTGAGAGGACCGAGGAAGGCATGCAACTGTGAATGTCTACGAGTAAATTATTGCAGCACTAATTTTTGACTTTATTTGTAACCAATTTTGAAGTCAATAAAGTCATTTTAAGAGTAACAAAAATTTATACCTCCCACGATTCTTGATAAGCCTCTGTTATTGCACAAATGTTTCCATGAAAGTTTACTCGCAAGAAAATGTCAATATTTTAAAACATTCTCTGTAAATTGCTGTGAAAATGTCGCACAAATAATACTGTATGTTGAACAATAGAAGGATATGCATTGTTCTGTGAAAGTTATATTAAAAATTAAAATGTTGTCTTTTTCTATCTTAAACTGCTTTGAGGTTTATTTAGCAATCTATGGGTCATTCCGAGAACTTTTCAAGCGACTCTCGTATTAAACCTTATAGTATTACTCGTATTAACAAATGAGAGAAAACTGAAAAATATCACACGAAATGAAGATTGCACAGAGAGGAGAAAGAAAAGGAGAGTGCGATAGGTAGGAAGGGATGGGAGAGAGATGGAAAAAGAGATCTAGTGGGGAATAGAGAGAATAAAAAAAGGAAGAAGGTAGTAAAGAAATGCGCATATGGAGTATGAAAGAGACAGAGAGAGAGAGAGAGAGAGAGAGAGAGAGAGAGAGAGAGAAAGATGGAGGGAAATGGGAAGGCAGAAACAGTTAGAAAGTGAGACGGGGGAGAGAAAGACATGAATACCTCCATTTAAGGCAATAACACGAGCAGTCGAGAGAGTTGAATCTTCTGACGGTGCCATAAAACGGCTAGGGTTGGTTGTCAACAGGGAAAGAGCTCGTGTTATGACTGGGTAACGGTACCCTTCTTTGTATAAAATCAATTATTGCCTAACTGATAAGATTTTATTTCAACAGCAGCTCTCACATCAGTAGCTTTGGTACATTATTCAGAACTGTAACTGTACTTATGACCCTACGCTATAGAGAGTCAGTTCCGGATTTGTCAATCACAATTTTGTCACAGTCATTTATTTTTGTTACGCTCATTACTGTCCTACATTGTGTCATGAGGCTATATAGCATTCGTTTATTCATACCAATGAGTTGTTTTATGAAACGAATGGATGATTACAAAATGGCAATATTTATAACACTATCTCGCACATTCCGCTTAATGAAACATTTCATTGTCCCTTTGATTTCTTTAACATATAATAAAATGTTGCTTGCAACTAGACGAATTTAAAATACAGTCGTAAAACAGCGTTGAGTTACACAAATGCTTTATGCTCGCACATTAAAGACTTAAAATACTAGATAATGCTTTTAGGGACGTTCGTTTATGTGCAGATTCTTCATAAGTATAAGCTGCCCTAAACTTGCTGTAAGCGGAACAGTGCGATACGTGAGAAACGTATGATGGTGAAAACAATTTTAATACAAATTAATTGGAAACATATGAGGGTAATCCAGGAAGTAAGTCCATTTATGCATTCTCGCTACTAGATCACTATCGGACTTCCATTCAAAGAAACGTTTCCTCGATATATTTTCCCGGTGTTGTGTGGTTCCCAGTCGAAACAAGTTGTGTATTCTGTGATTGTTCAAAGTGAACAAAGTGATACAAAGTCTCGCCAACTGTGAGGTCGATTGATGATATTAATGATTTTCAATTCTATTAGGAAATTGAAGGGCATTAAAAGGAATCCTAAAGTTCAATGCCAGGCAAAACTTCTATGATATGACACTTAAAGGCCTGCTTACAGGGCCAGTTTTCTTAAACATTTGACTTTCGCTATTCTCTTTGTATCATTAACGACATCTATAATGTTTATTTCAATTTAAAAGTGGGAGATAGAAAAATAAGTTTTCCTAAGAACTTTTTATATATCTATAATAAACGATAGAGCGCATTGGAGTTCATATAAATGTAAGACAAAATTTTTTTTCTTATTAGAAATACAACGATATTTTTCCATTTTTCAGTATAGATAGAGAGCACAGAGGGGGACTAAGAACTGATACCCCCACTAACAGATTGAAAGGACCTGTCAATAATTTTAGAGTTGGAGAAACAGGATTGCTACCAAGTTCCTAGTGATGCGCACATAACATAATTGACTGCTTACCGGCCAATGTGAGGCATGCCTTCGCTTTAAGAAATAGGTTTAACAAAGGTATATAAGTATTCTACCTCAGTCGACAGAGCACCTGCCTATGTGCAAGGGGTTCTGGTTTGGTTCCCGACTGGGGTGGGACATTTTCTCTAGCCACAATTATTCTCCATCCTCCCAGAGTCTGGAGGTATTAATGACAGTGTGAATGTGTGTGTAAAGTTAAAGATTGTTCACCAAAGATAAACATCTACAGTAAAAGAGTGAACATCATTGACATGAACAATTATTCCAAAAGAAAAAGTCGCCGATATGCTCTAGATGTTAAAAGGCGGGATATAAATGTACCATGTTATTGAAACCAATAAAAATGCATATCTTGGAAATGATTAACTCCACAAAACATGCATTTCATATAAGTTGTGTGCTTTAACGTGATCTACATTTTTGTGCAGTAAGATTTTGTCCATCTCTTACCGTTTACTAGTTAGATACAAAAGTCGTCCAGGATGATGAGGATTTCAGTACCAGGATATAAATTTCATTTGTCATAAAAGTATCTTAAACATTTTAATAAATCGGTTTTGAGAAAATAAAAAATCTCGAAAAAATGTTCAATGTAAAGAGTAATTTTGAGTGGGGAGATTTTCTTGAAAATCTTTGTGTCGCATCATTTGAAGATACTGAACTTAAATATACCATTTTGTAAATAACGGATTTTTCGTTTTTGAGTTATGCTGTTCATAGTCACAGACACACACAGGAAGCTTTTTCTAAAATCCTTCTTTTTTGATTCAGGGCAACTCAGAACATATATTTGCAGCGAAATCTCAAAAATCTGGGTGGAATACAATACTTTCTCTACCTACTATGTAGGTACACATCACGTACAGTTATCTCGCTAAAAGGCTATATGAACAAGTTTGATTCTTTGTAACTCTGGATACGGAAGTCACTTGTTTCATTAAAAGTAGTGGTATCGTTTTACTTAAAAACAAATTTTAAGATAAGACACGCTAAGAGAGTATAAATCTGTTTTATGAACACTAAAAGTTTTCTATACATTTACTGTCCCATTTGTTGAGATAGGAAATAATGACATCGCTGCCCAAAGAGCTTATTGCTTATGAAGTTTCGAAAGAAGGATTACTCAAGCGCCAGCATGAAGGGAAGAATCAAACTGCGTACCATTAGAGTAGGTATTTGGACAAGATCAGAAGGGTGCGCTATATCGAGCGATAAAAATGTTTACTCGTCATTAAACTTGTAGCGATAAATCAGCGAAGAGCATGAAAGAATGCCGGCAAAACTGAAAGGCTCAGAGCGTGCCAGCTTCTTCACGCGGAATTGATGCCAGGTTCTGCTAGAATGCGTTCTAAAGCCAGCCGCAAAAGTTACACAATTAGGGAAGCGCGACATTCCGTATCGCAGTGGTTTTCAAATACTTTTCTATCACCCAATAAATGCGTGAAGCGACATTACATAACCTTAGTTTTTCACAGAAATATTTCAGGTGAACAAAATTAAGTATACTGGCTCTTGATTTTAGATAATTCAGTACAAGCTCTCACTGTTGGTTTGTGGCCCAACTGCTTCGTATTTACCGTGTGTGAGATTTGTGGTGGACAAAGCGGCGCAGGGGCGAGTTTTCTCCGGGTTCTCCGGTTTCTCCCGCCATCACATTCCACCAGTGCTCTATCTTCATTCCATGCATCATCAGTATCACCGCCTGCGATGCCATGGCAGTAAAAGTGGGCGTTAAACACTAACAAAAAAAGTCTCGTATTTTATGTATACAGAGCGTTAAAGAGTAGCAGAACTCAACGGGACTATTTCATGTTAAAAGCGGTCAGAGAGGAACCGGCTGAACCGCCTTCATTTTACCCCTTTTGCTGATGAGATAAGCCTTTTCAGCAGGTGTTCATTCTAAGGATAGAATTTTGGAGGCAGTTTCTTTAAGAAATTTAAATATATTTACCTATATATTTTTTGTCATATAGCAAAGATAGTGAGCGAGTGGCGCTCACTGAGAGGAGTAAATCGGAGGTCGTTCTCGCCAGTTCCCCACTGGCCGACTTTAACTTGAAATAGCCCCGTTGAGTTCTACATCTCTTTTAACGCACGAAAGGATATCTCACACGTCAAATACGAGGTAGTTTGGTCACCTAGTATAAAATTTGATGTGTTGCGTTCATATGGCTTTCTATCGAATTGAGTTCTACATCTCTTTTAACGCACGAAAGGATATCTCACACGTCAAATACGAGGTAGTTTGGTCACCTAGTATAAAATTTGATGTGTTGCGTTCATATGGCTTTCTCGAATCACTTCCTGCAAACGGTTCATAGAAAAAGTATTGTTCTATAAATTGTAAATAGACTTAAGTCTTCATTGGAAGTTATGTTGTTTGCTTAAGAAGCGTATAACTACCAAAGCAATAATCGAATCTTTTGAAACTAGTAGGTATGTGATGGCTTTGAAATTCCGCTCACTTTGCAAGAACTAAAAACAAATATAGAAAGAAGAAAATCGGATGTGTTCTACTCACAAGACTTACTCTCGCCATTCTCAACTATTTTACAAAAATGTATTCTTCTACACAATTCATGCTGATCAAGATATGTATTAGCAGAAATGATCGAATTACATAATTAGTCTTTTGTACGTAGATACAAGCGGAACAAGGGAATACATTAGGTTAAAGCGATGCTCAAATCTTTTAAGAGCTGGTTGCTATGTGAAAAATTTTCTATTTGAAAAAATTATAAGTATTGGAAATTTTCAACGTATAAAAAGGAATATCCCAGGAATGGTAAAGCTCACATAAACCAATGTGATATAAAGTGTGTGTTTTAACATTAACTTCATTTTTTGTGTAGTAAGTTTTTCTTGCAGTTTACCAGTTATGCAAAAGTCATTTAGAATGTACAGAACTTCAAAGGCCATTCTCATAAATGCAAAATGTGCATATCATTTGTCATAAACTAGCTTAAACATATGATATTTAATTAAAACCATTAGCATAATTTTTGAAAAGATCAAACTTTTAAACATATAAAGTGTGGTTTGGGGTGGGAGGATTTTCATGAAAAACTTCGTGTCACGTCCTTTGAAGAATTGAACTGCGCGGAACATTTTTTAAAAATACTTTCTTTTTGTTTAATTCAAGGATTCTAAAAAGCGTATATTCAGTGAAAGCTTAGTGTCAAATTGTTGGGTGAAATGTAATACATTCTTTACTTATGTATGTATGTGGTACATAAAGTACAAAGAGAAAATAATTATATCACTAGAATGGACTTGATACAAGTTAGGTGCTGACAAAATTTGCATGGGGGTTTCGCGGAACACAGTCTGAAAACCATTTGTATAACATTGCCATTACGCCTGGTGTATTTTATGCGGACCACCCGCCTCGCACAGCTGCGTAGTTCTACTGAAGTTAAATGCTCTCGCAGAAGCGGGAGTGCACTTTTTCCAATCTTTCTGGATAAAAATAAATATGAGAGGCTCGGGTAAAAAGCTGCGTAATGCAATTTTCATTTAATCCAAACTTAAAAACTCTGGTACAGACTCTCATTACTCTCTGGTAATGAGATTGTATCCAATATATTTTATTTTCCGGTAAAAATACTTGACTGCAAGTGAGAGGAAATGTTTAACGTCTAGTATAGGCGAAAACATTTTGTATCACAATCTGCTTAAATACAACGAAAAAAATATGATGTGTTCCATTCACATGAATTTCTCTATTTCTCTATATGCTCCACAAACATTCTTACAAAAATTATTCTTTTCTCTACATCATTCTAATTCAGATAAAAATTAGCATAAATGATCTTGTTACTTGCTAAGTAGAAGAGAAATAAGGGGATACGCCACATCGGTTAGGGTAAAGCGACAGCCAATTTTAAAAGCTGGTCGCTATATGAACCAGTAATTGAAATTCGGTTCTCTTAGCAAGACCGCAGTAAAACAAAAGCAAGACGAAAGGAAAGATAACTTTCCGTTGAGAAAAGTTTAAGTAGTTAAAAATTGAAACCAATAATATAAAATAACTTGGAAACGGTTAATTCTACAAAAAATGTATGTATATGACATAACTTGTGTGTTTTAACAATATATACATTTTTATGTAGTAACTTTTTGACATCTCTAACGGTTTACCAGCATGTACATGCATGCTAGAGAATATAAAAATAATCACAGAAAGAAAGAAAAAGGAGCATCACGAAGAACAGCGACAGAGTAATAATATGAGAGTCAAAATTTTCACCACTACGCTATGTTATTACATTGTGCATACGCACATCTTCAAAGTATTACAGCTTCAGCTTCAATGTTACGTCATCTTACGTCACATTACATTAACCGCATCGGTTCCTGGCTTTAACCTCTTGAAAGATTATTCAGATCATTTTTCTATCCTGTGCATAGTAGATAAAGTATTGAATTCCAATAAAAAATTCCAAACTGAGAAGTCACCGAAATAGGTACTATTTTGAGGATACTGAATCCAAAATACATTTCCTTAGGAAAAGGTACGAGAAATTGTAATTGAGTTTTATTTATGGGTGATATTTAACTGAAACTGTTCTCAGCGTCCCATTTTATATTGGGTGTGAAAGCTAGATTAATTTTCCTCAGAGGTCTCATTATCAGATTTGAATTTCTTTTACGTGGCATAATCGACGACACGGGATCAACATTTTTACTTCCCTTCCATCCGCCGTGTTTGAACCCGTGAACTTGGAAACCAGAGGCTAGCATGTTACCCCTAAACCACGGAGGACGACAAAAGGTCTGCACGCGCGTGCGTGCGTGCGTATGTGTGTGTGTGTGTGTGTGTTCGTGCCTGGGAACGATAGGACTCAAAAATGAAGAGCTGGACAAATACCAAACCTGATATTTATATTTTGTATCATCCAAGGATGTGACACGAACATTTTCAAGAAAATCCCAAACTACCCTTTATATGCCACGTTATTCGATGTTTTTACTATCACAGAAATGGCTCATACGTTTTTGAGTAAAATATGCATCAGAAATAAAATGTGAATACCATGCGAACTCAACTTCACTTGGAAAGAAATTTATATAATACTGTATAACTTTTGCGATAGATGAAAGCGTGCTGCACAAAAAACGTACATCTCTTGAAAACACGATTTATTGAAAATAAATTCCGACATTGCCGTTATTAATGTTTTGAATTGTTCAAAGCTTTGTCACTATTTTAAAGTGCTAACGATTTTAATGTTTACTTTCTATATACGTACTATGTACGTAGTGAACAGAGAAGGTATTGCACTTCACCCAAAAATTCGATACCGAGATTTCACCGGAAATATATGTTTTGGGGTCCCCTGTATCCAAAAAAAAAACATTTTCAGAAAAAGGTCCGTGTGTCTGTGAACACGATAACTCAAAAACGAAAAGTCAGTAAAATACCAAACTTGGTATTTAAGTTTAGTATCTTCCAGGGATGCGACACGAAGATTTTGAGAAAAATCCCTCCATCCCAAACTACCCTTTCTTTACATGATTTTTTTTTTCGTAAATTTTTATTATTTTAAAAATGTCTCTAACGATTTTGATTAAAATATCGTATATTAAAGATATTTACTTGACAAATAAAATGTATATCTTCAAATTTCTGGGAATAGCCTCTGAAGCTTACTTTATTTTGGATGAAATTTACGGAATTTTGCATAACTGCTAAACCGTAGGAGATGGATAAAAACTTACTACACAAGAAATGTAGAGCACGTTAAACACACAATTTATGTTATATACATTTTTTTAATGAAGTTGATCGTTTTTTAGATATTCCTTGTTGGTGGTTTCAGCTTTAAAAAACGTTGTCAACTCCTGCCCATACAAACAAAGGAACTTCAGTCACATAGCAACCAGCTTTTGACTATCACTTTAACCTATGGTAGTCCCTTATTTCGGTTCTGCTTACAAGGAAGCAAGTAAGACTATTTCTGCTAATTTTTTCTCGATTAGCATAAGCCTTCTAACAATAATTTGTTGCAGAGATATA
This sequence comes from Hymenopus coronatus, assembly GCA_030762935.1. NCBI lineage: Eukaryota > Metazoa > Arthropoda > Insecta > Mantodea > Hymenopodidae > Hymenopus > Hymenopus coronatus. Next base: position 41,557,212 of record CM060881.1, read on the forward strand.
GAGCAAGTCATATGAATGGAACACATCAGATTTTTTTTCCCGGGATTCCATGAAAGAGTATGGAATTACCGAGTGGGATGGCTCAGGCGCTAACGTCTGTGGCCCGAATTCAGAAGGTTTTTGGGTCAAATCCCGTGGGCCCACCAATCTGGCTGGAGTTTTTACGTCGCCATGGAATACCACGAATCAAAGTTCCAGCTTCAGTCAAACAGGGACAACCAACTCGCAAGCACGCCGTGACTGCACTGTGCTGAAGGTCGCTGGTCTATCCTGGCGAGGTGTACGCTTATAATGCAATCACTACTTCAAGCAGTGGCGTCCAGTAATCTGTAGTGGGGTTACCATTAAAATACGAATAGGGTAGTAGAGAAGGAATAAGTCATAAATTGTGTTATATATGGTTTAATATTTCTCTTGTGATTGGTATTAAATTATAGACTAAACAGTGCAAATCAATTATAGCCTTTAGCTCTGTAAGCCAGATGACAGAACGCGCGCGCGCGCACACACACACACGGACCCTTTACTAAAATGCTTTTATTTATTCCGGGATACTCAAACCATGTATTTCCGGGGAATCTAGGTTTTGGGTGGAATACAGTATTTTTCCTATCTACTATGTACAGTGTATATAACTGCTAAAGAAAGTAAAATCTACAATGTCGGAAATCTAATCCAATAGGTGGAAAAAATACATACTCAATAAGTTATGGCTGCAACCGAGTAAACTGGCATGTTATTGTATTTGTGTCTCGTTTTTTGGACTTTAGAATGAATGGATAACTTCTACAGTGGCGGAAGAAAGGTAGCGCGTTTCCTTTGGTGACTGCATCGATTGTACTCACCGATTAGGAAATATGGAACAAAAGCATCTCATTGGGTTGAAATTTGAAGTTTTAAAAGCGTAGTATGGTGATACAATCATTATGAGCAAACTGTTTTTATTTTCTCTGCCGAGTATACATATGCATGTACATAGTAGGTAGAGAAGGTACTGTTATTTTACCCAAAAATTCAACACCTAGATTTCACCGGAATACGTGTTTTAGGCATTTTAGAAAGTCATCAGTGTTTCTTTTTCACACTCCTGGTTATGCAAAGAGAAGCGTATTTCGTTGTCATTCGTATAGCAACAGCTTTTAAAAGATTTGACTATCGCTTTAGCCTAGTGTACTCCCATGGTCCTTTATGCTTATAAGGAACTAAGTAATAAGGAAATTTCTGCTATTGTTTGTCTGGATTAGCATGAAGTGGAAAAAGAATAATCTTTTGTAAGAAGTTTTTTTTTTTACACAACAGATAGAGAAAGTCATGTGAAAAAAACGCATAAGATTTTTAGTAAAATTAAATTCACATTCTGCTTCAGAAGGAATGAAAGGAATATATATCTTGAAATCTCTTAATTAAATAGCGCAGAATAAGTTAAAACCTAAAATTCCGGGCCCTAGTAATAACCATTGCGAAAGGCCACTCGCGCTGGATGGTCGCGTTCAGAGAGAGGCTGGTGTAGCTGTACATGTTAGACATGGAATTTATTACGTAGGGATATTCGCAACACTGGTGCCTGGGTAATCTTATAACCTGTATTATGGCTCTGTAACTGGTATGCGGGTTGCGGAGCTCCAAGAGGTGTCCTTTTGACTGACCTTGTTTCTCGGAGGCGCCTTTCAACTCTTCGAAACGTATTCGTTTGTGATTTTATTTCTGGAAATCGTTCTTGGTATAGTCTTCGTGCTTCACCATCAAGCACTGCACATCCACTTATAAATTCTTTGAATTATTTGTACTCACAAGTGTGATAAGCTTAGTGAATGGTTTAGCTCTCTAGCCACGTTGGTGACTGATGTGACGAGTCTGTGAAAAGTGCTTCGTGGCAAGATTTGTCAACACATTCAAACTGCTATTCAATCTTGCAGGTTGATCCGTGGACCCACGTGACCAGTGCACGGTGGTAAAACAGAGCAGCAATGCGCACAGAGAAGTAATTCTATACTAACAATCTAAATTTTAGAGTAAATTTATTCTTAAATGTCTATGTGAATACCTAAGGGTTTAAGAACCTCTAGTTTATGCCGTTAAACAACACTAAAGTCCTCACATACAATTCATATGGGCAATTTGATATTGGAATATTGTTTACAATAATGGCTGTTTTGTAACATGGAGAACGGTTGCGAGAATTACGTAAAGCACAAGGTCGATAAACCATTGAGTAGTGTGAAAAAACAATAGAGTTGAAAACTTGTTGGCATAATTTTTTAGAGAAATTAAATACTTCTCGTAATTGAAGTGAAAGTATCTGCTGAGTTCACCGGTGTTTTGGTACAAGTATAAACAGTACTCAAAATAAAAGGCTGAAACGGGGAAAATTAATCCCTAGGGAAAAAAATAGTGAGTGAAATACGCGATGCAAGATTGTGACGATTTTGTGAATAATGCAATTTGCGAAATAGTATATAATATTCTTTTTAAAAATATACTGTCAAAAATGGATAAAGCGCTATAGCAAGTAAATGCAATTTGCCTAATTTCAGAAGCACCACATTTTATTAAATTTGTGGATTTCGAATTTGTCAAATGAGTCAAAAAGTGCTATACTTGATAGGTAGATATTATTTTCGCTCGTTTCTTTTAGAATGATTATATGTGCAATCATTTATTTTGTTCTATCAGTATTATAACGTTTACCCAACAACGGCATATGCTAGTCATCGTTAAGTTGTCGGAACAAGGGCTTTATTATTATTGTTATTATTATTATTATCATTATTACATGCGTGTGTACTCTCCACGTGTTCGTGAAAGAATGTCTGGCATGAATGGCAAAAGGATACGTTATAACGGTGCACTAGATGCGTTTTGTTTCGGTGCGGATCAACTTAAGTGTGAACAGATAGTAGAGGTTAAGACACTGCTTATACAGCATTGTCGTGGGTTAACGCATTATCGCAGATCAACGGCTCAGTTGGAAATGAGTAATTACTCAGGTGGTCAAAGGGGAAACAAAACGTGGGGTGCTGGATGAAGTCGAAATTAACCTTACCGATAGTTCATCTGACAGAGAAACTAGCGTCGCGGAATCAGATTCCGATAAGGAAGTTGTTATTCATTTATCGGATACTCCGTAATTGTGAGTTAAATATTCTTTATATATTTGTTGCATATTTCCATCTACATAAGGCATGCTTATGGCGGGTACAACCTCAGCCAATCAACCAGAAGGGCTGGACACATTTAGGTTTGTTTACATGCAAGGTAAGCTTATAAAAACAAAAACTAGGACTCATGACACCATACTACTTTGCTCCGCAACAGGCAATTGGCAGTGAAGCAATCGTTCGATCTAGCTACTTTCAATATTTGTGGATAGATGGCAGCGTTATTATATTTACCATCTATTTTTAAGTTTTACTATTGTTTTATACTGAAGGATCGTGGTATTTTAAATAGCTATTCTGGTATTTACCTTGGCGACTTAGCGAAAAATACGAAAAATCCTCAGCCAGATAAGTGGGCACATGCGATATGAACTGACGTCCTTCCAAAAGTGGACAACAGACGTCAGCTTGAACCATCACGCTCCATGCCGACGTATTCTTTAGTTACAAAAATTCTTCGGTTTAGCCCGTAGGCAAATCAAAGAAAGAACAAATTAATAGGTACGTTATGTTACTGTGGCACTTGGCTGTAATCTCAGTTGTTTTTAGTAGAAAAATATGATGCGGTACATTCGCATGATTTTCTGTACCCATCCTTCAGCAAACTTATTTTAATTTCACTTTAATTGAGATAAACATCCGCAGAAATACTTTTATTAGATACGACGGTAATCGAATACATTAAGCTTAAGTGAAAGTAAAATCTCGAAAGAGTTGGTCGCTATCTGATGACCCTGAAATTCCGTTCTCTTTGTTTGACCCGCAGAGAAAAACCCGAATAACGACTTACCGTTCGAGAAAAGTATGTCTAGATGTGGGAACATTTAAACAAATAACAAGAAATATCCGGAAATGGTTAACTCCACAAAAAAAGAGACAAATTACCGGTTTTAACGGAATATGCATGTTTTGTGTAGTAAATTTTTTATCTCTTACGGTTTACCAGTTAGAAAAGTCATCCAGAATGAAGAGAACTTTACGAGTTTATTCCCAGATAATTCAATATATCAATTTCATCTCGCATGCAAATATTTTAAACGATGGTATATAACCATAACCACTAGCCATTTTTGAGAAAATAAAAATTTCAAAAAATGTTCAGCATAAAGCATGGTTGGGTGGGGGGAGGATTTTCTTGAAAAGCTTCCTTTCGCATCCATAGAAAACGCAGAACCGTTGGTATATACCGTCTTTTCGTTTTTTGAGTTATATTCATCACATACAATCTCTCCCTCTCTCACACACACACACACGCACACACACACACACTGATATTCTAATTTTTATAAGAGGTTCTCAAAACATGTGGCCTTCTCTATCTGTCTCACAAAAAACTAATCTTACAAAAGATTATTCTTTTATCTACATAATGCTAATCAAGATAAACATTATCAGAAATGGTCTTATTACTTGGTTCCTTAAAATAGGAGGTAAATAAGAGAAAACTCTAAGCTAAAGCGAAAGTCGAAAATCAAGTTTTAAAACTGTCGCTTTGAGTTTGTATTTGAAATTCGTCTTTCTTTCCAAATCCAGAAGTAAACCAAAAGAGATATGAAAGGAAACATAACTTCCCGTTTGAAAAAAAATTTAAGCGGCTTAAAATTGAAAGCAATAAGAAGGAATATTTCTGAACGGCTAACTCTTTAAAAAGATCTGATGTGTTCCATTCACATGACTTTCTCTTACATCTCAGTAATAAATATTGTTAAAAAGCTTATTCTTTTCTTGCTAATCAGGATAATATTCACAGAAATGCTTTCTTGTAAGTAGAAGGGAAATAATGGAATACACTAGGCTAAAACGATAGTAAAATCTTTTAAAAGCTGGTTGCTATGTGGATAAAATCTGTTTCTTTCCATTGCCAGGAGTTGAGAATTTCCCATATGTGAAAAATGTTAAGTACTTTAAAACTGAAACCAATAAAAAGGAATATCTCAAAAATGGTCCATGCCATGAAAAAATGTATATGACATAAATTGTGTGTTTCAACAAGATCTACATATTTTGTGTAGTAAGTTTTTGTCTTCTCTTATGGTTTATAAGATATGCAAAGTCCAGCAAAGTTCATCCAGAATATAGAAGTCTTCAGAGGCCATTCCTAGAAAATTCAAGACATAAATTTTATTTGTCATGTAACTATCTTTAATATACGGCATTTTCATCAAAATCGTTGGAGCCATTTTTGAGAAAATCATATTTTTACTTTCTCTACACGTACTATGTACATAGTGTATAGAGAAGGTATTGCACTCCACAAGAAATTCGATACCGAGATTTCACAGGAAATATGTTTTAGGGTCCCCTGTATCCAAAAAAAGTATTTTCAGAAAATGGTCCGTGTGTGTGTGTGTGTGTGTGTGTCCGTGTGTCAGTGTCTGTGAACACAATAACTCAAAAACGAAAAGTCGGTAAAATACCAAACTTGGTATTTAAGTTTAGTATCTTCCAGCGATGCGACATGAAGATTTTGAAAAAAATCTCCCACCCCAAACTACCCTTCACATGGAACTTTTTTCGAAAATTTTGATTTTCTAAAAAATGGCTCTAACGATTTTGATTAAAATATGGTATATTAAAGATATTTACCTGATAAATAAAATGTATATTTTGAATTTTATGGGAATAGCCTCTGAAGACTACTTTATTCTGGATGCATTTTACTGAATTTTGCATAACTGGTAAACCGTAAGAGATAAATAAAAACTTACCACACAAAACATGTAGAGCACGTTAAAACGCGCAATTTGTTCTATACATTTTTTCGTGGAGTTGATTGTTTTTTTAGACATTCCTTGTTTATTGTTTCAGCTATAAGAATCGTATAGTTTTCTCATATAGGAGTTTATCAACACCTGTCCATATAAATAAAGGAACTTCAGTGACATAGTAACCAACTTTAGGCCATCACGTTAACCTATGGTACTCCGTTATTTCTCTTCTACTCACAAGGAACCAAGTAACAAGTCTAATATTGCTAATGTTTATTCGATTAGCATGAAGTAAATAGACGCACAAGCTTTTTAACAATAATTTGTTGCAGAGAAGTAGAGAAAGACATGTGAATGGAACACATCAGATTTTTCGAAAAATGTTCCATATAAAGAGTAGTTTAAGGTGGGCGGATTTTCCTTAAAATATTCGTGTCATATCCTTAGAAGATACTAAACCTATATACCAAGTTTGGTACTTTTCGTTTTTGAGTTATCCTATTCACAGACACACACGGACTTTTTTTTCTAAAAATGCGTTATGAGGACCTTAAAACGTCTATTTACGGTGAAATCTCGGTATCGGATTTTTGAGTGGAATTCAATACCTTCTCTATACACTATGCACATTTTTACACATGTAGAGAAAGTAAAAAAGTGTATGACATTAAGTTTGTGTGTTTTAACGAGATCTACATTATTTGTGCAGCAAATTTTTTGCTATCTCTTACGATTTTTCAGTTCTAAAAAAAGGTAATCCATAATAAAGAGGTCTTCAGGGGCTATTCCCAAAAATTCAAGATATACATTTCGTTTCTTAAACATTCTTAGTCGGCGTACCCTCCCTAGATTGCAGGCATGACATCCCCCTAGGACTTAGAAGAGGATGCTTAGAGGCCAGAAGCCTGTCGGGGAGCCAGCGGTAAGAAACCACAGAATGGAGAGGGATCGGCTCTTAGCCAGGCATGACCGTGAGGAAGTGAACTATATGAAATACAAACAAAATGGATGATAGAAAAGATGATGATGACCAACTGGTGGAATGAGTGCGGGGGAAGCCGGAGGACCCAGAGAAAACCCGCCCAGATCCCGCTTCATCCACCATAAATCCCACATGCGGGTGCTTGGGATCGAACCCGAGTCACCTAGGTGGGAAGTGAGTGGTCTAAGCACTCGGCCACGTTGCCGCCTATATCTTAAATATATGGTATTTTAATCAAAAACTTTAGAGCCATTTTTGAGAAAATTAAAATTTTCGAAAAATGTTCCTTGTTAAGGGTAGCTGGGATGGGGGCATTTTCCTATCTTCGTTTCGCATACTTGCAAAAATAGAGACCAAGATTGGTATTAAGTTTACACACACATAGATGGACCTTTTTCTAAAAAATATTTTTTTGTTTCAAGGGCCCTAAAAATATTTCTGGTGAAATCTCAGTATCGAATTTTTGTGTGGAATACAATCCTTCCTTATCTACTATGTACATTGTATAATCGTACTAGAGAAAGTAAAAATGTAAAAGAATTTTCAAGCGCCTGCCCTGCACTGCAGCTGGTGTTTCAACAAACGTGACCGGTGTGTATCAGGGAGGGTAGATGCCATTCTGGAGTGCTGTTTATCGGGCCATTTACTAAGGGGTCAGTCAGCACACAGCATATGTGCGTTGTAGTAGAAATTGCATCGGTGATTTATCGTACCGAGACACTGTACATTCAGCAAACGCCAGGCGTTACTCGCATCATGAATGCGTAGTGGAAATGAGCCATTCCTTGACGACAGCAACAATGTTACGAATTCAAGAATAATAATATGGTGAGAATACTCTTTTAGCAAGTCCGATTATACGTATGGCGAAATATGTAAATATAACTCGAAGGAATCGGCGGAAAACAATGTTAAGGCGAGATTAGTGAAAAAAGAATCTGGTCATTCACGTTCCATTCACATGCATTTCTATACCTATTCTGCAAACAAGCTATTCTTACAAAAAGTATTCCTTTAGCTACATCATGCTAATCGGACAGCAGAAGCTGTCTTAATATTTGCTTTATTGTAAGCACAAAGGAAATACCGTGATAGTCAAATCTTTTAAATGCTGTCGCTATGTGAAACAATTGGAATTTGATTGTCTTTGCGTGGCTAGGAATAAAACAAAAGAGGTATGAAACGAATGATGACTTCCCGTTTGAGAAAAGTTTAAAGTTGAAACCAATAGCAAGAAATGTCTTTGAAACGGCTAACGCTACAAAAAAATATGTATGACAAATTGTGTATTTTAACGGGGTCTATATTTTAAATGTATTAAGTTTTTGTCTGTCTCTTGCGGTTACCAGTTAACAAGTTATCCAGAAGCAAGAGGATTTCAGAGGCTATTCCCAGAAAATTCAAGATGTACATATCAATTATCATGAAAATATATTATACATGTGGTATTTTAATCATAATGTTAGTCATTTTTGAGAAAATCAAAATATTCGAAAATTGTTCCATGTAATGGTAGTACGGTCCTTGGAAGATACTGAACCTAATACCAAGTTTGCTATTACGGACTTTTCGTTTTTGAGCTATGCTGCTCCCCCCCTCCCTTCACACACACACATACATACACACAGACAAACAACAACATTTTTCTAAAATTGCTTTTCTTTAATGCATTAAAAAAATAAATTACCTTCTTTATCTTCTAAGCACATGATACAACCTTGCTAGAGAAAGTAAAAATCTTATGTGTTGCACAAAGATGATTTTCTCTACTTACTTTGGTACTAGCTATTTTTACAAAAGTTATTCTTTTATCAACTGCATGCTATTCTTGTTTACATTTCCGGAAACTATTTTATTGCATAATATGGCCTGGTAGTTTCAAGAGCTTTAGAGAAACATTTTAAGAGTGGGTCGCTATATGATGTTTTTCAATTCAACTCTTTTTGCATGACCGAGAGACAGAGAGAGAGAGAGAGAGAGAGAGAGAGAGATCGCGAAGAATAACTATCTCCCATTTAGAGAAGTATTTGAAAATTCAAATCTATAACAAAGAAGATCTCGGAGATGGTTAACGCCCACTCCAAATGAGATCTACATATTTCGTAAAGTAAGATTATGCAAAAGTAGGTTTACTCTGACGAAATGGAGTTCAGAGGCTATTCCCAGTAATTCAAGATATTATGCCGCATACTTGTAAGATGCTGAATTTATATATTAAGCCTAGAATTTAATCGACATTTCGTTTTGGAGTTATGCTGTGCATATACGCACCTAACCAACTATGCACCCTCCCATCCACCCACTACACACACACACACACACAGAAGCACTACTGGGTGTAATGGTGTTAAAAAATGTTGTAAAGATTTAACTGGGGAACGTTTCACCATGTTTTAGATATTGTTATGGATGTCGAAAATGGATATATCGGTCTGACACAGAAATAAAACTTGAGTCCTCCATTTGGAAATTCCCGATGACCAACACCCGTCAAGAGAGTAAGGAGTGCCGAAAGGAAAATGGTTGCTTGTTTTTTCTACACCAGAAGTTAGTTGTCAAAGGTTGTACTCGAAAATCAGAAAACTGTTACTGTATAATGGTTCACAGAAGTTTGCCTTCCGAAAGTGTTTAAAAAGTGCAAGAAAATCGTCCAAAGACATGAATAAGCGGAATTTGTTGCAACAGCTCACATCTCTAATGTAACAATGGAGGAGTCGAGGAAATCAATTGACTCGTCCAGCCTATAGTCTCGATCTGGTAAAATGTAATTTTCTACTGCTTCCTACGGTGAAGAACCCGCTTTGATGTCACCGATTTTCTAGCTCTGAAGAAGCTGTGCAACATACTAAAAGGAGTTATTTGTAGTGCCAGAAATGCAGTGGTGTGGATGCTTCCAGAAGTGGTTCCAGAAAATCAAACACTGCATACAGTGCCAGGGAGAATGCTTGAAAAACTGGAATAAACAAAAAGTTTCTATGAGTATTCATTATTTGCTGTCTCAGTATTTATCTAGTGACTCTCGTATTTCTTCTTATTGCATCCACTCATTGTTCCTTAGGTTTCCTTTTCCTTTTCCTTCCCTCGAACTACTACTCCATATCAGGGATGACATACTACAGAAGTAATAACAGGATTACGATGAGGAATACTTCTCTTTATTGTTTCAGGAGTATTTTTCTTTGTATCATTCTTTTGAATATTTTATCATAGAAATCCTGCTATTGCTATTGATATTGGATCTTTATGACCTCCAATAAGAATTATCCCTTTTAATGCATCATTTTTACTTTCTCTACAGTACTATTCTCTACCTAACCTTACTTCACCGGTAATGTAAATAAAAGCAACAGGTTGCAATGACTATGATTGGTAGCTGAACGTTTTACTGTTTTTCTCATCACAAAATAGTTTCTCTTAAATTGCCTAGTGAGTAGGTACAAAATATCATATTACACTATGCAATGTTATCTAAATTATATAGTATGAATAATTAAGGAACACAATTACTAATCATTTAAATATATCTTCTTTATATAGCAATGCTTATCCGTTGTTGCAGTTCAACGGCTAGTGAGCAAGTAATGGCGGAAACATGTAATACCAGTGTTGTGAAGCATAAGCAAAGAAAGAATTATTCCTAGTGTATATATAATAAGTTTTGTGAAAAGTGTCTTTCTTACCTTTTCATTAAACAATGTTCTTAGGTTAACTGGTGTATCATCCGACATAAAGTCTGCAAAACTTCCAAATTAGCCAAGATGCGATATCCTGTGCAAGCAGCTTTTTAACAAATGACTGCCGAAAATGCAGTGAATGTGTAACACACATTGTTCAGGAAGGGTAAACAAAGTAAGATTTGGAGGGAAATGTGGACACTGTCGTAGGCCCATTAATTAGCGATCTCTGATGATTCAGACAGTTCGATTGCAACTGCAACAAGAGATTCTATCTTGAAGGAATGGGACCAGTTCCATCTTTAGATGACATTATATTAAAGAAATGTGTAGTAAATGGTTTTCCATATGCGAATGCTAAAGTTTGCAAAAAACTGGAATGAGTACGTATGCAATACTTCAGCAAACTTCCAAAACATGCCTGCATTTTATAATATTACGGGAGAATTTTACATTTCGTACTGAATATTTAATGACACACATACCTGTTTTATTGTGTTTTATTTATTATGCATTCAATAGAGTTAATCATTATCTGTGAACAGTGAAAATAGGTAGCTATTTCTTTTCCTGCCAAACGTAGGTACGCGGTTTTACAATTGTACGGCAGACGAACCTGCTGAACACCACGTGGTCTGCATAGGTACGTTCGCAAAACTATACATTCTGAATTATTGACATCGCCGGTGAAGTAACGATGGACAGATAATATGTGTATAGTGTAAAGAGAAGATATTGCATTCCACCTAAAAATTGGATACCGAGAGTTCACCGGGAATACACATTTTAGGGTCCTCTATTTCTAAAATAAAGCATTTTTATTTTCTATAGATAGTCCATGGTACGTAAGTAGAAAAGGTATTGCACGCCACCCAAAAATTCGATACCGAAATTTCACCGGAACTGCACCTTTTAGTCCCCTATACAAAAAAATTAGAAACAGGTCCGCCTAGTGTGCGTATGTGTGAGTGTGTGTGAGTGTGTGTGTCTGAACACGATAACTCAAAAATTAAAAGTCTGTAAAATACCAAACTTGGAGTTTAAGTAGAGTATCTTCCAAGGATGCAACGCAAAGGTTGAAAAAAACATTCCCAACCCCAAACTATCCTTTACATGGAAAAAATTTCGAAAATTTTGATTTTCTCAAGAATGGCTCTAACGGTTTTTGTTAAAACACCACATATTAAATATATTACATAACAAGCAAAATGTATATCTTGAATTTTCTGGAAATAGCCTCTGAAGACCTCATTATTTTGGATGGATATTTGCACGACACTAAACCGTAAGATATAGACAAAAACTTTCTGCACCAAAGTTGTAGATCTTTTAAAACACTCAATTTATGTCATAAACATTTTTTTTTCGTGAAATTGGCCATCTCCGAGATATTCCTTTTAATTGTTTTCAGTTTTGAAATACTTAATTTTTTTTTCTCATACGGGAATTCGTCAACTCCTGGTTATCCAAAGAAACGGATTTAAACCACATGACAACCAGCTTTTAAAAGATTTGACAATAGCTTTATTTTAGTGCATTCCCTTATTTCCTTTCTGCTTATGTACAAGGAAGTAAGTAATACAGAAAGTTTCAGCTAATGTATGTCTCGATTATCATGAAATACGAGGATCGTTTTTTTTCAACCTCCAATAGGCTGTAAACAAAAGACTAGTTCATAGAAAACAATTATTTTATTACTAAAAACTATTATTTATGACCTCTTTTTAACATAATCACCCAAAAGATTGAGACATCCATCGTACCTATGCAAAAGTTTTACAATACTCGCTTCAAAAAATGTTGAGGCCAATGATTTCAAATGAGCATTGACGTTGTTTTGAAGATCTTCGTTGGTTCCTAGCCACGTCTTCAGTTCAGGGTAAAGATGAAAGTCGCTGGGTGCTAGATCAGGACTGTACGGCGGATGATCGAAAATGTCCCATTGAAATTGTTCAAGGAGCCGATGGGTTGTGCCAGCAGTGTGTGGACGAGCGTTGTCATGGATCAACACAATTCCTGAAGTCAGCATTCGTCTTCGTTCATTTTGAATGGCTCTCCGCAAACGTCGTAAAGTACGAAGATGTTCAAAACAACGTCAATGCTCGTTTGAAATTATTGGCGGCAAGATTTTTTGAAGCGGGTATTGCAAAGCTTGTGCACAGGTACGATAAATGTCTCAATCTTTTCGGCGATTATGTTGAAAAGTAACCATAAGTGTACAAACATTTTAGTAATAAAAATTGTTTTATATGAACTTGTCTTTTATTTATAGCCTATCGGAGTTTGAAGAAAAAAAAACGGCCCTCGAAGATAGAAGGATAAGCTTTTTAATAATAATTTGTTACGGAGATGTAGAGAAAGTCATCTCAATGGAATACATCAGCTTTTTTAAATTATTGAGCCAAATTGTCTGATAATAGTTCGTATTCTCTTTATACTAGTTCCACATATGGATTGAAATTAGCTTTGATTTGTGTATTTTTATATACATCAACGCTTTAAGCTCGTCCGATATAACCAACCAAGTTAAAGGACATTAAGCTAAAAACACAGAAGCATAAAATACAATCTATATAATTAAATACTTGTTGAAGAAAAGTATTTTTATTATTATTTCGAAACGTAAACATATTCTTCACGGTGAGCCAGGATTTTAGATTTCCTTTCTAATACCTTTGTATTGTATAGTTTTTATTACGTTTAAATTTGTTTCCATTGTATCGTTATTTGACCAGTGCTACATCATCAGCATATAATTCGTATATGAATGCTTATTTATTTTAAATTCTTTTTAATACCATCTACATAACAGAACAAAAGGATGAATAAGAAACTACGCGCCTGTTTGTCCATGATTACTTCTTATCGGTTTTGATTTTGTTTATTATTATTATTATTATTTTTTATTATTATTATTATTGTTATCATTTACATCGTTTACTATTACTATTATCGTGATCTGGCAGAGACTACATATTCTTATTTTAAAAAGACATCAAGAGAGTCCAACATTCTTTATCACTTCCAACTAGTGTTCTGTTTGAACAGTTTTTTGAGGTCAACAGACGCATACTTTTCTAGATTAACATCTCGACTTTATTTATAAGATTATGTGCATCTCTTTCCGAAAATTTAACATTTATTCGAATGGCATCATAGTTTTACCAATAATTAAGAATTCAACAAAAGCATTCCAATTTACAATTGTTAATGTTCCGGAATTTAAAATGTTATTATCGACACAATACATTATTCATAATGAATACCGCTGTTAATCTTACCAAATACTTCTCGGATATGTGCCACTAAGGCAATTATAACTGGAACGAACGAATAACTGCATATTTTTTGTTTTTGTGATGTATCCCACGCACATTCAGTATTTCATCTGCGGTATTGTCCAGCAAAGCAGAAGCTTTAAACGGGACATATTTGTTACTGATCCCCACTTCACTTCCGCAACGAGTTATGTAGGTAATCATTCGAAAAGCTTTAGGCAAATCGATGAGCATATTATGTTTTGTTTTGGCTTTGATGTGATTACAAGTGACCGCAAAGTTTAAAAGGAATGTGTTTTATGCTGTTTGGCACTGGACACTGGAAGTAGTATTTTATTGTCTAACAGCTTCAGTCTAAAATTGGAAAATACAACAATCGCATGAGCCCCTTGGCTGTACAGGCTTTACCTGTCCCTGGAAGCTTATAGGAATAGTAGAGTACTAAAACGATCTGGTTGGCTCAGGCTTTTCGTCAGGTACTGGCATTCGGGAGATCAAGGGTTCGATTCCCGCGGCCGACCTCTCTGACCCATAGATCTTTTCGGTGGTTTTCCCGGGTAATTAGGCGAATTCTGGGGAAGTTTCTTCATTTCCCCGACTTCCTGTCCTTTCATTTCATCTTCATTCATCCAACCGGTCTCTTTCAGGGTTGCAAGTGTCGGCGAGGACTGCGGTAGTGGCGCCTTTCCGTGGTGGTGAATGCGCTTTGGAAATGTAGCTCTCGGCGGCTAGGTGGTGGTGTTGGAGTCCTCTGTATGACCCAGGGGGTTCGGTCAGATCTGGGGCGCGGGCTCCTAGCACTCTCCGCGTCGAGATGAAGTACCGCTTGAATTATGTTAAGGGCGGTGGAGGCGGTCTAGTTTCGGCCACCCGTAGATAATACTCCATCACCCTATCCTCCTGTGATCTGACGCAAAGCCATGTGGCATATTGGCCTTCGCTGTGAAGGAGCTGCATTGGTATGACATCAACTCACTAGAACTGTGAAATACTAAGAATTCATCGAACAGTAAGTAATGGAGCACTCTGAGATGGGTGTATCTTGCTATGAAAGATTACGTGATTTTAATATACACAATGGGGGGGGGGGGAGTTTATACGTTATGCCAAAGTCATCCAGAATAAAGAGATTTTCAGAACTTGTCGGCACAAAAATCTGGATATACATTTTATTTGACGTGTAAATGTATTTAATATACGGTATTCTAATCAAAATCATTAGAGCCACTTTTTAGGACATCAACATTTTCGAAAAATATTCCATGTAAAGAGAAATTTGGGTTGGAGGAAATCTTCGTGTCGCGTCCTTGGAAGGTGCTGAACTTAACCATCAAGTTTCGTATTCAACCGACCTTCGTTTTTTGAGTTATGTTCTTCAAAGAGACACACATACATTTTTACTTTCTCTAGCCCGTATGTACGTTATATAATGTACATAATAGCTAGAGAAGGTATTCTATTCCACCCAAAAATTCAATGTCAAGATTTTATAGGAAATATATGCTTTGAGGCCTCCCGAGTCCGAAAAAAACATGTTTAAAAAAAGGTCCGTTTGTGTGTGTGTGTGTGTGTGTGTGTGTGTGTGAGAGTGTGTCTGTGGGCAGCGTAGCTCAAAAACGAAAATACTGTTAAATACCAAACTTGGTATTTGTGTTTAATATCTTCCAAGGATCAAAACGAAGATTTTTCAAGAAAATCCCACCATTTTTACATAGAAAATTAGTTTTTCTCAAAAATGGCTCTAATAATTTTGAATAAAATACTATAT
Organism: Hymenopus coronatus; assembly: GCA_030762935.1. Lineage (NCBI taxonomy): Eukaryota > Metazoa > Arthropoda > Insecta > Mantodea > Hymenopodidae > Hymenopus > Hymenopus coronatus. Next base: position 41,572,780 of record CM060881.1, read on the forward strand.
ATTAAAGATACTTACATCACAAATAAAATGCACATTTTGAATTTTCTGGCAACAACCTCTGAAAATCATTTTATTCTGGATGAGTTTTGCAAACTTTTGCATTACGGTTAATCTGCAATCCATAGACAAAATCTTACCACAAAAAATGTGGATCTCATTAAAACATACAATTTCTGTCAGGTTTTTCTTGTAGAGTTGACCGGTTTTTTTTTCAGATATTCCATGTTATTGGTTTCATTTTTAAACTAGCCAAATTTTCTCAAACGGGACCATGCAAAGCGAACCGAATCTCAATTGTTTCATATAGCGATGAGATTATGAAAGATTTGACTATTGCTTTAGCCTATTGTATTTCCCTATTTTCCTTCCTCTTACAAGGAAGAAAATAATAAGACCAATTCTGTTAATGTTTATCTCGATTAGCATGAATTAGATAGAAGAATAATCTTTTCTAAGAACAGTTTTATTTGGAAAAGCTAGAGAAAGTTATATGAATGGAACACATCTGATTTTTTTATTTCATTTAATTTCCTATAACCTGCTAAGTCATACAGGACAAGAAATAAAATGGATGAAATGATGCGCAAACGAGCTCAAGGTCTATTGAGCTTAAATTTACTTGATATTCATTTTCTCAAGATAAGGGAAAACGCCGAGAAAAACTTATCAAGAAACTCACCCTAAGCGAGATTCGACCTTGGGATCTCTTAAAAGTGAGGTAGACACGCTACCCTCTCACAACAGAGCCGGGCCACACATGGACACTAACACAATCACATTTCTGGGAAGAATACAATACCTTCTCTACCTATGGACTAAGTAGAGAAAGTAAAAAGGAAATCGCAATAGTCAAATATTATAGAACGGGACGCTATATCCTGGCCTTAAAATTACACTGTTTATCCATGACTTTGTGAGAAATAACTGAAAATCGACAGGAATTTAATGGAATGAATAGCTATAGAAGAATTCTAACCATTAATAACGATATCTCAGAAGTGGCTCATGGCATAATAAAGTTATTTGAAATAAATTGTGTTTTGATTACAGCAACCTGTATAGTACATTTCCTCTATCGCTTAAAATGTACCACTTAAAAACATTTATAAATTTCCCTACGAAAGAAGTAGACTCCATGAGCTATTGCTAGAAATTCAAGATATATATATATATTATTTTTCATATAAACATCTTTAACATATATTATTTTGAAAAATCTTTGGCCATTTTTTTAGAAAATACAAAAATTGAAAAATGTTTCAACTAAATGATAGTAGTAAGAGGATACTCTTGACAATCTTCGTTTCGCATTATTTAAATACCACGTTTATTATTTGTCCAAAATTCGTTTTTGAGTTATGCTAATCATAAGAAATAAAATCACCCACCGACCTTCTTCTAGAAATGTTTTTTTTTTTTTTTTTTGCCTCAAACCTGTATTTTAGTGAAGTGAAGTTTTATTGGTTCTTGGAAGGAATACAATACCTTTTCTCGCAACCTACGTATTAGAGAAAGTAAATGAGAGAAGGAAAACTAAGTTAGTTCCTGATGTTTCTTTTTCAGTAATAGGTTCTGCACATGTTATATCATATAATTATCTGGAGTTGGATCAATCTGTACAATTGGAATACTTTCTAACGAAGTAATCTATTCAAGCGGCAAACGTATAATGCTAAAATTTTAATCAGCTGTGTCCGTGAACTACCACTGAAAGTGAAGTTTCCTATCCTTGGTATCACCTCGCTGGAGATGAATAACACATTGTCTTCATTATGACATGATTCCTACTTCTGCATCTACAATGAGTGTACTGCAACAGCCCTTCTTCGTCGTGTGAATGGTGTAAACATAGAGGCTGTCTACCATATTTTCGATTCGCCTGGTCATTTTGTCGACTAATATACTTACAAAATGGAGAGAGAGAGAGAGAGAGAGAGAGAAAACAACTTAGAAAAAGCATAAGAATGAATTAAAATGAAATAAAATTATAACCGTCGCTCATGTACCCTTCCTTTCTTCCATTCTCCAAGGCATTTAACTTCATTTGCCGAATCTTAGATAAAAATTACCCCATTGCAATGGGAAGTATATAAATAGTATTTAACAACGCCTCAGATATCAATCACGGCCGCGCCGAGGCCGAGTGGTTAGACCACTCGCCTCTCACCTAGATAGCCCAGGTTCGATCTCCAACAATCGCATGTGGGATTTGTGGTGGACAAAGCGGCATAGGAGCGGATTTTTCCGCTGGTACTCCGGTTTCCCCCGCCATCGAATTCCACCGGTGCTCCGTCATCATTCCATGTATCATCAGTGTTATCGCCTGCGGAGCCGTTTGTACTAAAAGCGGGTGTTAAAGATAAAAAGATCGGATATCAATCGATTCCGACCTGACTACAGCAATTATCGCTTCCAAGTAAGTGATAGTCATCTGAAGAGTATGCTTCTCCTATAAGAGGTATGCGTATAAAACATTTAAAAAGCACTAGATTTTATTTTAAATAAGGTTTAAATAAAAATTAATGGGTGTTATTCTGTGAAATAAATTCTATTTTTTTACTTAATATGGTACGCGCGCGCACACATTTAATGCAGTTGGTTTAATTTCAAACATGTGTTCTCAGAATAAACATTTTAAAAATTAGTAAACCTTTTGCGCCAAAACAAGCCTAAGTTCACGCAAGCTTTCAATTTAATGTTTGTGTGTGTGTGTGTGTGTGTGTGTGTGTGTGTGTGTGTGTGTGTATTTGTGCTGAGTAATTTTGATAGCAGCTCGTTTTCATTCGCATTTGCAGTAAAAGTAATCATTTGCATCCTTATTTCGATACTACAATTTGAAAATGAATTTAAATATAATGGAAAGTAATAAAGGAACCTAATTCGTTTAAAGTTGTAGAGATGTTTAGTATACTTTTCCTCGAGTACTTCAACCCGGTGGAGGACGATGGATTTTTTTCGGGTGTAAAAATGCTTAGCATGGCTTCCTTCGGAAGGGAAGTAAAGCCGTTGGTCCCGTGTCGTAGATTTACGGCACGTAAAAGAACCTCGAGCCTGATAGAGATGCCTCTGAGCAAAATTAAGCGGTCTTTCACGCCCAGTATAGAATGGGACTCTAAGAACCAAGGCAGTTAAAGACCGTCCATAAATAACACGCCATTTACATTTCTCGAGTACTTTTTTGGAGTATTGTACTTTTTAAAAATATTTGATGTTATATTCTTGTTTATTAACGGCTACTCACCCTATTTTTCAGAAAGCTTATTTTTCTATTTCATTTAAATCGAAATAAACATTTGCAGAAATAGCTAATTTACATATTTCGTTATAGCTACAAAAAGAATAGCGATAGTCATTTGCTTAAGAACAGTGGAACATTTTGCCTAGATCACACGCAAAGTTACGCTCTGATTCATACTTACAGATAAGGAATAATCTTGACTAGAGAAAAATACCCACTCCCCATCGAACCTAGGATCCCTTGTATAGTATAGTAGACATCTGAGCTATGTAACCAGCCAAAATTCCGTACTCTTCCCATTCAATCGGAAGAGACAACTGAAAATCAACATACTTTATAAGAATGACCTTATTGCAGAATTTCAACCATTAATAAGGATTATCTTGGAAATGGTTTATGACACAAAATATTAAGGAAACTATTTATTTTAAAGATATCTACATGTTGTAAGTATTTTTTCCTCTAACGCTTAACTTATACCAGCTATGCATGATTATACAAAATTCTTTCCGTGTGAAGTGGAGTTTATAGGCCGTTTCAAGAAAATTCAATCTATACAATTTATTTATCATATAAATGTCTTAAATGTCAGGTATTTGCCAAAATTGTTAAAGCCATTTTTAAGAAAATAAAAAGAAATCGAAACATGTAGCTAGAGGTTGAGGATATCTTGAAAATCATGTCACATCTTTGGAGGATACTGAACTTAAATACCAAATTTGCTATTTATGTGACTTTACCTTTCTGAGTTATGTTGTCCAATGACACAGTCACACACACGGACTTATTCTAGTGGTCTTCAAAATATGCATTTCCAGTGAAATTTCCGTATCGAATTTTTGGGTGAATGCAATGCTTTCTCTACGTGTTATGTACTGGCAGAGAAAGTAAAGCTAGAGTGCAGTTTAGGGTTCATTTCAAGACAAGCAAGGTATTCAAATATTGCATTGCGAGATTGCTGCATTAGTGATAGACGAGCGTAATAATATACGGTGCAATCCTAGATTGTTACGTGACAAAACAACCTATCCTTTCAAACATCAATTTATAATTGTATTTTTAAGGAAAATTGGATTCCTAAGCTAGGATTGGGAATAAGGAGTCTAACATATACCATAATGGGTCCTTGGGCTCAAACGTGAATCATGGGAGTAAATATGAAGGGGAGAACCGAAGGGAAACTAGATTCGGACGACGATGTGCGCCGGTAAGAGTCCAATATATCACCAGTTCTGACAACCATCTGCAATATAATGGTCCCTAGTAAGGACACGCTGGAATAGAATTGGGAACCGGTCTCATAAACTAGTATTGCATTCTCTTCCGAAAGCAGTGACTATACAGTTTTTACGGAAATCAATTAGCGAATTTTAGGGCCACTTGTACTTGTACTTAGTAAATGGTATAATTGGAAGGCATCTCATACATTCCAGATGTGTGAAGAATACATTTCAAGCCGAAGTACTGAAGTTTACATGGTTCTTAATATAGCTGTATTGTAATCGTATCCAAAGAAATTCAGAGAAGTGCTTTAGAGGAAAAGAAGAATGAAAGAGATGAGGGAGTATTTTTGCTTCAAAAAATGCTATCGAGTAGATGAGAGGCGCTCTCATCACCAGAAAGTAGGCAGTGGATTCCTTAAAAACTCAAACAAAACCTGCAGCAAGTGGAAAGAAGAATTAAAGGCTGTATAAAAATACAAATAAACATCAAACATCAAAATGTTACATAAAGCATTAAGAAAGAGACAATCCGTTAGTATCATCATGATGTTGAGAAGATGTTGAATATCTCCGAGGAATGTTGTAATCATCAAATCTGTTTAAGACTACTTCCGAAAATCAGAAAGTCATTTAGCCAAGACGACGAATAATAAAACTAATTATGTAGCCAATGCTGTGAATGCATGTTTGTATCATATTTATTTTGATATAAGTGTAAGAATCAAATCACTTATTACTAATTAACCCGAAAGCATTTATAATGATAGGTGGAAATATTGTTATAAACATTCACTTCGTCCGTGTAGGATATTTTATTTACGTCCTGCAATGAAGTGGAAATATTTTTAAAACTCCATCAGCGGAATTTCGAAATGAGGGAGTATCCACTACTATTTGATTTGCGTGAACTTTCTTCAATGTCTGTGCTCTTTTTTCACACATTTTTCTTTCTCTATTACGTATAGTAAGTAGGGGAAGTAATATATTCCACCCAAAACTTCGATGTCAAGATTTCACCGGAAAGATATATATATTGGTGCATCCTAAGTCTTCCCTCAAAACAGTTTTAGAAGATTCGTGCATTTGTCTGAGAACAGCTTAACTCACAAACGAAAAGCCGTTTAATTACCAAACTTTGTATTTAGGTTCAGCAACTTTCATATTTGACACGAATATTTTCAAGATTATCCGTCCACTCAAAACTACCCGTTACATGAAAATGTTTTCAATTTTTTTTATCTTCTCAAAAAGGCTCTAACAATTTCAATTAAAATATAACATGTTTATCATACCGAATGAAATGTGTATCTCGATTTTTCCGGAAAAAGATACTTGAAGTCCTGTTCGTTCTGAATGACTTCTGCATAACCGCAAGAGATGGGCGGAATCTTATTACATAAAATGATAGATTTCGTTAACGCAAACAATTTATGTAAAATATATTTTTTCTGAAATTAACTACTTCCGATTTAGTCCTTGCTATTCCTTTCAATGTTGCAATACTGCAAAGTATGCTTTCCTCAAACGGGAAGTCATTTTTTTTAGTGACTGTCATATAAACAAACCGAATTTCAAAGTCATCACATAGCGACCAGCTCTTTGACTATGGCTTAAGCCTAGTGTTCCCGTATTCCCATTGTATATGCAAGAAAGTATCTAATAAAATAATTCTACAAAAGTTTATCTCAATTAACATGACAGAGAAGAATAAGAATAAAATGTTGAAGAGTAGAGAGAAAATCATGTAGATGTTTACAATCAGGATCTTTTTTGTAAACATATATGGTAGCATTATTCAGCCACAAGCTGGAGGATGTTGGTTTGATTCCGCTAAAGCAAAAGAGAGTAGGAGATTGATCGATGTGGTAGTTTAATATAACTCTCTAATGACAAATATAATTGTTGTGGTTATGTCAACAGGAGATCCAATGTAAATAACAAAGCAGCAGGATATCTCTAGCGTGCTTACAGTTAGGAGAATGTACAGTGTTTTAGTTGACTAGATCTCTCACTTTCGATCAGAATTTTAACACAAAATACAAATATATACATTGCTCTGTCCAATGCAATAAGGAAGAAAGGGCTTACGATAAAAATGATGGTTTCTGTTCTTTGATTCCATACCTCGATTCCTGGTTGATGGTCTTTAATTAATTTCATTTATTTATTCAAGTTCTTTATGAATATGTTACAATGACCTAAAATAGTTTTATGCTGGACCATGCCTAAATGCAATAATTATACGTCTGGTAGCTACACTTTTATGGTTTTCATTAAAGTGCAGGTTTCCACCCATCAGAAGATCCGCATGTAACAATCCTTAAACTACCAGTACTCCACAAAACCATTCTCGCAAATTCCTTTCAACTGTACAATAAACAAATCCTGTTTGAAATAGAGCCATTACTGTTTACACAATAAAGTCAACTTGTCTTTTCGGATTTCAAAGTCTACCTTTAAAGATTGTAGCACATATAGGTACTGTATCATCAAGTATTATACTATCATGGTCAAGATCAGAATAAACTCAATTCGCGTCTGCGCACATATCACAACCCTAATACCCGTTATGGAAAAGTTATTCAGAATGAAGAGGACTTTAGAAGATATTCCCAGAAAACACCTTGAATTTGTCATGAAAATATCTTAAACATATGATATTTTTGTCAAAATCGTAAGAGCAATTTTTAAGAAAAGCAAATGTTACATTGAAAGGTAGTTTGGGGTGAGGAGCATTCTTGAAAATCTACCGGTTGTATCCTTGGTAATAGTAAAACTTAAATATCAAATTTCGTATATGTGGACTTTTCATGTTTGAGTTATGCTGCTTACTCACACACACGCACACACATCACACATATGCACACAGGGACGTTTTTGTAAAACACTTTTTTTGTTTGTTTAGTTTTTTGTACACAGGTGGCTTCAAAACATCTATTTCCGCAATATCCATCCAGAATGATTAGGTTTTCAGAGGTTGTTTTCAGAAAATTCAACATTTACTGTTTATTTACCATGTAAATATCTTTAATATACGGTATTTTAACAAAAACATTTAGGGCCATTTTTGAGAAAACCATATTTTCGATATTTTTCCAAAGGGTAAAGGGTAGTTTGGGGGCGATTTTCTTGAAAATCTTAGTTGGAAGATAAACTTAAATACAAAGTTTGGTATCTTACCAACTTTTCGTTTTCAGTTATCGCATTCACACACACACACACACACACACACACACACACACACACACACACATACACACGCCGGCGCGCGAGCGGTGAAATCTCGGCTTTATATCTATCGAATTAAGGGTGGAATACAATAGATGCCTTCCTACATTGTACACACGTGCTAGAGAAAGTTAAGAACAATCCTTACGCTGTCTTCTATCTACTTATAACTAAAACACCTAGATCAAAATTGCACCCAAACGCCACCTGCATGTCGCGGAGCGAAGTACGCGAGGATGGGGCCTGGAAGGTCTGACTGAACTGTGTCAGCTGGCTACCGATAATGGAGACAATTGGACTGGAGGCCAATATATCTGGTTGTATGCACCACACTGACTACAGATGGTGAAAGTAGTAAGATATGGTACCCTATTGACACATGCTTGGCACGAAGCGAAAGCGGTATGGTACGGGGATAGTCCTGAAAGGCTGCTGTCCACCACATACTGTCATAGAGCTATCTTACAAACCAATTCTTTCGGATATATTTAAAGCGAGGTAAGATTAAAATTGATAAAAACAATTTAGGAGCGGTAATTTGAAATGCCGGTCTCTTTGCTTAGCCAAGAGAAAAAATAACTAATAACGACTTCCCATTTGAGATAAGTATAAGCGTTAAGAATATAGATAACAAGGAAGATCTCCAAGAGAGTTAACCCCTCCAAATATATATCTATGTAAATATACATATATGTTTATATATAATGTTTATATATATATAAATAAACATGAATTGTGTGCTTTAACCAGTTCTACGTTTTTCTCTTTTATAGTAAGATTTTATATATCTCTTACACTTTAAAAGTTATGCAAAAATAACTCGGAATGAAGAGGATATTTTCAGAACTTTACGCTTCAAAGGTAGAGGACTAGTATTATTTTCTTTAGGACGGCAACCAGTAAAATTGCACAGGTTGGTATATTGGTACAGAGGAAGTAGGTCAACCTACAACTACAACCCCCGCAAGAGGATGCGGGCTACCGCCTTATTTGAACCCCTAGTTTTACGACTAGGGTGAGGACACATATTGTATGTATATCTTCTGGAAGAATTTTATTGGTTTGTTGATAAAAAGTTGAAAAGCATGATCAATTTTCCTTACAGACTTCTAGGAAGGAGAAGCACTTTTTAAGAATCAAAGAAAGATATGTTTAAACTTCCGGCATATAAAATTTGAGTATTTGTTCTTATAATCGAATATGCAGCTCTTAAAGCTCGCTCTTACCTTATATGGCACTTTAGGCGGTGACAATGGACTTCGTCCAGTTGAAGATCCTTATATCTTAACAGGATAAATTTTAACACTCTTATATTGGTAATTTAATCTTTTAATCATCATTACAATTATAACAATATTAAAATTTAAAAAAGAGTTTCCTTTATCTTCTAATCACCCCCTGGTGATAGAAGAAATTAACTTATAATTGACAAATGAAATTTGAGAATAACGTAAATGTTTTTGAACTTATTTTAGATTACCTCTATCACATTTTCCAGTTATGAGTACTGAGGAAAACCTAAAAAACTTTAGTATGATTTGAACCTCGGATCTCCCGTCCCTATGACCTTGGCTCGCCACCTACCATTTCGGTATTTTGTTTGGATGGCGATAGAATGCATTAGTAAATTTCTTCACGAACCTGAAAGATATCTATTATAAATAGGTAATGAAATCTAGAAGATTGCCGAAAAAAATGTGTCCCTCTAGGCTTCAGACTATCTCTTTGTAGGAAAGAGAAAAAAGCGTTTGAGCACAAGACAGACGTGTATCATGACACTTAAAAGACAAATAAAATGTATATATTGAATTTTCTGGGAATAGCCTCTGAAGAGTACTTTATTCTGGATGAATTTTACGGAATTTTGCATATCTGCTAAACCGTAATAGATGGATAAAAACTTACTACTTGTCAGGTAAATATCAGTAATATACGGTATTTTAATCAACATCATTAGAACCATTTTTTAGAAAATCAAAATTTTCGAAAAAAGTTCCATATAAAGGTAGTTGGGGGTGGGGGATTTTCTTGAAAATCTTCGTGTCGCATCCTTGGAAGATACCAAACCTAAATACCAAAGTTGGTTTTTATCGGACTTTTCGTTTTTGAGTTATGCTGTCCACAGAAACGGACCTTTTTGTAAAAATGTTTTTTTTTTTTTTTTTTGGATTCAGGGGGACCCAATCATGTATTTCCGGTGAAATCTCGGTATCGAATTTTTGAGTGGAATACAATACCTTCTCTATACACTATGTACATACATAGTTCGTATAGAGAAAGTAAAAATACTATATATATAGTATAGTATAGATAGTATAGATCTCATGAAAAGACAACTTATGTCCTTTACATTTTTGTTGTAGAGCTAAACGTTTCCGTGATATTCCTTGTTATTATTGTTTCAATTTTAAAACTCTTATACTTTTTTGAAACAGGAAATCGTCTGGTTTCTTTTGTTTTACTTCTGTCCATGCAAAGAAGCAAATTTCAATGAATACCGTTTAGCGACATCTTTTAAAATATTTTGCTATCGCTTAAGGGGTAGTGTATTCCCTTATTTCCCTTCTACTTACAAGGAACAGCACTAAGACCGTTCTGCTAATGTTTATCTCGATTAGCATGTAGCAGAGAGAGAATAGTAAACTTTTGTTAGAAGTTTGTTTGCAGAAAAGGTAAAGAAGGTCATGTGAATGGTGCACATCAGATTTTTACTTTCTCTAGCCCGTATGAATAATGTACATAGTGGATAGAAAAGGTATTGTATTCCACTAAAAATTTGATACGGAGATTTCACCGGAAATACATGTTTTAAGGTCCCCCTAAGTCCGAAAAAATGCATACTTAGAAAAAGGTCTGCGCGCGCGTGTGTGTATGTGTCTGTGAGTTTGTGGACAGCATAGCTCAAAAACGAACTTAAATACCGAACTTGGTTATTTAAGTTCAGTATCTTTCAAGGATGCGACACGAAGATTTTCAATAAAAACTCCCCACTTCCAACTACCCTTTATATGAAACATTTTTAAAAATTTTGATTTTCTTAAAAATAGTTCTAACAATTTTGATTAAAATGCCGTATATTAAAGACATTCACATTACAAATAAAATTCATATTTTGAATTTTCTGGGAATAGCCTCTGAAGAGCTCTTTATTCTGGCTGAGTTTTGCAGAGTTTTGCACAACGGTTAAACCGTAACATAGAAATGTACTACACACAATTTATGTTATATAAGTTTTTATTGTAGAGCTGACCGAGATATTCATGTTATTGGTTTCAATTTTAAACCAATTAACTTTTCTCAAACGGGACTTTACAAAGAGAACCGAACCTCAAGTGTTTCGCAGAGCAACCAGCTTTAAAAGATTTGACTGTCGGATTAGCCTAGTGTATTCTTATTTCCCTTCTATTTATAAGTAGCAAAACCAATTCTGCTAGCAATTAGCATGACGTAGATAAATGAATACTCTTTTGTAAGAAACATTTGTTTGTGAAATAGCTAGAGAAAGTTATGTGAATGGAACGCCCAACATTTTTAATAAACATGAATGGAATATCCAACTTTTAAGACAAAGGTTTGTCCTTAAGAGTATTATTTTCACAACACTAGATATTATAAAAAAATAAAAATTTTGTTGAAATTAAAACTCGTTGCTTCATTGCTAGACCGAGTATTTTCAGGTTTCCATGGCCAGTGAGCGGAAAACTAAAGAGCCTCAAGGCCGTTCTCGAGGTTGGAGAACACATGCTAAAAAGTAAAAAAAATTCTACCTTTTACTGGTCTAAGAAATACAAGAAGAAGGGGCAAAGATCTGCAAATTCGAGCCCTTTTCGGCAAAGAAAGTTAATTTAAACCGCATTATTACCTTAAATATTATGTGGACAGATTGAGCAACATATTGCAGTTTGGGTTATAGAAACAGTGGATTTGTTACCAGTGGGTTTTAACTCTAAATTGGTGTACGAATTGAAATGTTTTGTTATAGTAATATACGGCAATGAGTTCTCAGTTCTGCTTAAAAAAGGATATGTTTTTAAATTTTTTTATTTGAATAACTGAGAAACGAAAACAAAAGAATATGCATGTAATTATAATATATTCACACATTTAACACATATAGCTCCGCTTGAATCCGATGTATAGCCATCCTTTATCGGTAGGCGTTTGTCTAAATCACTACAGAAACAATGTATAGTGCAAAACAATATTTAACTCACCTTCTCCACTACGTACTACGTACATTGTGTTTGAGAACTTTGAGAAGGACCCAAAAATTCGATTCATGATTTCATCGGAAACATATAGAAAAAGGGATATGTGTATGTGTGTGAGAGGGAGAGGAAGAAAGAGACAGAGAGAGAGAACTCATAAACGAAAACCCCGTTAAACAGCAAGCTTGTTATTTTAATTCAGAAACAAGAGCCCGCATCTGTAATGTGGGAGTAGGATATTTGCCTCACTTTCAAGTGGTCCCGAGTTCAAATCTCGGTTAGGGTGGGTTGCCTGGAATAAAAAAAGCTCTAAAACTTTAGATTAAGATGAGTTTAAGATATTTTCATCACAAACAGAATGTATATCTTGAATTTTTTGGGAATAATCTCTGAATATCTCTTCATTCTGGATGATTTTGAATAACTTACTAAACCAAAAGAATAGATCTCGTAAAATCACAATTTATGTCATGCCTTTTTTTTTTTTTTTTTTTGAGTTAACCATTTACTAGATATTCCTTGTTATTGGATTCAATTTTAAAATATGTATACCTTTCTAAAACCCTTTGTTTCTATCCCTTTTGTTTTATTCCTGATCATGCAGACAGAACTGATTTTGAATCTCATAGCAGCAATTTTTAAAGGATTTGCTTATCGTTTTAGCCTAGTGTATTCCCTTGTTCCTTTCTGCCTGGAAGGAACCAAGTAATAAGACCTGTTGTGCTAATGTTTATCTCGATTAGCATTAAGAAGAAATATAACCTTGTAAGAACAGGTAGAGAAAGCCATTTCAATGTAGCACATGAGATTTATAGACACTCGATAACAGATAGTTTAGATATTATATACACTTAAAGTCATTATTATTATTATTATTATTATTATTATTGTTATCATTATTATTACTTTCTCTATCACATATGTACAGCGCAGTAGATAGTAAGTAGGTAGTAGATAGAGTGGGTAGTGTATCCCACCAAAAATTCGATACTGAGGTTTCACTGAAAATACATGTTTTGAGGCCCCCTGAATGCAAAAAAATAGAAAAACATCCGTGTGTGTCTGTGTATGTATGTGTCTGTGGACAGCATAACTCAAAAAATGAAAAGTCGGTTAAATACCACACTTGATATTTAAGTTCAGTATCTATTTAGGGTGCGATACGAAGATTTTAAGGAGAATACCTTCATCCCACACAACCCTTTATATGTAACATTTTTCAAAAAGTTTCTTTTTCTCAAAAATTGCTCTAAATATTTTGATCAAAATATTATATGTACTATAAGATATTTTTATGGTAATTAAATGTATATCTTAAATTTTCTGGGAATATCCTCTGATGAGTTTTGCATACCTGATAAACCGTAAGAGACAGACAAAAATGTACTGCACAAAAAATGTAGTACTGGTTAAAACACACAATTAATTTCATACATTTCTCCCTTGTTATAGGTTTCAATTTTAAACTCCTTAAATGTTTCTCAAATGGGAAGTTATCTTAGCTTCAAATCTCTTTTGTTTTACTTCTAGCCTTGGAATCGAATTTCAAAGACAAACACAAAGCGACAGCTCTTAAAATATTGAGTCTCGCTTTAGCCTAGTGCATTCTCTTATCACCCTTCTACTAAAAGGAACTAAATAATAAGACCATTTCTGGTAATGATTTCCTTGAATATCATTTTTTACATAAAAGAATAATCTTTTGTAAGAATTGTTTCTTTGCAGAACAAATACAGAAAGTTAAATGAATGGAACACATCGGATTTCTTTTTACACCAGATGCTAAGCGAGAACAGAGATACAAGAGGTGAATTATGCGATTCTTTGAAATCATTTGAGAAGAAAGGTGTTTCTGTCGCAAGGGAATTCAAGCAAGATTTAGGAAATAATGCATATACATCTTTCATTAATGAATAATACTATTCGGAAGTTTCCGGTAATTAATTACCTGCAAGTCCAATTGCTAAGTTTACAGGTCGGGTAAAATTACTATTTTTACTTTCTCTACTATATTCCTAAAAGTAATGTACATAGTAAGTAGAGAAAGTATTGAATTCTTCTCCAAAAATTCGATATCGATATTTTCACCTGGGAATACTAGTTTGAGTTTCCTGAATTAAAAAAAAAATTAAAAAAGGTCCTTGTGTGTCCGAGTGTATATGTATTTGTGAATGACATAAGTTCTGATATTAAGTTCAAGTGTGCGACACGAAAATGTTCAAGAAAACCCCCCTATCTCAAACCCTTTACATGGAACTTTTTTTTTTAAATTTTGACTTCCTGAAAAATGGCTTAATGATTTTGATTAAAATATATGTTTTTATGCTAAATGCCATGTATATCTTGAATTTTCTGGGAATGACACCTTAAGTCATATTCATTCTGGATAACCTTTGTCTAACTGCTAATCCTGAGTGGCAGAGAAAAATCGTACTACACAAAAAATGTAGACTCCGTTAAAAAACACAATTTATGTCAAATACTTTTTTTTTTTTTGGTAGAGTTAAGCGTTTGGGAAATTTACTGTTATTGGTTTCAATTTTAAAATACTTGTATTTTTCAAATGGAAAAAGAAATATTATTCATCTATTTTTTCTGGTCAAACAAAGAGAGCAGAATGTTAATGTATCAAATAGCGACGAGCTCTTGAAAGATTTGACTGTCACTTTAGCCACGTATCTATAAGGAAATGTGTAAGTAAAGTAAAGTAAAAGTATTTCTGCAAATATTTATATCAATATGGAGAAGAAGGTGGATAGAAAATTAAGCTTCTACAACATTAATTTGTTGCAGAATAAGTGGAAAAGGTCAGGTGAATGGAACATGTCAGTTTTTTTTACAATACATACTGCTATGTTCTTAAGTTAATATTAAGTAACACAAATTAAATTAATACATGTGACCCTCGTAGAGTGATTCATTCTTCCTGTGATTTTTTATAATTATATGAGAAACTTGCTCCGTTACCTTGAACAACACTCAATGCATATGGCATATAACAATAAATTTCAGCATAATATAGATAACCCTTCTTCTCTGGCCAATACGTGTGTGATGTTTGGTCGTAGTTTCTGGAATAGCGGAAGCATAAATAAGGAAAGGGAAATGTGTTTCAATACATAGGTTAGTGTACATATTTAAGTGATTTTCCGGTGATATACTTCTTGAAATATGTTATACATTATCAACAGAACGATTATGTATTGTTTGTTAGATTTTTAGATTTCCAACTCGGAAAGACCATTGAAAAGCAGACAAAATTGGCAACCTATAAAAAAAAAACTCTTGCTAATTCGCCCATTTAGTAAATATCGCGAGAAATAATTTCTATCAAATTATGTGCTTATAATACGAGAACCGTGAGAATAGGGGGCTTGTTCCTCGGACTCGGAATGCAATACATGCAGTCCACAGCGAACGTCATTATAATGTTTGCGGTAGTCTCCGATACTTGTCACCCTTTTTTATGTTGTGTCAATTAGAAGTGATTCCAAGCCTTTATCAAACATGTATGTGTGCGTGTGTTTTTTTTTTTTTTTTTTTTTTTTTTTGCGTACATGCATCCTCACCCATATATTCAGGCTCGTTTATTTAGTTTACTCAACAGAGGAATTAGAATAGACTAACTAAGTTCATGTGGTGGAATTAATGGCTATAGGCATGAGAGACAAAGAATAGGCTTGGTCAATATCTGATCTGGTATCCTTCAGGTTTATACCAAGAAATTAGAATAAAATTAAGTTATGGTCTTGCCGCGATGTTTACTGCAATAATATCAATTTATCAATAAATGGCAGGCCCAAGATGTGATTGTGTTAAACGTTCCTTCAATTAGAGATGACTCCCCTTCCATTGTCCTTTATTTTTTACTTAAAAAAACTTGGAAAAACAATTAATTTAACAGATGTTGCATGTGGTGTATATGGTAGCGTGTAGTACTACAAGATAGCGGCTGGACACAAAACATGCTTTCCGCTCTGTGGTAGATACCAGTTCAGTGAATACTGCAATATCACTTCATTTATGCAGTTGTTAGGAGAGAGTAAGTGAGTATTCGTTGTAAGGACGCCTGGGCGTGTAGGGTTAGGATAAGTAGTACATAACGAAGCGGGACATCTCGCCGCTTAGACCTACATAGATGTATAACCAGCTTCTCCCAAGATCGAACCAGGTGGCTCAGGCGTTTCCTCTGAGATTGGCATTTGGGAAGTCATGCGATCAATTACTACGGCCGACCTCTTTGACCCATGGGTTTTTTTCGGTGGTTTTCCCGAGTCTCTAGGCAAATGCTGAAGAAGTATCTTCATTCCCCAACTTTCCTGTCTCTTCATTTCATCTCCATTTCGTCCAACCGGTCTCTTTCAGGGTTGTCGACAAGGGGACTGCGGTGGTAATGCGCTTCCATGGTCATGACTTTGGAAGTACAGTTCTCGGCGGTAGGATGTCGTTTAAAGTCTTCTGCAGACCCAGGAAGTTCGATAAGATCTCGGGTGCGGGGTCCTTGCGCTCCCCGCGTCGAGATGAAGAACTGCTTGAAAATTATTAGAGACTCTCCGCAGTGTCTCCCTCCCCGTAGTCCGGTTTTGATCGCCCTTTGTAATTACTTTCATCTCATTCTATCCCCCAGAAGTCTGATGCCAATAAGCCAATGGTTGTAGTGTGGACTCTTCTCCAGACACCATCTCCCAAGAGGAAGGGATGAAATTGGGAGGCCACGGGCCGTAGGCAAACAAGCTATAAAATCGCGAGGACGTTTCTAACAATTCCAAGGTCGAAGACCCGTCCCACTGCTAGAGCTAGCCAGAGGGGGCTACAGTCTCCCATTGACCAGGATACATCCGCGCCACACGTCCGGCACCACCGTATCTTGAGCCTAACTACATCTGAAAGATGAGAAGGAAACGGAAAGAGGAGAAAATGATGGAAAGAATCTCGTATTAGATAAGAAATTACCCCAGCATTCGGCACCGACCACGAGGAAACCACGAAAAACCCATGAATCAGATTGGGTCGCCGGGGATGGAACCTGGGATCTACCGAATGTGAGGTGCACATCACGGTTGGTGCCTGGCTGGGTAGGTCTGTATGTTATATCAACACAACCATGAACTGGTCCTGGAATCTGCGTTCTAATTATCACCGGTGTTTTATTTGTATGTGATTTGGCTTTTGTATTGTTCTAAAAATTCTTGTCATTGTATTAAGCCTTTTTACTTGCTTTTATTTCAGGCGTTCGCCACATTTAAGCCACATCCAAAACTCAACAGTTGCCATTTTACAAAATTAATCCGCCATTAAGCTACGCTCCGAAGCGAGAATAAATAACTGTTATTACAGTTTTTCATACACGAATTAACAAAAATCGGGGTGCATAAGTAGGAAAATATTTAATCAATTAATCCATCAGAAACTAACTAGACCAGCGTTAGCAAACATTGCTGCTAATGGCTTTGGCGCTGCCTTTGCCACAGACCGTGTCCAAAACTCGTTATGCTAAGAGAATCTAATATTCTTCCTTTTTTACTTTCTCTAACACATGTGCAATATAGCTACTTACATAGTAGGTATAGAAAGTATTGCATTCACAAAAAGAAATCAATACAAAATTATCCGGGAATATATTTTAAGCCTCCCTTCAATTCCAAAATTAAAGCATTTTTATATAAAAAATGGGGTGTATGTCCCTGTGTACTTTTCTGTAGATTATTCGTTTATCTTGATAATGTTAATCAATTGGACACATTACTTGTTTCTTTGTAAGTAGGAGGTAAATAAGAAAAAAATGCTCAGGCTAAAGCGATTGTCAAATCTTTCAAAAACCGGTCGCTATGTGAAACAATTGAAATTTGGTTCTCTTTGCTCGTTAGGAATTATTTCCTATTTCAGAAACATTTGAATATCTTAAACCGAAATCAAACTCGGAATATCTCTAAACTAAAACAAAAACAAAACAAAAAATAAATAAAAATAAAAAGTATTTAAAAAAGTATATAACATATATAAATGCCTGTTTTAACAAGATCTGCGTTTTCTGTGCAGTAAGTTTTTGTCTATCTATTACGGTTTACCATTTATACAAAAGTTATATAAAATCCAGAATGAAGAGTTTTTCAGAGGCTATTCCCAGATTATTCTAGATATACATTTAATTTTTCGTGAACATATCTTAAATATACGATATTTTAATTAAAACCATTCGAGCCATTTTTTAGAAAAATTAACATTTTCGATTTTTTTTCATATAAAGGGTAGTTCGAGGTGGGGAGATTTTCTTGAAAATCCTCGTGTCGCAACCTTGGAAGATACTGAACTTAAGTATTAAGTTTGGCATTTAACTGAGTTATCGTTTTTGAGCTATGCTGCCCATACACACACGGACATTTTCTTAAAAACGTTTTTTTTTTTTTTTTTTTCATTCAGGGGCCCCAAACATATACGAGTATTTCCAGTGAAATCTCGGTATCGAATTTTTGGGTGCAATACAATACCTTCTCTATACACTGTGTACATAGTACGTGTAGAGAAGGTAAAAAAGAAGGTAGGGAAAGAGAAAGTTTTTGCGAAAGTGTGGTCGAAATACCTTAAAATTATTAACTGCAGGACTCATCCCATGCATTAAAGACATGCGATTTGTTGAAAGTTCGTGTTTATTGTCCCTTACAAAGAAGCCGAATATCATTTGTATCTTTTCTTATCCAAGTGTACCAGAAACACTTTAATTTTGAAACTACGTTCAATCTGTACCCAGCTATTTAATCTCCTATCTATTCTCCTCTCTCCCTTTAATGATAGTTTGGCATCTGAGTATGAAAGCATGCATTGCCCTGCACTGAGGAGATCAGCTTCCTAATCCAAACGTATGGTGTTACTGACAGACAAATTATAGTGCAACCTCAATATACGGGGCCTCGTTACAAAATCAATGTATATGCACATACTCGGGGGACTGAGAATATAGGGAAAATTTGATGCCAACCTTAGTCCATTTTCAATTTATACGAGAGTGTAAAAACTCCTGCATTATGCTTCAGTAAGTAATGTGCTGTTCAACAGCTCGTGATTTTTGAACACGTTAGCATTTTTTTTAAACCTTCTGCGTACCATTTCATGTAAATTATTGATTCTCAATCCTATAATTTTTTTTACTATTAGGCTCACCTCCATGATGGGTTTCGGCTGCATGGCTACTAATCCGCAGACCTCGATTGAAATCATCGGTGTCAATTTCTTAGAAAAGTTTTTTTTTTCTCCGAGATTTTCCGCTTTTCTCTTAAGTCATACTTAAGGCATTTCTCAGCTCGATGAACTTAGAACTCATTTGACCATCTTTTCATCCACTGAGCGAGATGAATAACGCATGCAGTTTCTGATTCAATTCATATAGAGGTGCCCACTCTGAACTTCTTCTTCTTCTTTTTTTTTCCATGGTTTTCCTAGTTCGTTAAGTGAACGCTGGGCTGGTTACTGTTTTACACGAATTTCGTCTCCATACTTTCCTATCCTCATCATTTCTTTTAGCCATTTCATCTTCATCTGTTTCAAAGTTTTAGGACCAGGTGACGGCGATTGGTGGGTTGCGGTGGGACAGTGGAATTTGCGCCCTGTAAATATTTCTCCCTGAAGCTTATATAGGCAGCTGGTGCCATTTTCTTAGATATTCGTTCGTCCCGGGACCCTGCCGGGTGGAAGGTGTTACGTCAGGATTTGTGTCATTCTGGAATCGTTAGGGACCCCATCCTTGATGATGCTCTACCTACAATGGTTTGTTTTTATGTAGTGCCTCCAAGCTACACGTATGAAATGTTATTTGTTCTTGTAATTCATTTTAATGAAGATAGAAATACCTTCACTACACATTTCGTTGTAGGTAAGAGCACAGAGGAAACAAATGGAGTCAAATTTTAAAAGCAGGGTGCTATATTATTAAGAGACCACAATATCAGAAACATGCTCACTTAGTATTTGAGTTAATTTCTAAACTTACAGCACCTCAAACAATACTTTATTTTGAATTTGTTGCACAGTTTGTTTTATTAATAAGCATAATATTTTAGCAGTTTGCAAATTATGCTGTATATTTGCTTGTTTATATGTATGTTTTGTAAATATATCGTTTTGTGTTCTCTATTTTATTTTCGTATTGTATTATACAAATACAATATGTAATATAGGTATCTTTAAAATGACATTCCTGATATGTTCGACATTTTTCAATATTTCGCCACTTATTTGAGGTGTTGTCGCTATTTTGTTGTTTTCGAACACGCAGTGAATAACACACACACGCGCGCGCGCGCACGCACGCACATATTTCCTATTAAGAAAAACTTTGTTTTCTTGACTCAAGGCGGGCCTCAAAATACTTATTTACATGACTTTTGATATAGGATTCTTAATAGAATACAATAACTACAAGGTAGAACAATTAAAAACTAGTGTAATATATATTAAATTTAACAGGAACTGAGAGACCATATGTGTGCAACGTACATAGTAGTCAAAAAGGTATTTTACTCCACCCAAAACTTGGATACTGAGATTTCACCTGAAATACATGTTTCAAGATCCCTGAATAAAACCGTAAGCGTTTTTAGGAAATATTCTGTGTGTCTGCCTGTGTTTGAGAGAGAGAGAGAGAGAGAGAGAGAGAGAGAGAGAGAGAGAGTCTGTGAATAGTATAACTCAAAAAGTCGGTTAAATACCATATTTGATATTTAAGTTCAGTATCTTCTAAAGATGGACACGAAGATTTTAAGGAAAATCCCCCAACCACCATTTACATGGAACATTTTTCGAACATAGCGACCGACCAGATGATTAGGCTTTAGGTTAGTGTCTTTAACTTCCCTTCTACTTACAAGGAAGCAAGTAACACGCTATCTGCTAATATTTATCTTGATTAGTATGATGTAGATAAAAAAATAATCTTTTACAAGAATGGTATGCTGAATAGATAAAGACATGTGAATGAAACATCCAAATTTGTTACAAGTTGTGTCACTATTCGGTTATTTCTTACGTTAACACAGACATACACATTTCCTAAAATAAAAAAAAAATAAAGTTGTTTTCTTGACCTACGGCTGATATCAAAATAATTATTTGCGATGAAATTCTGATATTATGGAGTACCATACCCACAAGGTACGTTGAAGAGGAATTAAAAAGGGTATTGTTATAAAATATTTAATGCTAGTTTTATAGTATGGAAAGAAATATTGTCGATAACCCTCACAAAAGAACTCCTGTTCACACAAGAGCCCACGAAATATTTATTTTAGAAGTACTTCACCCGTCAGCACAGAACAATTAAACTCTTTAAACGTTTTCAAATGTTTTTACTGATATAAATCTATGTACACCATTTATTTTGACATTGTGGCCTCAATTGAAATTTGAGCTGTAAAGAGTAAGGACCCTAATGAAAGCAATTAAATGTTTCATTTTAGATTATAAATGTACCTATAAAGCGCCGCTAAAGGCAGCAAATAGATAAACGAGTGCAAATCAACTCCCATTCTGACCCAAATACAGCTATTAGTAATTATTTGAAGCTTGTATGGTTCTAATGAGACAATTGCTACCAATAAATGTGTCACTTGCAGCTTGGTGTGACATGATTAAATACCTTAACAAATGCATTGCATAACCTAATTGCGTCTAACTGTTTAGTAGTGATGCCTCACGGTAATATTTATGGACCTCTACTGAATGGCGTTATATTAGCTTTTAATATAACGAATGTTGCTTAATTATGTCTTTTAATGTTAACATTTCTCAAACGGTCAACCGTGGAACCCAGGAGGTCCAATACAGTTGAAGGTTGCTCAATGCAGATAATCTAAACCGTGTTTTAATACGTTGTTAGTAGTAGAGATTTTTATTTAATATTAAACTGAGAAATATATGCATAAATATGTAGTAAAATCTGTCACAATATGTAATGAAATGTGCATCATCAAATAAATATGTAAGTATGAATATATAACAAATCATTTAAAATTACATTAGAAGTTCAGACCTTAGTTGGAAATGTATTTATTTCATTCTCGGTCATTCTTTATCAGAGCTTTTTTTTTTTTTTTTTTTTTTTTGCTCTACACTACTCCACACTTTTTATTTTAAATTGTCGTTCACAAATGTCAAGTTCACAGATTTCACAGTATTTTTGTTAATATTTCAAATGTTCATTAAACATGTAGGAGTCACACAAAGAATAAAAAATAAAGAATGACAAAAAAAAAGTCCGTAAACATATTTCAGTAATTAAGAATAAGTATATATTGCTGACGTATTATTTTTAATAGATTGCACTTCACGTTTTCTGGAGTAAATCGCATTCTCCTGTCCAATAACATGTTCTTGCATGAAGAAAATAATGACTTTTCGACAACACAAGATGTCACAGGACTGCACTTCAACACGATTATTTTTCCTGGAGATCTGCCTTCAGAGGCTGAAACTCGTCGACATTCAGAATCTTGCTTATAATGAGGAAAGTAGAGTAGCTATTAATTACATTCTGAAACTTTCGAGACACATTGACTACAACTATTTACTCTCATATTAAAAAAAAAAAAAAAAAAAAAATATAGGTTGCCATAGAAAGTAAGACAATATAAAAGTTAGAAATAACTAATCAAATAAAATGGGCAAATTTTTATTTTTGTGCAAGATTAAGTAAATTGTGCAATATACGCTGAAATATGTAAAAATATTTAAACTAAAACCTCAGTCTAGCAATGTAAATACTTCAGCTCGTAGACATTTTCTGCTTGTATATATGTAATTTTGTAAGAATTCGGGCTCTATCTTCTCTTCTTATTAAGAAATTTCGCCTTCACAATCGTAATAGTTTATTAGCAACAGAAAATCTTCTTTGAAATCATTTGCTAATGTATTTTAAAGTTTTACTATGGAAATTAAGTGTTTTTCCATACAAACCCTGCGTAGGATAGCAGCTGGGACGGTAGAGTCCAGATTGAAAAACGCCGGGATATGACGCACGGATCTTCCGATCTTTAGTCGGTTGCTCTTAACAACTGTACTACTGGCATCATACAATCATAACGTTAAATTCCTCAACTGACTCAGATGTTTCTTGGTAAACCACAAGGACATCTAAAATTGTTTTGAGATAACAGATCCCCAATGGCGACCTACAGTGCCGTAAGCGCCTAAGTTCTGGGCTTGTTAGTTTAACAATTATAAGGTCAATATATGGTAATTAATTGTTTGTTTTTCTTCCACACAAGCCGTGTGTAGGACAGAAATTGGATGGTGAAGAACAAGTAGCGCATAGTCGCTGCTTCTTCTACAGCCTCCGCCGCCGCCTGGCAGTTGCTGGTAGGGTAATCTCACTCTCGCCGACACTCGAGGCCGCAGCACCAGCGCCAGCCGTCGACCGCAGGCATCGTTTCCCCACCGCCAGCTCCGCGCCGCCGCCCCGGTTCCGTGTTGTGGTCTGGAGGGTCTCGGGCGGACCAGAAGCTGCCTTGGCATCAGTGTTGCTCTTGTTAGAGTGACTCCTAGTCATCAAAGTTAGCCGAAGGAACGTCACTGGTCGGTCCTGATGTTTTGGGCCCAGTTCCGACGCTCGCTCCTCGCCGCCGAGGTGTCACTACTTAGTTGTCAACGTTGTCACATCGCAGCACATTGGGCAAGATCTGCATGGTCTATAGTGGCACAGGCCACTTCACCGGGCAATCCCAGTGCCCCCTCTACCCGAGGAGCGCCCAGAATTCATTACTACCGACGAACTCCCAGACACGCCTAGAATTCCACCAGAGGTGGCGAAGCTGGATACCGTTCAGGACCTAAATGCGGATAAGGACCTCCACAGAAGATCATCGCCGCTGATGTATCTGTAAAGGCAGATAACATTTCTACGCAGCTGCAGGCCCTAGTAGTAGTAACCACGCAGAACCCCACCACGTCGTTATCATTAGCACACCACACAACGCAGACACTCTTGATGCCAGATCAGTGTGCTCTGCCAGAGAGATGGATATGTCATCGCCCGCAACACTGACATCATCCTTACCACAAATACCCTTCCTTTCCTTAATTTACTCCTTTGAACCTCTACGCTGAAATCAGGGCACCTGTCATAATTATGGTCTAGGACTTCACACTTTGCATTCGCTTCCGTATCTTGTCGGCATCATTTATCGTTCGTTGACTAACCAAAAATAAGTTATAGATTAATACAATATAAATAGAAGTATAGGTTTTTGTAAGAATAATATTTTTTTCACACAAATA
The DNA here is from genome assembly GCA_030762935.1 of Hymenopus coronatus. NCBI lineage: Eukaryota > Metazoa > Arthropoda > Insecta > Mantodea > Hymenopodidae > Hymenopus > Hymenopus coronatus. The sequence goes on from CM060881.1 coordinate 41,596,941, forward strand.
GTGTGTAAAGGAAAGGTAAGTTGGATAGGTAGAGTCAAACTGAAAAATAAAGTCATATCCGGGATTTGAACCACGGATCTCCCAGTCTAAGTAAATGTTGTTTATTAGAAAAAAAGTGTCAATTGGAGAATTTTATGTCCCACGGATAGGTCAGTTGGTAAGAGTAATTGGACGGTGACTGGTATTCCACTTTCAGACCAATTTAGAAATGGTACATCGCCTACAACTATGAAGAAAAACTAATCGCCTGGCTAATTTCTGAGGTTGCACAAGACACAATTTTTTGTTTTTAACGATGAACTAGACACAAAACATTTTCTTATGGGTGTTTCATTCACATGTAATTCTCTACCTGTTCTGCGAACAAATTAGTCTTACAAAAGATTATTATTTTATCTACTAATCGAGATAAACATAAGCAGAAATGGTCTTATTACTTAGTTCCTTGTAAGTAGAAGGTAAATAGGGAATACACTAGGCTAAACTGATAGTAACATATTTTAAAGGCTGTTCGCTCTGTGAAGAATTGGTGTTCGGTTTGCTTTGCATGAAACGAAAGCTAACTTCCCGTTTGAGAAAAGTTTCGTAGTTTAAAATTGAAACCAATAACAAAGGATATCTTGGAAAACGTATGACATAAATTATGTATTTAAACGAGATATACATTTGTGTACAGTAATTTTTTTTCTATCTCTTACGGTATAAAATTTATGCAAAATTCAACCAAATTTATCCGAATGAAGTGGTGTTCAGAGGCCACTCCTAGAAAATGCAAGATAATAATTTTACTTGTAACAAAAATATGTTTAATATACGGCAATTTAATCAAAACCATTAGAGCCATTTTTGAGAAAAAACATTTCGAAAATATTTCCATGTAAAGGGTATTTTGAGGGGATTTTCTTGAAAATCCTTGTGTTGTATCCTTGGAAGATACTACTTAAATAGATACCAAGTTTAATATTTAACCGCCTTTTCATTTCTTTATTTAGCCCGTATGTACAATGTACATAGTGAATAGAGAAGGTATTGTACTCCATCCAAAAATGTGATGTCGAAATTTCACCGGAAATATATGTTTTGAAGGCCACTGAATGCAAAAAAATATATATCTTTAGAAACATGTCCGTGGGCAGCTAGCCAAAAACGAAAAGTCGGTTAAATACCAAACTTGGTATTTAAGTTCAGTATCTTTCAAGGAAGATTTTCAAGAAAATTCCCCCAACCCCAACTACCCCTCACATAGAACATTTTTCGAAAATTTTGATTTTCTCAAAAATTGCTCTAACGCTTTTTATTAAAATGCCTTATGCTTAAAATATTTTATGTGAAACGAAATGTATATCTTGAATTTTCTGGGAATAACCTCTAAAGACCTCTTCATTTTGGATGACTTTTGTATAACTTTTGAATAACTGGTAAACGTAAGAGATAGACAAAACTTACTACACAAAAATGTAGATCTTATTAAAACACACAATTTATATTATATACTTTTTTTTAATAAAGTTAACCGTTTTCGAGATATTCCGATTTATTTACTTAGGCTTTCACGACCGGCGTTGTCAACCTAATTATAAATGGTAGCCGGGCTTCTAGGCCGTGGTCCATTGATTTAACTATCGACGTTTCGCCGAAATCTGCGTCCGGCATCTGAAGACATAATTAAATCAATTGGACCACAGCCTACAAGCCCGGCTACCATTTATAATCAAATTGATTCCGAGTTATTGGTTTCACTTTTAAAGTACTCAAACTTTTTCTCAAACGGGAGACATCTTTCTTCTCGTCTCTCTTTTGTTTACTCATAGCAAGCAAATAGAACGAATTTCAATTGTTTTACTTAGCGACCGGCTTTTAAAATATTTGGCTATTGCTTTAGTCTTATTTCCATTCTACTTACAAACAAGAAAGTAGTAGGACTAATTGTGGCAATGCTTATCTTGATTAGCATGACGTAGATAAAAGAATAAATTTTTGTAAGGAAAGTTCGTTTCTGGAACAGCTAGAGAAAGCCATGTGGGTGGAGCACATAATTTTTGAGGTAAATTGGCCATAGACAAACAGACAGAGAGAGAGAGAACACCTGAACATTTTTACTTTCTCTAGTCCCATATGTACAATGTACTTAGGGATAGAGAAGGTATTGTAATGCACCCAAAAACTCGATACCGAGATTTCACCGGAAATATATGTTTTGGGGTCCCCTGAGTCCGAAAAAAAGCATTTTTAAAAAAAGGTCAGTGTGTGTGTCTGTCTGTGTGTGTGTGCGTGTGTGACTTTGGAAACCATAGCCCCAAAACGAAAAGACCGTTAAATACCAAACTTGGTATTTAGGTTTAGTATCTTCCAAGGATGCGACACGAAGATTTTCAAAAAAATCACCCCACTATTAACTACCCTTTACATGGAACAAATTTCGAAAATGTTTTATTTTCTTAAAATTTTTTATTAAAATCCCGTATATTAAAGCTATTTATGTCCGAAATAAAATGTATATCTCGAATTTTCGGGGAATAGCCTCTTAAGACCTCTTTATTCTGGATGAATTTTGCTTAACTGCTAAACCGTAAGAGATAGAAAAAAACTCACTTCACAAAAAATGTACATCACGACAAAACACACAATTTATGTCCTTTACATTTTTGTTGTGGAGGTAACCATTTCTGAGATATTCCTTGTTACTGGTTTCAATTGTGAAGTACTTAAACTTTTCTCAGACAGGAAGTGTCCGCTTTTCTTTTGTTCTACTCCTGGCCAAGCAAAGAAGTGATTTGCAATGACAATCGCATAACGATAGCTTTTAAAATATTTGACAATCATTTTAGCACAGTGCAATCCCTTATTCTCTTCTACTTATTAGGAACTAAGAGTTAACATTCTGCTAATATTTATCTCGATTAGCATTGTGTAGGTTTATAGAGCAGCTAGAGAAAGTCATATGAGTGTAACACATCAGATTTTTTTAAAACGTTTTTTACTTTCTCTAGCCCCGTATGTACAATGTACATAGGGATAAGAAGTATTGTATTCCACCCAAAAATTCGATACCGAGATTTCACCGAAAATATATGTTTTAGGGTCCCCTGTATCCAAAAAGAAAAAACATTTTCACAAAAAGGTCCGTGTGTGTGTGTGTGTGTGTGTGTCCGTGTGTCTGTGAACACGATAACTCAAAAACGAAAAGTCGGTAATACCAAACTTGGTATTTAAGTTAAGTATCTTCCAGGGATGCACACGAAGATTTTGAGAAAAATCCCCCACCCCCAATTACCCTTTACATGGAACTTTTTTCGAAAATTTCGATTTTCTCAAAAATGGCTCTAACGATTTTGATTAAAATATCATATATTAAAAACATTTACCTGACAAATAAAATGTATACCTTGAATTTTCTGGGAATAGCCTCTGAAGAGTAGTTTATTCTGGATGAATTTTACGGAATTTTGAATAACTGCTAAACCGTAAGAGATGGACAAAAACTTACTACACAAAAAATGTAGAGCACGTTAAAACACACAATTTATGTTATATACATCTTTTTTCGCGGAGTTCATCGTTTTTGAGACGTTCCTTGTTTTTGGTTTCTGCTATGAAAAACTTATACTTTTCTCATACAGGAATTTGTCAACTGCTGTTCATACAAACAAAGGAACTTCAGTGACATGGCAACCAGATTTTGACTATCACTTTAACCTATGGTACTCCCTTATTTGGCTCCTACTTACAAGGAAGCAAGTAATAAGACTATTTCTGCTAATTTTTTCTGATTAGCGTGAAGTAAATAGAAGTATAAGCTTTTTAAGAATAATTTGTTGCAGAGATGTAGAGAAAGTCATGTGAATGGAACACATCAGATTTTTATTTTTACTAAGGGGACCTCTAAATATACTTTTCCGGTGAAGTTTCCACATATAATTTTTTTAGTGGAAAACAATACTTTCTCTACCTACTGTGTACGGTAGAGAAAGTAAAAATATTTCCTCCATAACAGTTTCGAAATATTTTGAAATAAATATTGGAATACTTACATACCATACCATTATGAACAGACCGATTGTATTTTGGTTTGTTGTTTCTTCTGTTGACTCAGATGCCAAATCTGAGCATAACATGTACATTGCTTGGAATAAAACTACATGGTTCTATCTCTTTTTACTGCAATTTTTATAAACTTTATGCAATAATAAAACCATTTTCTCCTATATGGTATTTTAACGAAAGTTCTAGTTGTGTTACATTCACACAACTTTCTCTAACCAATCTTCAATAAACAATTCTTACAAAATATGGAAAGGTAGAGTCAGACTTAATCACCTATTCTGACTCCCTCTCTCTCTTTCTCTTTCTCTTTCTCTCTCTTTCTCTTTCTCTCTCTCTCTCTCTCTGGTCCAGAGTCCGTCTGCTCCTCAACAGGCTTCTGTTCACAGGATGTGGGTTGTAAGTCCTGTGGGGTGTAATTCTCCAACTGAGGTGGGTAAATAGCGAAAGAAGGAGAGCCAGACTGAAAAATTCATAAGCCTAGCCAGGATTTGAAACACGGATCTCCAAGTCTCCGCCCGGTTATTCTAACCACTGTGCCATTATGACACATGTCAATACGACATTAAATTCTCCAACTGACCGTACGTTTCCTGGTAATCCACAAGGAGATCTCATTATTTTGAGATGACATACTCCAATGGCGATTTACAATGTCATAAAAATACTTTTAAGACCCAGGCTTCATAAATTAACCAGCTGTTAGGTCAATCAGTGCTAATTAATTGTTTTTCCACACAAGTCATATATTGGCCAGGAGTTGTAAAGATAGACTGAAAAAATGTCATAGCCGAAACTTGAACGAAGATCTGCCAGACTACATAAATGTCTTTACCGGTAAAAATACGAAACAGAGAATTTAATGTCGTGTGGTCTTATTAACATTGTAGCTCAGTTGGTAAGCGAACTGAATGTAAACTGGGATATGCTTGGCACAAATCCCAGCTATGACATTGAATTTTTCAATTTGACTCCACGTTTCCAAATCTTGTCTTACACACGGATTATGTGAAAAAAAACCAATTAATTACTATTATCTTTTGAAATTGTTCCATTACATAGATATTTTCTTGTTTGTACGATATTTAGCTTTATTTTGTGGTAAAATCTTGTAAGTAACAATGCTTGATCGTGGTGTTTTTTTTATCTTTTGTTTTCTTTTTTTGGTTTTGTTTGTTTGTTTTTGTAGCGTAACGTCCTTTATCCGTTGGTAATATTGGGCGATGAATGAAATTAGTAAAATGATGCTCAAATGATCTCGGGGTCTATGGAGCTTAAAGTTACTTGACATTCGCCTTCTCAGGATAAGAGAAAACTCCGAATAAAAACCTTATCCGGGTAACTCACTCTAAGCGAGAATCGAACTCGTGACCTGTTGAATGTGAGGCAGACATGCTACCCCTTCACTATCCATGCTTGGTGTTGTTTATTATATGATATTTACAAAATCCCTAATATATTTATATTTTTCTTGGGCTTTAAAACGGTGCTTTTTTCATTTTTCTGGTGCTATTTACAAAATCCCTAATATATTTATATTTTTCTTGGGCTTTAAAACGGTGCTTTTTTCATTTTTCTGGTGCTAAAATTGTATAATATGATTAAATTTGGTCTTGATTAATTTGCTTGTACCATTGGAATGAACACCTTATATTGTATAGGTTTCAAGAGAAATTTGATTTATATGCAATTTTTTGAAGTTCATTTTCCGTATTGCAGTTGTTAACAACTGTAAAGGAAAAGTTTCTTGAAGGGTGATCGCATGCTGTAATATGTAGATGCGGCTTTCTGTTTTAAGACGTCGAAACGCTAAGCATGGGATGTAGGAGAAGTGGGAGAGTACTCCACATTCTAAATGCGTATTCTGGCTTTCCATTGGAGCTGTTGAAGAGGCCTACAGCTCTTAACGATCCCTTTAACAGCGTTTCACGCTCCATTGGAATCCGATAAGGTCTTGAACTCCTCCATCCGTGGATAGCGGATGTTGGTGCGTTAATTATTAAACAATCTTTTATCATGCAATACATTGTAAGCATTTTCAGCTATAGTGCTTAAGCAAAGCAGCTACAAACGGCTTTCCGTAATTCGCTATTGCGCAAGAAACAAGTTTTTCACCATAACAGCGGTCACCTTGCAACAAAAAGTCTCTTTATAGCTTAATCTGATATTTATTCTGATGTTTTCGCAACAATTCTGCAATACTGTTCTTAACTCGTCGCTTCGACGCGTGGATACATGACCGCTCTTCTCACGCAACTACTGCACCTGCGAATTTACAGTCGAAACTAACTCGCCCTTCCTTTTATTGGTGTTAAAGACGTCAAAACAAGTTTCAAGAAAAAACGAATATTCTTGCACGTGTCCATTGCGCCCAGGTGTCGCGTTACAAGGCTTTGAGGTAGTGCTAACGCTCTTCATGGCTCCTGTAATAATAATAATAATAATAATAATAATAGTAATAATAATATTTATGTATTTATTTAAAGGAAATAAAGGAAACTGACATCAGCAATCAGGTATACACCTGAAGCAAAACGCTAACACACATGTGGCGATTGCGGGTCGGCAAGGGACGAAGTGATAAGGTTAGGAACCTTGTAACTTGAAAGTAGTGGTTTTTAATCCATCTCCATTTGATTTTTTGCATTCAGTGCTGGTATCCTAACCTACCTATGCGTATCGCCTATTTCAATGTACGCCTAAATTTTGATATGTTTATACCGCAGAAATGAAATACGAAATCTTCGTATCGCCTACTTAGAAGATTTCTTTCTCTCTTTCTTTCTTATTTATTTATTTTTTAATTTTTGTTTTGTTTCGTAGCTTTACCAGGTTAGACGTATCGGATATTGAATGAAGTCAGTAAAATGAAGCTCAAGTGATCTCGGGGTCCAGGAGTTTAAAGTTACTCAACATTCGTCTTCTCAGGAAAACCCCGAAAGAAACCTTACCCGCGAACTCACACTAAGTGATATTCGAACTCACGACCTCTTGAATGTGCTTTCTTTCTTTCTTTCTTTCATTCTCTATTTGCCTTTCTCGTATAAAAAGACTGACAAGACTGACAAGATAATTGAACCTGTTGAGCAGAGGCTCTGGATCCGAGAGAAGCCAGGATGGGTGATCAGCCCTTTATCTGGTATGAAGATGAGGAAGTGGATGATATGAAACGAGGTGAAATAGATTATATGAAAATTATCATGGAGCAATTGGTGGCATAAATGATGGGGGAAACCGGAGGGACTGGAGAAAACCCACGCAGACACCGTTTCGAGCACTACAAATTCCACATGCGGCCACCAGGAATCAAACCCTAGGAGATAGGCGAGCAAAAGTACACAGCCATGCCCCGTAGAACACACTAAGCTTAAATACAAAGTTTGGTATTTAACGAACTTTTCTGTTTTTTAGTATGTGGGCCACAGACACACACACACACACACACACACACACACACACACACACACACACACACCTACACACATACGTGCGGCATTTTTCTTAAAACGCTGTTTTCAGTGAAATCTCGGTATTGAATTTTCGGGTGGAATACAATATCTTCTCTACATACTATGTACATCTTACATTGTAGAGGAAGTAAAAAGTTAGGAGTTAAATTTCGACGCGCTTATAGAGAAATATTCATACTAAATTACGTTTTCATTTGTTAACGCGTCTGTGTCATTTGTTCTGCAATGTTGTAGCGCGTTTTGTTTTAGCTGAAGTACCTTTCCCCACTTACAACAAAGTGAAGCGAGTTATTGGAAAATAAAGTGTAGTAATGTGAACCATTGATTTCCGAATGGATTTGCATACACGCAAAAAGATGAGGTGTGCTAGAGGACAAAACTAAAGTAGCTACAGTACATAATCGGTACATTGAAATTAAACCAATGGCGATATATGGTTATGGTTATCAGGAAGTAGAGTACGGGTTTACTTCCAAGCGTGGGTTTGTTTTACTTGCTAATTACTTACGGACTCTGGTAAATAGTATTTCCAACATAAAATAAATGAGG